>CM038231.1:91382658-91641509 GCA_021442155.1 Cymbidium sinense
TTCAAAGCAAATTATCATTTTGATGAGGAGATAAGGGATCTTTGGTGACATTATTCAATATATCTGTTGGTAGATGATCTTGAAGTTGTTGTATTCCAACTGCCATTAGCCTAGAAATAAAAAAATTAGTGCATTATTTTGAACATGTTGAGTTATGATGTTTGACATTAAACCTTCAAGAAACCAAGAATCCATATTGAAGTTAAGGTTACCCTACCCAAGATTCCAAAAGATTATATTTTTAGCCATATCTCTATGTTGCAGTAGACATTCCATTGTTGAGAATTTGTTGCTCTTGGAGTAATTACAATTGGGTGGGATTTCTAGCAGTATTTATTATGTGAGAATTCAGTCCACAATGAATCATTTTGTCTAAATTTAATCTAGAGTTTTATTTGATTGATTTGGATTGATTCAGCAAGAGATTTGAATCTTAAGCTACCCTCACATTTACACATGCAAACCTTTTTCTTGCTAACCAACGTATGGAGTTGTTTTTTCTACTCCATAGAAATTTGTTAAGTATCCTCTCAATCTAATTTTTTTTTCTTGGAAGGCATGAGCATATGATAGAATAGAATCGAGATGCTTTGCATGAGAGAAAGTCTTCCACGAGAGAAAATGTTTTCCATGAGCTGATTTTATTTTGAATATTACTGATGAGACCATCAAAATACAGAGTTTTAAGCTTGCCTTTATATATGTTTACACAAAGGTACTTGAGAGGATGGAGGGAATGAGTAAAGTCAATGTAATGCTTGATCCATCTCCAATCAATTTTGTAATTTTACCCATGATGAAGAAACATTATGTCTTGCTAAAAGGCATGCTAAAATGGTTTCAAAGTTATTCAGGAAGTGTGTAATTCTTTTTATTGGGTTTTTGGTTACATTACGAAAAAGTAGAATATCATTAGCAAAGGCCAAGTGTGATATGTTAGTCTTCCCTATGGTTTTATAATTGAGAGATCTATTGGAGTTATGGTTGGTATTAAGCAATATAGAAAGATAACCAAAAGTAAGTATAACTAATGATTAGGAAAGGGGATCACCTTGCTTGATACCTCTATGCACTTTTAAGAAACCCTATGCTTATCCATTAAAGAGGATAGAAAAATGGTTGTTGGATAGTAGTCTTTTAACCAAGTTGCAGAAATTTTCTTGGAAACCTCTAGCCTTTAGTGTGTCAAGATGAAATTCCAATTTAAACTATCAAATTCTTTCTTTATGTCAAGTTTGATGATTATATTTCCTCCCACACTTCTTATCTAGGTCATGGGTGAGTTCTTGAGCTAACAATATATATTTTTAGCAATTTTCTTCCTTGGACAAATGCGCTTGGTTTTTGGTGAGCTCAAATAGTTATGGTGGAGGATTTGAGATGATTTTTCTAATAGTTTTTCTAATGACTGATGTAAGGATAATATGACTAAAGTTATCCCAATCATATTTGTTGTTGGATTTGGGAGTTCGTGTAATGGTAGAAGAAATAAAGTAGTTGTGCATGTCATGTCCCACAAAAATGCTTTTATTACCATGATTACATCTTTCTTAAACCACTATCAAGAGTGTTGGTAGAAATGAGCTATATACCCATAAGGACCTATAGCTTTTGATCCATTAAGTGAATCAATCCTTTTTAAATTTCCTTTTGCAGTGGGCTATAAATAAAGTCAAGTTGATTTAGTTTAGCTTTCAATCATTGAGTTATTTCTCTTGAAAAGTTTTCAAGTTCACCTCATGTTCTTGAAACAATGATTTTAAATATTCAATGCCATTCTTTGTAATGTTTGCCAGTCGTATAACTAATTATGTGAAGATTTAATCTTTGTGATAGCTTGAATTCTCACTTTTTTTTTATACAGGCATGGTATAATTTTGTGTTTCTATCTTCTTCCTTGAGATTAACTATGGTAGATTTCTGTGATAAGAAGTCTTCTTCCATGAAATCAAATTGTTTAGTGCTTCTTGGGATTGTTGAAGATCAAATTTAGATTTCAAAGAGGGTGCGTTGATGCATATGTTTTCAAGTAAACAAACTTTGTTTTCAATAGCCTCAACTTGTTGTTGAATATCACCAAAAATGTTCTAATTCTAGCTTTTTAGACATGTGGCTAGATTTTTATGCAAGTTCCAAAGTCTAATATAGATGATATGTTTGTTATCCATGCATCTCTGAGGCAGTTGATGAAGAGGTCATGCTTTATCCACTTATTCTAGAATCTAAAAACTTTTTTTGGAAGATTTATGTAGGAAATCAATAGACAAAAGGAGAGGAGCATGTTTTGTTCAAGTGATTAATTATAGTGTGATAAAAATTATTGAACTAGTTTGCATTAACAAGAATTCTATTGAGTCATTCGTAGTTTCTTCCTCTATTCTGAGTGTAAGGGGAGACACTAAAATCATCATCAATTAGTTGAGCATCTTCAATATATTCAACAAATTCTCTCATTACTATTTTATTGGGCTTTCTACTTCCTTTTCCTCAGTTGAGTTTAAGATCATGTTACAATTACCACCAACTAGCCAACTTTGTTGGCAAGTGAGGATGATCACATTGATTTTGGACCATAGTTCCCTTCTTGAGTCTCTAGAGCATTAGGCATAAATAATGGAGGCTTGGGAGCTAAAATTGCTACAACTGATGTGGATATGGATGAATTAGGGGTCATCCATAATGAGGTTTAGTTTAGAAGGACTTTTCTAGAAAAGAAAGTATTTTATTACTACAATTTTGAATCATGTTGAAGCTACTTTATTTTCTTCTAACTCTATCTTTATTATGTGGTTGAATGAGAGGTTCTAAGATTACAAAAGCATTTAATTTATGGGGCCTTATTAGGCTTTCAAGTCTATTAGAGCATTATGGTTAGCAATTCCTCTAATGTTCTGAATCAAAAATTTAGTCATGTTTGGAATACATAGAGCCGTAGAGGCTCTAGTAGCAATCTAATCATACAAAGTGGCTAAAATCCCAACTGTTGAAACTCGTCCCAAAGAGGAGGCTGCATTTGGGTTTATATTCCTTATCTCCCTTATCCCTTCATGTTTATTCCTTTTCAATTTTTGTATCAACCAATCATCCTCTATGTCTTTCATAGTTTAGCATAGATCCTCATTTTGAATGAGGGGCTATTGGACAAGAGGTGATAAAACATCATATGGCTATGTGTGTTGGGGCTAAAAATTGAAAGTTCCTATACTAGTAGAATGCGTGACGATTGCATTTTTAGAATCTATGAGAATATGATGCAAAGGTTCTTTTCCAAGAGGTCTTATCGAATGATGTTCAGAGGTTTCCTAGTCTTTAGTTTCAATGATTGTGGTCTCTTTATTATGGATTGGCTCATTTGAAGTTTCAAAATTTTCCACTTTAGTAGGCATCCAAGACTGTTTGGGATCTTTTGAGTGTTTTCACTATGTTGTGTTTCCAACCACTCATTCGTGTTAGGAAAACTAGGAAGTTTAGATTCTATTATTTAATTTTTCTTAATGGACTTGGTATTCCTCCTTCTTAGTTTAGGATTAGCAATGAAGCAGTTTTGAAGGAGATGACTAAACAATCTGCATTTGGAGCAATAGTGTGGTTTTGTTCAATAATGACTTCTTCCTAGTATCCATTAGTAGAGGTAATTTAAATTTCTTTAGCATGTGAAGAGGTTATATCCATTTCCATGAGTACTATTATAGCGAGAAGGTCCGTGAATTGAAAGAAGATCAAGTTTTAGGGGTTTGCCAAAATTTGCAACCAGTGAGTAGAGTATTTGTTTGCTGAAAAGGTGAAGTTTAAGGCTTGGAAATTTTATCCAAATAGGGACTACGGGAGTTTCAATGCTGTAATCAAAAGTATGGGTCCATTTAAGTAATTTCATAGGCACATTGTCAATATAGTAAAGTTTTTTGGAGAAGAGCCTTGCGTAATCATCTTTTCTATTAAGTCTAATAGTATTGTGCCTCCCATCGATGAGCCCAACATTTCTAGTCACCAAGAAGCTTTCATTCATCAAAGTGCTTATGGATTGTGTCCATTTTGGGGTGTTTGTAAGTAAACTTTTAAAGGTGAATCTAAGTGGTTCTACAAGTAGAGCGATTCAGTGAGGGTTTACCATTTTTGATTAGACTTTTTGATAAAAGCCATTATCACGACCTTCTTTCATGATTACAAGAAGACTAGTTTGATGGATGGATCATTAGGGTCATTGGAACGAAGGTTTTTGGAGAGTTCCAGCATAAGACGGTCCATCCATGGGGAGCCAACTAATAGAACAATAAGCTATGAACAGTGGAATGTTAAAGGACATATTTGAGGAGGAGGATGAGGTTGGATGTTAGATCATATTTCAGGTTTATCTTTATTCTATAAAATTAATTTGAGAAGTGGATACCATCAGATAAGAATTAGACAAGGTGATGAATAAAAGACAAGATTCAAATCTCCCAATGGTTTTTATGAATGGTTAGTCAAGCCATTTGGTCTTAAAATGGCCCTAGTACAGTCATGAGACAAATAAAAATTGTATGAAAACCTTTTATTGGTCAATTCTTTATAGTTTATTTTGATGATATTCTTATCTATAGCCTAGACAAGAAGTCACACCAATATCACTTAAGAATGGTCTTAGAAAAATAAAGAGCAATAAAATTATATATAAATTTCAAGAAATATTTGTTTTATCAAATTGAAGTTATCTTTTTTAAGTTTCATTGCATCTTTTGATAGATTAAAGGAAGACCCATCAAAAATTAAGTCAAGATAAGAAACCACACTTACAAATACAAAATGCTAAGTATGCTAAACAAAATAATAAAGATAAAAATTTAAAGGAATATGAGATAGTTGATTATGTATTGGTTCTTATCCATCATGAAAGATTTTCTTCCACAAAATATAAGAAGTTACAAGTGAGAGCACGTGGGCCATTTAAAATTATTAGGAAACATGGTACTAATGCTTATGTTCTTAAATTGTCCCCTCACATGTTTATTAGCCATATTTTTAATGTGAAGATCTTATATCTTTTAAAGAAGTCACCTAACCTCCAAATTTATAGAATGATACTTTTAAAAAAAGTGATACAAATTATTTGTAGGTACCTATCCAGCCAACATTTTTTTAGATGGAGATTATCATCATAGTTGAAACACCAACTAATGATAGGACCATTCAAAGGTTCTTAATTAGGTGGAAAGATAAGCCACCAAGTGAGGAAACTTGGATGACCTTAAAAGAACTATAGATATTTTTCCCCAAACTTCTTGAAGGTTTTAGAATCCTAACTCTTCGAAGAAGAGTTCTTTGGGGTCAGAGAGAGTTGATGTAGCATATTAAAAAAAAAGATGTATCACATGATATTAAACCAAAAACATAAACTTATAAGAATTTGTATACTTTATGTGTCGTGATATTTTATGTTTATGTCCCATGTGTTATATTATGTAGTAGTAGATGTATTTTATCCTATTTAAATGTTGCATGAGAGTTATGATTAAAAATAACTAGTGTTTTAGTATTAAAAGTGCATCAATAGTATAGTGCCTTGGCACTAGCTTTCTAGCACTTTAGCACTATGGCCAATTCCTTATATGGTGTCTAAACAGTGAAGTCAATGTCTAAGCATTGACCTGTGGTGTCTCAATACTATGAAATGATAGGTTCCTTGTTATAATAGATTTTTCTATGGTTTTCTCTCAAGGGACACATCCCTTAGAGAATTGTAATTATATTAACTCTTATTTTGACCTTAAGGAGGTGAATAGGCTTATTTTGAGTGGAAAACTTAAGTGGAGACTCTTGGATTGGAGCTTAGTGGCCAATCATCCGAAAGATTTGGTAATCCTTCACTATAGTTCTACTTAAGTGAGTAGAACTTCTTACTTCTCTTCCACTTTGGTGAGTGGAATTAAATCACTTCTTCTTCCTCCATCGCTCGATGTTCTTTTATGATCCCATCATGAAGCCTTGAAGGCTTTAGAACCGTAAGGATAAGATGAACTGAGAAGAACAACATGCTAAGTTTGTCAATTATCGATCATGCTAGGTCGTAAGGCACCTTAACTACCACTTTTTCTTTTTCTTTTCTTAGATTGTATTTTGTAGACCCAACCACACTAGCTTCTTTTATTATTTTATAATTATTTGCAATTACTTAATGTTTGAATTATGTGTGTAATTTACTTTGCACTTTTGAATGAAATGAAATGAAATTATTTTGGTTTGCTTTATTTTTCCTCTATAATTTATGGTAATAATTAGGTTCTAGTTGAGTCACAATAAAGTTATAATTAAACTTTTTTCTATTAAAATCTAAATCAAATAATTGGCATAGAAATAAAATCATGTAGGAACTCCAAGGCTATATTACTATAATAACTTTTATACTTTTTTTTATTATTAACAAGTGCTATCTAGATTGCATGAATAGGGGCTACTTAACCTTTGAGGGTTGACAACTATTTATAAGAGATAAGTGAATTAGTTGAACCCAATTAGGACATGACATTGTATCATCATAGAGTTGTGTCTAATAATAATAATCAAATAAAAAAATAAAATTTTAATTCATTTAGCTTAAATGCATTACAACCACATACTTAGACTTGGTGGTTAAGTCAAGGTTCAAGGACTCTTTCCTAATAATAGCCTTACTTATCTTACATTTGCATGTGACCAAATTTCTGGTTTTAAAGCCATTATGTGGGCTAGCTAGCAGTCCTTTCAGGTAGGATTGTACGTTAAGAAGAGTTGGTCCTATTTCAACTTTAGTTGAAGTTAAAATTCATAAGTCCTATTGCATGTCATTAGAATATGTTTAATTAACTACTTGACAATAGTTCTGAGTTTAGTTTATGTTTTGAGGTAGATATTTTTCATCTCGGTATTTCATAAGTTCTCACCTACTGGGCTTACTCTTGGTCTTATGCTATGAAGTTATAAGTCTTAAATTTCTAATAAATGATCAAGGTAAATCATAAATTAATTTGAATACTAAAATATAAAGTGCAAACTTAGGATAGTTGGAGTATTGCTAAACTTCTCAATATTGTGTGATTCTTTCTTTCTTCCTTCGAGCTCTAAAGAAAACTCTTGATAAATTCAGCCAATCCCTTTGAAATTTCAAAAATGTCAATACTTGAAGAAAGACATTGAATAAATCATAAAATCATCCACCACTATTTTACTTGAGAGTGATCTTAAGAGTTCACACTCTTAAGATGTAATTTATTATAAATGTTTATCTTATCAGAGAACTTCTATCACCGGAATCAAAATTAAATTTAAATTTAAACCAAAGAAATATTTGGGAATCTAGACTAGGAGAACTTTAAAAACATTTCTTGTTATTGTATCTATTTCTATAGTAGAATGTTATCTCCATCTCTTAAGATAGTATATGATTCTCTATGTTATATTTATACATGATAATAAGAAAACCTTCTTTATTTTAATATTTGAATCCATTATATAATAGTATTTATATCTTTGAAGATAGTATACAATTCTTAATGTTATATTTGAACATTTAATTTTAAAGTTTGTCTGTTTCACCTAAATTTCCCAACAAATTTTTTTGAAAACACTGTTAGAGAAATTCTTCTCTCCATCTTTAATGGCGGTGAATAATTTTATACAAAGGTAATAGGCTTATGCTATGCAAAGGCTAATTTTACCTTCATATGTTGGATGACTTACCTATTTAATCTATGGGGAAGGGTTGCTAATATCAGGACTTTAAAAACTCTTATTAACCAAGAACTTAATAAGTAAGATGTTAAAGTCCTTAAAAGTTTTAAAATATTAAACCATTATCATTTATTTAAATTATAATGAATAACATCATCAAAATAAAAAATTTAATTAATTTTTTAAATTTAAATTTTGATGGATTAAATTTGATTTTTATTTTGAATTAAGAAATCATTAAAATTGATGAATTAATTTACTAAATTTATATTTAGTTGATTGAATTCAACTTTCTCCAAATTTTAAATTGATGTTAGAAGTAGAATTTTAAAACCTGAGATCGATTTATCATGCTTTCACTTGATGAATTTGATTCCAATTTTAAAAGCCAAAACATGAAAAATAAAATTTGACATATCTTAAAATTTGTTGAATTAATTTAGTGAATGTATAATTGATAAATTAGATTCAACTGTTAAAAAATTAAATTATTTTAATTAAAATGAAAATAGAATGTCAACTTACCAAAATTCCAATAGGTAGATATGATTCAATTCTTAAAATAAAATATTCTTTGAGTTGATCATTTGACTTTAACATTGAATAAAATGAAGTTGAAAATTATTCTTAAAATTATTGAATTAAAACTTTCAAAAATTGGTTGAAGTGATTTATCAAGAAAAGGTTTGATAAATTAAATTCAACCATTTTCAAATAAAAATTCTTTATATGAAAATAAAGTTTACACTTTTTGATGATAGATTTTGAAATTTAACTAACTTGCAATCTTCCAAATTTCCAAGTTCACTAAAAATATATAAAAAAACCAATTAAATTCTTATTTAAAATTTTTCCATCTTAGCACACTTAAAGGTTGAACAAACCTAATTGTCAATGTTTAGATAGGGTCCCTAAAATCTCAATATGTTAATTAGAATTCCCAAAATTTTAAAAATAAATATCAAATAATTATATTTTTTTCTTCAAAAAAATTGTTGAATAATTGATCTTCTCCTTCAAATATAAATGAACTTAGTATTGATATTTAGATAGTTTTATCAAATTTGATTCTTGATTTGAAGATTTGAACACTACTTTTGAGGGGTTTACTATTAGACCTATCTTATAATTAACCGAAGATGCTCACCCTAGAATTTGCTTTAGAATTTGGAATTCATAACTTTGTTTATACTCTTTCTCTTAACATGAAAAGAGATGTTGATGCCTAGATCTCAAAGTTTAAGTAGATCCTATAATGAAATGTTTAAAAAGTAGTTAAGATAACATTTGATTGAGTCTACTCCATTGATTACTCTTAATACCTCTCAAGTTGGGTTGTCTTTACCTTCCTCTCTCATGATAAAAAAAAAAGAGAAATAAAATTATGGGGATTATGAGAAAATGTTAGAAGAAAAGAAACAAATAGAATTGAATATCATTAAGAGACTAAGACTAAGAGTTTACCCATCAGCCTTCTCCACTCTTGGGAGGGAGTAATTTTGGCTTCTTCTATCCTTCCATGAGGAGGAGGATGTAAGATTGTGAGTTCTCCACTCATTCATTTGATTATAAAGTAAAGAAGTCTCCAAAATAAGTGAGTAGAGAGCAAGATGTGCTGATAAATTTGGAGAGATTAAAGTAGAATTTAATGTGAATAAAAGAAATATCTCAAAAGAAATTAAAAGAGATTTTAAAATATGATGAAATTGAATCTCAAACTATTGCATAGGCCTCACCTAAGGCTAGAAGGAAATAAGCTAGCCAGCTCACTATATAAGTTGTCATTGATGGATATGGTAGGTTATAAAGACCTAAGACTGATCATTCTAATTGGATTGTTCTGATAGATACCTGTTTGATTAAAGAGCATCCAAGATGAGCACCTAAAAAGATAAAATAGTCTATTTGGATAAAATAGTTTCATGTATTGTTAGTTATACTAGAAAATGAGCTTGTTAATATTTACCAGTGTTTTGCGCATCCCCCTTTTATGAGGCATTAGGTTGAGAGTTACTCACCATCTCTTCTTACTGGTGGTAAGAGGCTTGATTCTCCAAACTACCATATTTTCCACTTACTAAAGTGGAAGCTTGATAATGTACCTAAGGTGGGTGCCACTCCTTGACTAAGTAGTAAGCCTAACATGGAGGAGGTTAGGTTAGAAGAGAGTATAAAGTAAAAAAGAAAAAAAGAGACAAGAGATTACAACCAAAGAAAGTTATTTTGGAATAGTAAAATTATAGAATATGTTTTGATAGATCCAAATTATGTATCGTAGAAGTACCAAAATAATTTGGATTATTTTAAAGCTAGAATAAAAAGATGGAAGAGGAAGTCAATAAATTACTATAGAAAGAAATTGAAATGGATCATAATGACTTGATTTGAGAGGAATTGATGAAATGGTGAAAATCTATGAAGAAGGCCATTATGGTTAATAAGGTACTTATGGTAAAATGAGGGGATCCATAAAGACTAATAGTTTAATAAGATACAGGATGTTGTAGTTAAGGGAGGCATTCCACCCAACTTAATATGATATATATTATATCAATTACAAAAGAAAGATGAACATATATCCAATTTGGAAAAGAAAATAAAGAAATGATATGTATTGTTATTCTTATAAAGATATATATATGAGATAGAATAACACAAAGTTGATGTTGATCAACTAGAGCCGATATGGTTAAGAAGAAGATGATGATATCAAAATAAGAGGAATAAAGTGGAAGTAAGAATAAAAAAAAAATTAAGTTCAAGAGAAATAAATTAAACTATGATCGAGCAACAAGTTAGAAAAACCTAAAAATAATCCCAACAAACATCATCTATTCCAAAGGGTAAATAGTATTTAGAGGATTTTGATGTGGTGAAGTATCCTAAATAATCTATGCCACCTTCCTTGAAAGTGTTCAATGACATAAGAGATTCACGGCACCATTGTATGAGAGGAAAGGAAAAAAAATAGAATAAATAATAGTAATATTCATGATGATGGTGAGGTTAAGCCCCTTATTCCTTTAACGTTGTATAATTTTTATTTCATTCCACCTTATAATAGAAAGTCAATGAAGAAGAATTTTACATATATTTAGTCTTCTTTCAATGAAAATAAAATGGATGACTCAATTGTAAATTATAACAAATTGATGAAAATTCTTTTGATTCATGAACATTAAGTCTCAAAATGAATCAAATTTCTTAATTCTAAAAAATTGTATGAATCAAAGTTTAATAGTGATGATTATATTATTGAATTTTAAGGATTTAAACCATCAAATTTAATAATTCAATAAAAAATAAGCTAATTTCCATTGATTCAAATAGGTAAAAGTTTTGAACCTAAGAAGATTATAGAAGTTAACCTCTATAGGGTCCAACTCTCTTTGAATGACACTTCAAGATAAAGGCAAATAGATTGTTGGCACTAATGAAGATTCAAATTATCCAAAAGACACTCCTCCCAAAAACTCTAATACTAGAAAAAAATGTTCTAAAGGCCACTTACAATGTTTAAATTCCATTTAGAATCTTACCTACCAAATTTGAAATTTATAACACCTTTGTCCTTTCTAAGGATATGATGGATTCTCTTATTAAAACTTTATTTGATCCAAAAATTTGTCTTTCTCAATTAGCAGCACATCTTTAGATGAGACCTTTTACTTCAAAAAGTTACTGGTGTAACATTTTCAGATGATGAACTACTATAAATAAGTATAGATTACAATCGTCTATGTTGACTGCACTTTTAGTGAGGTTAACATCCACCACTCCTTAGACATAGGATTTGTTCTAAGCACTAAGTTTTCTTTACCTAAAGTGAGGACACTTCTAGTTGTTAAGGAAACACCAACCTAAAGCCTAGAAGACTCATATTTTAACCCTGGGTAGACCAACCACTAGGACAAGTTCAAGCCAATCCTCATATACCAAATTGATCATATGATACCCAAAGTCAAAAAAAAATTCAAACCATACCCAATTGGTGTTAATTTGACCAATTGAAAGTTAACCCAATATGACTCATTTGAGCCTAAAGGAGCTAAACCCAAAATTAATTCAAACCATTTGAAATTTAACTTGCTATAATACATTATTTGTGCTTGATTGAGGCCTCATCAAGAATTAATTTAGTTAATTGGCTCACCTTGCCTATGTTGACCCAATTGAATCCTATAAAGCCAAAATCAAATCTCATTTGATCCAAGCCAAATTAAATCAACCTAAAGCCCCAAAACCACTCTTTTCATATATTTGAATATTCCTCATGACCAATTGACTTCTAATTTGACCCAACCTAGCCCAATTTGACCTTAAGGGTCAAATTGAACTAAACTTCAATTCAACCCAAGTAAAACCAAACTATTCTCTATGATCACATCCAAAATGATTGATGATCATATTCCATCATCCAATTGAAACCAAGTGATTCAATTTGGCTGACTCACTTAACCCTATTGATGTTTGACCTAAGAGGCCAACCTAGACCAAACCTTGATCTAACTAAGTTAGACCATGCCAAGCAAATAATAAGATGAATATTGGTCATGTTCCAACAACCAATTGAACCCAATTGACCTAATTCAACCATTAACCCAAAATTGACATAATTTGACCCAAAATTCAAATTGAATTGAATTAATACTTGCAATTAATTCTAAATTGATTATTAAAACTCCACAGCCAATTGAATCCAATAGAGTTTACTTAGCTAACATATAGTTAATCAATAAAATTAAAATCTCCAAATAGTTTTGGGTTTTATAAGAGTAATTACCTAATTAAGGTTTCCCTTAATTAATTAATTAATTTTAGAATATTAGCCCAAATGCCTTGAAATTTTAACTATTTACTTTTCATGTTGTTTTGCATATTCATGAATTTTCTTATAATTTTTGGGTTTATAAATTACGACTAAATAAATTTTAAGGTCACGTGGGTACTAAATTGATTAAATAATTATGAAATCAATTAATTCATCCACTATTCATTACATCTAATAAAATTTAATTAAGACATTGATTAAGCTTAAATGACAATTTCTATGAAGGACCATAGGGTTTAATAGCCTAAGTGGATCACTTTAAGATGTCTATTTTAACATATATTATTCACTTATGAATGTATGGATAATTCATACACATGTTTAAAGTTAAATTGTTTGGTCGCATGATATATAAGTACTATGATTACTATTATTATTAAATAAAAAATAACATCCTCATTATCTAAGGAAAAATTTTTGCAAATCTAAAATTCAATGAATGAAACTCTTATAAATCATTATATATACTCTTTGAAGGTATATAGTGACACTAGAGACTATTGGTCCAAGGAGATCTTAGATACCACATCTCTTTAACTAGAAGTATCTAAAAAGTGGTGCTTTAAAAGTACATGTGAAAATATAAATCAATTTTAGGAATTTATATGATAAAGATTTCAAAAATTTATTTCATCAATATTCTTATTTATATTAAAAAATGCATGTTATTTTAAAGAAAATGAAGTATTAAGATGATAAGATAAATTCATAATTATTTTGAAATGAATTATTAAAATAATAGAATAAACACATAATAATCTAAAAAAATTAATTATTAAAATCATGAAATAAACAAATAATTATTCAAGGATGGATTATTAGAGTAATAAAATAAATATGTAATTATTTTAAAATAGAATACTAAAGTGAAAAAATAAATACTTAATTATTTAAAAATGAAACATAAAAAGTAATAATATGGATGTATTAAATAAAATAAATAATTAAGGTAATAAGGATATCATTATATAAGTCACCTCTTATTCTATTAGCCTTAAAGTGTCTTTGTTGTTATAATTCCATTTAAGTTTAATATAAACTTAAATATTAATAAAAGTCTTAAGGCTTCATCAAGATGGACTAAAAAAAATATGAAATACATCTTTAAGTTTAACCTTGAGGTAGGGTATTGAAAAGGAATAAGTTTCATTCTTAGTGAAGCTTATGAATTTTCTTACTCTTTAAAACCCTAAGTCTAATTCAAATAAAATTGAATATGTAAAAATAAAATTCTCTTTCTTAAATCACTAAATACTTGATTCAAAATCACCCTTTTGGTTAATTAATTGAACTTATCATTTAATATACAACTCAAACACTAAAGCTTAGCTTTACCACACTACACTAGCCTTCACATAAACATTAGATTGATAGGTCACCGATCTTATACTTAGGGTAAGTAGATGCTTTGTTGTGATGGATTGATTTTTCTTATTTTGTGTTATAATATTTTAGACTAGGTGTATGATTGTATATGCCCTACTCTAGATTGTAGGGCATTATTTAATTATGTTTTCTATAGGGGATGTGCTTAATTAAAGGGATTGTTATAATAACAAAAATAAATTAAATTATTATTTTTGTATGTGCTACTTGGTCATTTAACATAACCCATTAGAATAGGTAGGCTTGGCATCCATGGGTGCTAAGTCTAATTGTGTGACTTACAATTACTTGATGTGTATGCTTGTTATAACTAACCTCTATTTTATAGGTTTAGTTAACATTCCATTTTGAACTTTCAATTGTAATTTTTTTTATTAGTGTTAGGATTAGAGCTATGGGATTTAGGATGAGCAGAAGCTAAAAGGTATAGACTTGAGAGGCCCTATGATGTTGGAGGATCTAATACATGGGAGACAAGTGAAGATGAAGACCCTCATGACTTACTTTAATTTAATTCATGTAATTGCAATCTAGTCCGTATAAGGGTTGAACTCAATTACCCAACATTTTCTTTTTTTTAGGGTGTTTAGTTGAACTTGGCCACACTATCCCTTTATTATTCGTATAATAAGATTAATTGATTGATGTGTTTACTTTGATTTCTCATTTTTGTTCACTAAAAACTACATATTTTTTCTAAGTTTCTTAAAGAGTGATGTTTTGATGTGTGGCCTTGATTTCATTAAGCTCTTTAGGACTTCAAATTTTTATATAATTAAAATAAATAATTTCAACTTAAAAATAATACAACTCATAACCTTACTATAAAGCCATAGGAATTAATCAATAAAATTGATTTATATGTCATATGTCTATGATGAATGTGGATAACACCATGCATGCATATTGTATTTCATCCATGGATATATAAAATCTTCACTCACTGCTTGTTAAGGATAGTTTAGGACTGTTGACAGCAATCTCTTGAGTGAAGAACACCCTTCTTGCTTATTTAGCCTATAATATTATTTCATCATACATATAGGCATACTTGTCCACTCAAGCTTGAGTCAAATTATTAGTCAAAAAATAAATAAATTATGTAATTTTTATTGTATTAGTCTACAACATACTTTCATACCAATCTTAATATAGGCTCTTAAAGAGCGAGTTTAGGATTTTTGACCCTTTCCTAATAAATAATAACTTTACCTTCTTACATTCATAAGACTTGGTCATATGGTTTTAAGAGCATATGAGGTGTTAGCTAGCAATCACTCCAAGCAATTGAAAGTTCAGAAGATTCAGAATAGGTTCATTCTCTCTAGTGTAAGTGAACCAATAAAAATTATTTTGTCTCGAGTAGAATTAAGTCAAGATCTTAGCTTATGCTAGAGTACTTTAAACATATTTTCAAAGGTAGGATATCTCTTTCACTACAACTATAAATCCTCACATCTTAGGCATTTTCATAATCAAATCTTGTTGGAATATAAGCCTTAACCTTCTAATAAAATGTCAACTTAAATAATCATAATTCTCTATTTCAAAATTATCATAAAAGTATCACCATAAGATTGATTGAAGTGCTCACCAGGTGTTCTTCTATCATGAGCATTTTTTACTTATCCCCCCTCAAATTATGTTAAGAACTCTTTTTATTTGAGCTCTCCAACTTGATTTCCAATGATCACCAATTATTTTATATAAAACTTTAAAATCTATAAAGATTTTAGGCAATCACTTTAATTGAGAGTTCTTAAGAAATTTGGTTTCTTAACATGTAAATAACTATGGGGGCTTGCCCTTATAAGGAACTTAAGAATAACTTAAAATAAACTCTACTTCTCCTCATCCATGTAAAGTAATGGAAAAATCTATCTCTACCTTTCAAAGTAGTTTATTATTCCTTGACATCATACTCGATCATTTTGATAAGTACTTTATAAGATATACGTGGTGTCCCTCATCACAATTTTTAAAAACCATAGCTTTTTTTTGGTGACTTCAATGGGGAAAGTTCTTCTCTTCATCTTTAGTGATTGACAAACATCTCTATACATTGATAGTAAATCTATACCATTTGTATGATTGGAATAACTTTCATTTAGTTGAACCATTCACCCATTTCTACCTTGGATGGGTGTGGTTAACATCTTTATCTTTTGGTCATAGAACCTTTTATTTATCATAGTCAAATAAGTAGGTTCTAGGACCTCCCCAACGAGATTCTTTATGGTTGTTTGGTTGTCTGAATTTTGGGTGTAAAGTAAAGTAAATGCAAGGGTTTTAACTTTTTTGGTGTTCAGAATGGTGCAAAGTAAAATTTCCAAGGTAATATAATGTATTTAGAATACATTACAAAGGTCATTTTTGGTGTATTTGGAATTCACCTGATTTGGACGAATTCCAAATACAGTGCTAAGTAGTGTTAAGGCTTAGCGTCCGATGTCGCTACGGTTGCCTCTAACCGCTCTCGACCGCCCGCAGCGGTCATCATCGCCATCGCCATCGCCAGATCATCATCATCGACGCCAATCGCCGACGGCGATTGTCATCATCATCGCCAACCGCCACCATCCGGATCATCATCACCACCCTATTGCTAGCTATGCCACCCCGCACCGCTTCGCACCACCATCGGCCGCCACCTGCCGCCACCGCCGACCACCACCACCATCGTCGTCTGCCAGTTATCATCGCCGCCACTGCCTACTGCTGACAATCTCAATAATACTTTACATTACATTT
The DNA here is from genome assembly GCA_021442155.1 of Cymbidium sinense. Taxonomy (NCBI): domain Eukaryota; kingdom Viridiplantae; phylum Streptophyta; class Magnoliopsida; order Asparagales; family Orchidaceae; genus Cymbidium; species Cymbidium sinense. The sequence continues at coordinate 91,399,310 of CM038231.1, forward strand.
ATTTTATCAAACAAAAAAAATACAAACTCATGTATATATAGATTTTTCAACCAAATAACCCTAAATTAATCCTTTTACACTGTATTCCTTTTTCAGGCAACCATACAACCGCTATATGGAAAGTTCAAATGCTACCAAATTTGGACGTAATGATTTCCTTAAATTTCTAAACATATTAAACCTATCATCATGATCAAATATGATGATCATGGTTTCCCTTCCAATAATCATTTAATTACTATCTATAAGGAGGTTCAAGTAAAAATCTTTACAATCTTAAACTTCAGTCACCATAGTCAAGTTGTGTGGGGTATAAGTCTATAAAATTTGCATATGTTCCAATGACTGATGTGTTTGCCTCTTTCAATAGGGAAGAGGCAGCCATTCTCAACACTATATTTAGTCAATTTGCACACGGTCATCACCATGTATTCTATAAAGTTAATATTTTCATTCGTCATAGGATTTAAGGTTACGCATTAGGCCTTTTTTTACTATTGCCCCTATCATTAAGTTTCAACTAGGCTTTAAAGATCTGAAAGTCACTTGTGATGGTCTGACATTCACTATAGTGAATCTTTAAGAGGTTGAGGATAGGAAGCCCTTAATTCAATTTGATGAGGTCTGAGGTATAGTTCCCCTCACTAAAGAAGAAAGCTATTGAGGTTCTCACTACACCACTACCATCTATTATTTCCACCACTAGTAGAGTTGCCAGAGTTTAAGCATCATCTAAGGTAGCCCCAGCCTCCAAAGGAAAGGTCAAAGAAGAGCTCGTGATTGTCATGTCTATCCATTCTATCTTTGAAGTTTATTTTAGCTCCCATTGTGTTCCTCTCACTAAGAACAAAGGAGAAACAAGAATTGAAAATTAAAGAAGTAATATGAGAAAATGATCTGAGAGTACCACATCTCAAGTTTCCAAGGATTGTTCCCTTCGAGAGGCCTCTCCCCTTCTTGGGAGTACTAAGTTTCACCCACCCTTTGAAGTTGAGGGAGAGGAAGACGTTCATTGCATCCCAGCATCATCACCATGCCCTTTTGAGTATGAGACACTAGTTAGGGAAAGAAAAAAACCTCTATGCAGGTCTGAGGTTAGTTCTCGTGAAGGTTTGAGTCCATAGATAACATGAGAGATTTTATTGGAAAGAGGTATTATTTGGATATAGAATCCACTTTCAACAAATTTGGGTATGTTGAAAATGGGTTCAAATTTTTGTTGTAGATGCTTCCATAGGTTCATATTTGAGTTTTAATTATCTTGAGGACCCTTTATTTAAAAATTTTAGGTTTGTTAAAATAAAGGGTCAATTTGTTTGTTTTGGATTTGTGATTTAATTTACTCACTTAGCAAATTTGGGTATTCTAAGTGAGATGTTTGAAAATAATTTCTTCTTTCTATTTCTTTGTTTGTTTTATTTTATGTGAATCATGTGAATTTTGAGAATGGAATCTTCACTTAGCAAATTTGGGTATGCTAAATAAAGAATTCAAATGTTTTATTATTTTTGAAGAAGAGGATCTTTACTTAGCAAATTTAGGTATGCTAAATAAAAGATCCAATGTGTTTTATTTTGTTCTCTTGATTTTTTTTGGAAAGAGGATTTCTACTTAGCAAATTTAGGTGCTAAATAAGAGATCCTAGTGTGCTTTTATTTTGATATTGTTAAAAGAGGATTCTTAGCAAATTTAAGTGTGATAAGGAAATCCAAATGTGTTTCATTTTGATTATTTTGAAGAGAGGATCCTTAGCAAATTTAGGTATGCTAAGGAAATTCAAATGTGATTTGTTTTGACTTTTGTTGATTTTTAAAAATGGGATCCTTAGTAAATTTAGGTATGCTAAATAAATCCAAATGTATTTCATTATTTTGATTTTGGTTTAAAAAGTGGATCCTTAGAAAATTTAGGTATGCTAAGGAAATCCCAATGTATTTTGATTTTGAAAAAGAGGATTTCACTTAGCAAATTTGGGTATGCTAAATGAAAGATCCAAATGTTGTTTCATTTTTGAAAAGGATGATTTTCACTTAGCAAATTTGGGTATGCTAAATGAAATATTCAATCTTTTTATATTTTGAAGAGATGTCTATTGATTTTATTTTGAAAAGGGGATCTTCACTTAGCAAATTTGGGTATATTAAATGAAGAATCCAAATGTTATTTTAATTTTGAAAAGATGATTGTTAATTTTGATTTTTGAAAAGGTGTTTGTTGATTTTATTTTTAAAAAGATGATTATTGTTTCTTATTTTGAAATGAAATGTTCATTCAGTAAATTGAGTATATTGAATGGAGATATTCATTTATGCTTTTGGAAAATATGATTGTTGATTTTGATTGAAAATGAAAACTTTCTTTCAATAAATTTGAGCATATTGAATAGAAGTGTTCATTTATGCTTTTGCAAAATGTGATTGTTGATTTTTATTGAAAATGAAAACCTTCATTCAATAAATTTGAGTATATTGAATGAAAGTGTTCATTTGTGCTTTTGGAAAATGTGACTTTTGATTGAAAAATGAAAACTTTCATTCAATAAATTTGAGCATATTGAATAAGGAAGTTCACTTGTGCTTTTTGAAAAGAATGATTTTGGATTTTATTTTGTTTTTTTTAAAAGGTCCTACATATAACAATCATGAAGATTGTTAGATGAGGTTGGTTTGCAAAATTTTTGTGAAAATATTTTATTATGTGCATTTTGAAAAAGTGCTTTTGGAAAGATGATGTTTTTCATAAAAGGATTTATTATTTCTTTATTTTTGGAATGAACCTTTCCTTACCATAGAAATAGTAAGGAGGGCGTCTTTATTATTTTTTTTATTAAATTTTTATTTTCACCTATTGGGAAACCCAATAGGGATTTTAAGACCTACATGGAACGAGGTCCTAAAACCTAAAGATTCTGGCTAGCTTAGCTTAAGGATGAAATAAACTAAGTGATAATGGAAAAGAAGGATAGTCTCAGATTCATATAAAATACAAACCCACTATCGATACTTGAAGATAAAAATCATTTACCGAAGATGGAGAGAGGAACCTTCCCCAGTGAAGTCACCAAAAAAATCTGTGGTGAAAATATTTCCGCCTTCATCTATCCTTTTGAAAAGGATAAATGAAAATAAAAATATACGCCTTTTGTTTGGGATACCACGTAGATCCCCAAATGTTCTTATTAGGGTGATCGGGTATGACATTGAGGAGAGGTGTACTATCTCAAAAGACAGAAGTCACCACCATACAATGGATATAATCACCTCAATAAGGACTACTAAGGATAATGGGCCTACATATGTACTAGTGATTCTTCCCCTACTTTTGAAAGTAGGATTTATTTTAAACTAGGTTCATTAAGTTCCTATGAGGTAAGCCCCCATAGTTACATCTTAAGGAATGCATTCTCTCAAGAAAACTCTCGATTAAGGTAAGTGATCATTGTCTCCAAGGATTTCAATAGGTAGGACTATCAATCGATTAGTTTATTTTTGACAAATCAAATGGTATCAATCAAGTGGAGGGAGTTCTTATCGAAGCCAACTGGAGGTGAGTAGGAGATGTTTAGAATACTAGGAAGCCTAGTAAACATCCCAAACTATCCTATGGTTGGGCTTTACATTTTTGAAATTGAATTACTTATTTGAGTTGAATTTTTATTAGAAGTTTAGGGCTTATAATTCCACAATATATAAGGTTATGGAAATACCTATGAGGTGAGGATTTATGCTTATGACCCATAGAAGGGAGAAGAACCTAAATCTAGGGAGCTTTGGCGAGGGCCAAAAGCACGACCTAAATCTAAGGAGATAATGTGTATTTAGTTTTCCTCCACAAGAGAGGACAAACCACCCAACTGCTTGGGCTTACAATTGCCTGGGGGTGGCCGCCAACTAACTCATCTTGCAATTTTAAATTCATGTAGGCAAGTCATATTCTTTATGCAAGATAGATGGGATGTTATTTATTTAGAAAGAAACTAAGTCCTTAAACTCACTCCCTAAAGAGACTAGATCATGTAAGGTCATCCTTCAAATGACCTAAATCTAATGCAAATTATATTACATGTTATTTTCATTTTTTGACAATCATTTGACTCAAGCTTATAGGATTTATATGCCTAATACATGAGAAGTAAGATTATTGGCCAAAATCAGTGAGAAGGAAGGAGGTGTATTTCCACCATAGCTCTCAAAGATTAAGCCAAGTTTCTCTAGCAAAGGTGGAAGCCCTCCAATCAGGAGTGAAATAAGATGCTTTTGTGCATGATGTTATAAAAGAAATACTCATCCCGCTAAGGGGTTGTTAATTCTTTTATCTTGATTTTAACTTAGGCTTTAAATGAGGTTATGAGTTATTTATTTTAATTTTGAATTGATTAATTTGGTAGAAGATTTATTTTGCCTAAGAGTCTAATCGTCATCCAGGTCGTACATCAAAGCAAGGAAGAAACCAAGAAAACAAGCCATCTTAATGCATAAGCTAAACAAAAATATCACACATTTTATAAAGCTAACACAAAAGAATAAAAGGTCATTTGTGGCACCACACAAACCTAAAAAACAAATTGAGTGAATCTACCCTTATACAACCTAGATTACAAATGAATTAATTATAGTCAAGTTTGGAATTCATTGTTATGAGGGTCTTAAAGCTTCATTTCTTCATTCTTCTTTTCTTCTTTCTTCTGTGGTTTCTTCTTTTGGATGGTTGGAAGGTGGATGCTCCAAAGGCTTCACATGGTACATAAGGAATGGCCTTATAACCAATGCTCATCATAATCCCCATAATAATCATTCTAAAATCCTAATTGCAAAAATACATGAAAAAAAATTAAATCTAACTAACACCTACAAAATAGAGATTAGCTAAACAAACCATACAAATCCCAAGCATGTATATCAATAATTTGGACTTAGCACCCCACACATGGGTAACCAAGTCCACCTAGCCTATTTTGGATTATGCTTAAGGGTATAAGAACATGCACAGCAAAAGCAACTACATTTTTATTACATCACCCCTTAAGAATAATCCCCTACAGAAGATAATGATTAGACTAAATCATACTACCATTCATTCTATGCACATACACCCTAACATCCAGACTAAAACATCATATCACAACATAAAAATAAACATCAAACCATGCACTTCCCTGAGATAGGACTAGAAGTGGTGACTTAGCCTAATGTGTGTGCCATATAAGGTTTGTGTATAGTTTTGAAGGTTAGAATTTCTAAGTGTGAAAAGGTTCAACTTAGAAGGGTGGTCTCATTTAAGTTATTTAGTTGATATAGATTAATTTTATTTGATGATTTAATTTGGTTTGAATGAACCTACATAATTACTAAAGGTTGTAAAGAGAGAAAAAGAGAAGAGAACTTCTTTTATCTCCCTACCTTAAGCAATTTTTAAGATAGATTCATTAAGAATTTTTATTTGGTAAATATTTTATTATGTATTTTAATTAATCCTAAGTTTAGATTTTCTCTAAACAAACCTATTCAAAAAGAAATGCATTTTAAGATTAAGTAAAGTAAATTATTATCTCAAAAACACAAAATATTTTATTTCTTTCCCACACGTGTATAACATGCATATGAATGGATCCTAAATATATATATGCATACAAATGGGAATGTTTATCATACTTTATGATGAATGATAATGAGGTTGCTTAAGAAAACTTGGAATGTTTCATGTATGCATGATTTTGTTAAGTAGAAAAGAGGTTTTCTTATCCATTTTTCACATGCACACATGTATGTATGAAAGGCATAAGTGAGTTCGGTACCATTGTTAACTAGGGGTATAAGGTACAAGACCTACTTAGGGCTACTTAAAGTCTCGCAACTCTGTGGTTGTCCAGCCTAATATACCACTTTCCTTAAATACAAGCATATGTACAAAAGAAATGAATGGAAAAGAAAGATACAAAAGTTTGTATTTGTTTGTTTGATTTATTTATGCAATTTATATATGTAAGTGTGGATGTCCTTCTTTAAGTAATAGCATAGGAATGAATAGAAATGGAGTTAGGCCGACATTATATTCTTTTCAAATGAACTATATGCTTTGTCAAATCCTACTCAAACTATGCTAAAAGAAAAGAGAAGGAAAAGTACACTATGCATATCTTCATATTTATATGCACTTGCAAGCTTATAAATAATTAAAAGTAGCACACTTTCAATTTTAGGTATTTAATTTATAGATTTTGAAAATAATTTTGAATTTAATAAAGATAATAGCCACTCATATTTTTCACTTTAGTCAAAACATGCAATTTGACATAAAGAAAATATTTCATTTTGAATTTGATTTTTGAAAGGCATGAATGAATGAAGCTCATATGACATACATATTTAGCATGCTATGAAAGAAGTAAAGTGATGTAAGCATATAATTTCATTCACTCTAATTAATTCTTAAAGACAATCTTATGAAGTAAGATCATTTAAAGAGAATCAAAAGTTATTTAAAGAGACTTTCATTTTATTTTGAGTTTGATTTGAATTAGGAAAATGTGAGAAGGTTTGTTGGTCCTTACCCATTTCCACATGTGTGAATTATTTTAGTTTAATTTTCAGGTGATTAGATCAATTTTTTGCTTTGGTTATGTTAAGGCATAGATTAAATTCATTAATTACCCCTTACCTATACCACTTTAACATATTTAATCAAATAATTATGAGCTAATGTAAGACATAAAACCATAAAGAATTTAAACCAGCAATGAATCCTAGGAAAGAAAGGTATCTAATGCAATTAGCTCACAATTGATAATTAATTAAGCAAAAGGGTTTAATTTAAGTACTTTTATAACCCTTCCCACACATATGGGTTAGGTATGATTTCCTTATGTTACTTTGACTATTGAATACCTAAGCATCTACCCAAGAATGATTGATTAAGTTTCTAGAATGTTTTGAAATTTTATCAAGTTAATTAAGTAGGTCATTAGTAGATTAGCCCTAAATTAAATTTAGAATAAGGAAGGAAGGGGGTTTAGGGAATAACTTATGAAAATATCCCAAAATTATTTGATAAATGTCCTAATCACTTAAACAAAGTTTAATTAACTTAATCAAGGGATTAAACCACTATTCACATGCTTAATTAAGCTTAATTATATTAAGAGGGTGATTAGGGGTTCATTAATTAATTTCGCTAATTAACTCATTAATAAATTCTAAGGAAATTTGGGGAGGCAGAAGTCATCCCACTAAATATGCTTGAGAAGTTTAGAATTAATTAATGAAGTCATTAGGGAGTAATTAGGGTGGTCATTAAGTTTTCCAATAAATCTCAATTAAGGAAAATCTACTGTTCAAATTCAATTAGAAATAATTTTATTGGATTCTCCTCTTAATTATATTTAATATGAACCTAAGTTTGTTTTTTTCTTTTTTTGAATTTTTCTACAATTAGTTATGAATTTAGGAAGTTTAAATTGATTTAAGTGATTTTTATGAATTATGTTAATTTATTTTTATTAAAATAAATCATTTGACACTAAAAATTTAATATCTTTCAATCCAAAGCTCATGTTGACATGAAATATTTATGATAGGTGTATTTTAACATCAATTTTAATCTCTGAAAGTTTCAACTTAATCTAACATGTATTTTTAATTTAATTAATAAAATTTGAGTTTTACTAAACCTCAAATTTAGCTCAAAATATTTAGTTAAATTTAGGGATTTTGAGTTTGTTGGATTCCTCTGAGTAAGATAAATCCAACGAGCTCTTATTTGTAATTTTTCGTTAAGTATTTTATTTTTTATGAATTTTTGAAGTTTTAGATGATTTAAAGAATTTTAAAATCGAAAATCAGATGTGGCGCAATGCGCGGCGATTGATTAAGGTGCCATGTGGCATGCGCTCGCCATGCAGCACCACTCAATTGGCATGCGATGCCACGTCAACCCAGACGAGTGGGAAAATGGGTCAATGGGTTAAGAGAACGCAGCTCGTTAACTTCACAGACGACGGTCCAGATTAGATCACGCGATCCAGAGGCCATGATTGCATGATCGGCGTGTGATCTGAGCCGTCCGATCATGCGAACCAAATGATCGGTCCGTCCAGGTCACATTAACCGATCTAAAGGGCCAGATCACTCGATCCACGTGCGATCCGAGCCATCCCATCCCGCGAACCACGAGATCGGATGGCTGCTACTTCACCGCCGGTGGTGAATAGTAAAATCAGGGTTATTTTTGAAAAAAAGCAAGATTCTAACTGAAAACTTGTCCAAATAAACTCATTTTCACATCCATTCACACCGAAAAATTCTAATTTTCTAATTGGGATGATTTAAAGTAAAAAATACGAGATTATCTAGGGTAGATCCCTAAAAATTACGCAAAAACCATTACAAAATGAAGGATCCTTAGGTCAGCTATAATTTTTGAAAGTTACCTCTCTGGGGATGATTTTCGGTGACGGTGATGACTCGAGCATGCTGTTGAGTGAGGGAAGAGGTATTGGAATGAGCTTGGATCTTCTCCTTCACATCAAAATGATGTTTCCTCTAGTGATCGCCATTTCCTCACCGAAATCTCCTTAATTTTGGAGTATTTCTCTCTAAAATGAAATGGGGGTGATTGCCAATAGCTTTGGGAGCTCAAGGGGAGGGAGAATGAGAGGAATATGTGTTTTTTCAGCCTCTAAAGCCTTGGAATCAAAAGTGATGAAAATGAACCTTTTGTCTAAAATTTTGGCTCCAAACTTATGTCATTTGGCTTGAGGCTGTTGGGAATAAAAAATAATCATTCTAGGTGGCTCCCTATGGTTGGCTAAGGCATGGAAAGTGGCTGCCATGAAGGACAAATGGGTGTCCTAGCCAAGGGAAGGTGAGAGTCCTTCATGCCAAGTGTTCCAATGAGAGAGGTGAGGTGATTTCACCTCCCCATGAGTCATGGCTACCCCAACCACTCCTTGGGTCAGAAAATTAGTGTCCTTGATGCCTATGTGGACCAATGGATGAGTGTCAAGTGGCCAAGGAAGAGAAAAGACCACTTGAGAAAGTATCTTTTCTCATGGGATGCCCTTGACCCAAGGGCAAAGTGGTCATTTAGCATTAAATTTGATTTGGGTAGATTTGAAATGAGTCAAAAGTAAGTTGGACTAAATTTCATTTCATTTGAAGTTCATTTGGTTTAATTTGTGTTAATTTGACCCATTTGGGTCAAATCAAGTCAAAATAGGTTAGGTTGACCAATTGGTCAAATTGGGTTAAACTAAGAGTTGGGTCAAGTTCAGATGACTATTTGGAGTATATTGGCTCAATTGGTTTCAAATAATTTGGTTTAATTTTGATTTAATTTAAAATTTTGGCCAATTTGATCCTTTAGTTCAATTTGGGCTAAGTTGATTGATTTGACCCAATTGACCAAATTGGCTTGAATCATAGCTTGGTTTGGGTTTGGTTGATTATTTGGAATATATTGTAGGCTTTGGTTTCAATTAATTTTGGTTTGATTTTATTTTGGCTTGATTTGACCTTTTAGATCAAGTTGGGTTCATGGTCAATTGGGCTAGGTTGGGTCTAGTTGGCCAATTGGTCAAATTGGGTTTAATTGAGGCTTTAGTCAAGTTTAATAATTAATTTAGAGTGAACTTGAGCCATTGGTTTAAATCAATTTGGTTTAGGTTGTAATTTAGCTAGTTTGGGTTCATATAGGTTAAAGGGTTGACTTGGCTTGGTTTGACCCAATTCATGACAATTGATTAACTTATGATGATCAAAAAATATGACATGAAGTTTGGATTGTCTTAATTAACTTTGATTTGAATTGAATTGAATTTTGGTTCATGTAGGTCAAATTGGCCTCTTTGGGTCAAGTGAGCCAATTGGGTTTAGTTAGCTTGATCAAGGCTTGATTCAAGTTTGGTTGAACTTACATATGGATTTATGATTGAAATATGAATCTATTTGCTAGTGATTTAAGGTCAAAAGGGTTTTGATTCATTTGTCAATTTTAAGTTCAAAGGATAAACATGAGTTTGACTTGGGTTTGATTTTTGAATTTGGTTATAGTTTGAGGATTGAAGTTTATGTTTATATTTAGATTCATAATTGTAGGATTGATTGAATCATGAATAAAAATCAAGGGTTTGGCTTGATTTGAGTTTGATTTGGCTAAGTTCAAGATTTTGACTTGAAGGCTTTTGTTAGATTTTTGATTGAATTTGGATTTGATTTTTGAATTGATTCTTGAATATTTGAATTTATAATTCATTTATATTTGTGAATATAAATGAGATTATAAATGGGTTATAAGTAAATTTCTTGAATTTGAATTGATTTGGATTTGATTTGAGCTAAGTCCATAAGATAGAATCAAAGGGCATAGGAAAGATTTTTTATTTGGATTTGGATTTAGTTTGATTGATTTGAATTTATATTTCATTTATATATGTGAATATAAATGATAATATAAATGGGTTATGAGAAAATTTCTTGAATTTGAATTGATTTGGATTTGATTTGAGCTAAGTCCATAAGATAGAATCAAAGGGCTTAGGAAAGATTTTTGGAATTCGAATTTAGATTTCAATCATGGGTTTCGATTATTTGGAATTGATTCATGATTTGAGAAAATCTATTGAAATTGATTTAAGGTTTGATTTGGAGTTGAATTTGATATGAGTTTGGAGTTTGATTTGAATTTGACTTGAAGGAATGAAGTGAGGAGTTGGTTCAAGCTATAGGGTAGGCAAATTTTCCTTACACCCCTAAGGCATGACATGTTCCTATGGCTAACTCTTCTAAGTCTCTAGGGCTAGGTTGAGTGTCCACCTAATCACTAGATATGTCTTAAGACTAAGGATCTCTTAAAGTCTAAGAGGAGTCCTGTCTAAGATGGAGGGGTTGAGAGCTCATCCTAAAAATGAGGTCAACACCTCATTAATGACTTCACAAAATTAAACCATCACGAAGCTCTTGATGCATTCAAACCCTCAAAATAATGAACCATCATGTTAAATGAACTAATCGATATTAAATGTGCCATCAATGGAACAATTACTCAATTAGAAGTTCAATAGAATGGGTTTATTATCTTATCAATTGTTGAATCTGGGTTCAAATCATTTTCAAATCATTTTCAAATCAATTTTAGAGGACTTTGAGTTGAATGCATAGTTTGTGAATATAAAATATTATCCTCATTGGAGTTAAATTTATTCAAAAGAAACTTTCAAGTATATTTCCACCCAAAAGATTGATTATTAACACATATATTATCAAATGTTTTGCCCAATCACATTTATTATGAATTTTTTAATCTATTTAAGTAAAAATTGTACTTAGAGAAAGGGAAATATTTTTCTTTTTTTAACACTAATCGCCTATGATTGAACTTCTCAACAATTGTAGACATCAAGACCTTTATTTGTTTTAATCTAGTGGCATGTAATCCTTAATAAGCTTATTAATGAATTGAAGTCTTTTTTTTTTCTTGGCTTCTTCATGTAAGTTGAAATCATGCTAATGAACATACTCTAACATTCATAATAATACAATAATTTTTTTTTAAATTAAGAGAATATTATCTATTGCATTGATTTATAGGAAATTGGCAATGTAGATCTCTTACTAAAAAAAAGTATGCATGGAACAGTTAATCTCAAAAGCACATATTATTTCTTTTTTGGAGTAGTTCATTGAGCAGTGTTAGCTTCAAAGATTCAAGGCTTTATTTGAAGATATTATGCTGAAGTGATGATATACTCAAAACAAAATAAAATAAAATAATATAATATAATATAGAGAACAACAAAATTTAACTTCCTTAGCATATATGTGTACGTGCTGCATCCGAAGACTTTTGAAACATCTCAGTGAAAAGAGAAAATATTATGAGTGAAGTCCTGATGTAGCTCTGCATCCAGACTAATCAAATTGCGGAGAAGCTTAAAATATTGATTTTTTAAGCTGTTAACGTTAACGAGCCTGACTAGACCCATTAAAAAAATGGGATTGCATTGTACGCCATTTTCGAAGATGGAACTGGATGTCATTTGAATGTGAGGGAGAAATTTTAAAAGCAATATAAATGGATTTATGACACTCAAACAAAGAATAAGCTTATTTAAATTTTTTTTGGCCAAAATGGAGAGAAGAGAAACAAAACTCTCTCATTTCAATCGAGAAAAAAATTATGATGATGGAGAATGAGCAGTAAAGTGTTAGACTTCATATAGAGACCAATTTAGCGGATGATGTCATAAATATGAATGTATCAGTAAATTTTCTACACAATTGTATATATATATATATATATATATAGTTATTTTAAAATGTTACCTACTTATCTTCTTTGAAATCCTTTTTGAAATATAAATTTCTTACATTGTTTTGAATACGTTCCAAAAGGATTTGAGTAGTTTTGGTCCCATTTTCTAGTAGTATAATCTGCACACTCTGGAGTGTACTCCCTTTTTTTTATATGTAAATCATTGTGTACTTCCCAATGATGAATCTAAATGATAATATAAACTATGTTAAGAGAATTTTAAGATTATTTTAGTTGTTCTGTATCAGTTTTTCAGGAGTACAATATGTACATTCAATAGTGTAGTCCTTTTTTTATAAGGCATTATGTACTTCACAATTATGGATCTAGATGATATTGCAAACTATTTTGAGTGCTTTTCAAAAGGATTTGAGTTGTTCTGATGTAGTTTTATAGTACGTACACTCTAAAGTGTACTCCTTTTTTATACATATTGTGTATTTCCCAATTATGGATATAGATGATATTATAAATTGTTTTGAATTCTTTCCAAGAGGATTTGAGTTGTTCTGCAGTTTTTTCAAGAGTACATACACAGAGTGTACTCCTTTTTTCATATATAAAGCATTTTCTACTTCCCAATGATAGATCTAAATGATATTATAAACTATTTTGAGTGCTTTTCAAGAATAATTGAGTTATTTTGTATCAATTTTCCAAGAGTACAATATGTACACTCTAGAGTATACTCTTTTTTTTTCATATGTAAACAATTATGTGCTTCCCAATTATGGATCTAGATGGGCATGTCAGCAACATTAAATTAACTTTTTTATCACTTTAAATTTTTTTTGAAGGACTCTTATAACCCATACAGCTTGCATAAACTCAACCAGTGTAGACATGAAATGTAGATATGAGACATATAACTAAGGACAAATCTTATTCTTTCGCTAGTAAATACGAAGGCATCAATATGCATCGGACAAAATACTGATATGTCAGTAATTCATCAATTTTGCCCCGTGTTAATCATGATATTGCTGGCCGAGATAACATTATCACTCTTACATGTGAGTAACATGGGCAGATCAACAATTTCAACTAAAGGGGGGTTTAATTGAAACTAAATCAAATATATTAAGCATCGACATACTTATAACTAAATTGTACCAAGATGTGTTGATAAATCCAACATTGGCTTGGGTATAACATCTCTAGATAAAAATTCAATAGTCTTCTCAGCTTGAGCTTGCTATAATAAAACTCCTCTTCTTTCTAGGGATTGAATTCAGTTTGATTTAAAAAAAGATGCTTGTTAAATTAACGATACATTTTCCTTCAGTTCCTCAATTACAATAATAATAGTTGTAGGTTATTCCATTGTTGTAGGAACTTCTTCTGACTTCACCTACAAAATAAATAAATGAAATCAACCTCATTAGATTGTAGTAGTGTAATGGAAAAGCAACTACCTCCTCTCCACTTCCAACCTCTGGTGTGGCAACTACAACAACCTCTGCTGCGCTCCTCTTCTTTCTGTACACTCTAGTAAACAAAGATGAGACCAATTTTCTCTCTCTAACTCGTCTCACCTTAACAACACAAACTATACTGCCAACTGAAGGCTAAACAATATCATTTTGTGTTGTTTGGGCCTTGTATTCAATTAATTGCTCATCCTTCATTTATGTAGTTTTCAGAGGCACCTCTGGATATGTGCCCTCAGTGGCTTCCCTAGTACTATCCTCATCAGCAGCTCCTAAAACAATTGGACTTTACTGTCCACCAACTCTCACTTCAATGATAGTAAGCCTTGCATCAATATCAACCACTCTCTGAATTATTATGGCTTCAAAATATGCCAATACATCCTCCAGGGCCTTAATTAAAGAAATTATCTTATCCTTCTTAGCCATATCTAGAGGGGTAGTAGCAGATGGTGGGTTAGATGCATATGAAAGAGGAAAATATTGAGGAGCGATATAAGGAGATCCAATGGCCTCACCCTTGGACTTGGACTCCACTGCATCACATGAGATGGATGAAATAGAGGATATACTATTTCAAGGAGCATGGTCTCCTCTATTATGTCTTCAAATGATTGGAAGACCTTTGTTACATAATTAAGAAGGCTTGAGAATTTTGAACACAAATAAATCAAAATTGATGTAAATAAAATAAATCTACCTAGGGTTACCTGGTCTTTTTGTAAACCACTGATCGATTTCTCTATAAATTTAATTTTTTTGACACCGTAACATATGGGGCTTTGCAGCAGGAATGGTGAGGTTTATCACTCTTGTGTGCTTCGAAAACAAAATCTACATTAAAGGAAAAAAGTGTGTTAGCTTAAATGCTAAACAAAATATAAATAAAAAGGAAACATATACCATCAAGAGAAAGCCACTCATGTACCTAGGTGCCTTCTGGGCCAAAATTTTGTATGTAATCACATCAAATTGTGAAAGCAGAAACCTCCATATGTCTTTTGGCTAGTTGTAATAAAAAAATCTATCTATATTGTCACCATAGGAGATCAGGTTTGAATGCACTCTATAATTGTGATAAATAAAAATTAGATTTGTAATAAAAAAACTTTATCTACAACTTCACAAATTATGCTAAGGTGATCAGACATGTAATCGTCTCAATTTTGTTTTCACATCTATTGAATTGGACTTTGACAATGGTGATTTCTGCTAATTGACATTCTCCCCTCTATTTGGCATCCCTATGATTAAAGCCACCTCATCAGCTATGAAATGAAGGTAGTGGCCTCCAACATAGAAAGCCTGCTTCTCAATATTCCAACAAGACATAATCAAAGTGATGGCAACAAGATCTTGTTGAATGGCAGGCATTTTAATGAAATGAAAAATGTGCAGCCTTCTCAAAATTTCAACCACTTCCTCAGTAAAATATTCTGAAATAGAGTCACATAATGCTCTGAAGGTGGATGGCTTGCATTTGAAAGTTATCCGTTTATCAAACATTTTATGCTTCTAATAAAAAGTGAACCAATGAGAATATTATAACTAGATTGTAATCCTGCAAATCTGATGCAGAACAACTCAAATCCTCTTGGAATGCACCCAAAACAGCTAACAATAACATACATATCCATAATTCAAAAGTACACCATGCTTTACATATCAAAAAAGGTAGTACACTCTGGAGTATACAGATTATACTCCTGAAAAAACTACAGCAAAACTACTCAAATCCTCTTCGAATGCACCCAAAACAGCAACAATATCATATAGATCCATAATTCAAAAGTACACCATGCTTTATGTATCAAAAAGGTAGTACACATTAGAGTGTACAGATTGTACTCCTGAAAAAATTGCAATAGAACAACTTAAATCCTCTTGGAAAGCACTCAAAATAGTTGATAATATCATATATATCCATAAATAGCGAGTACACATTGTTCTACATATCAAAAAAAAAGAGAGTACACTCAGGAGTGTCCAGATGATACTGTTGAAAAAGTGGCCTGAAACTAATCAAAACCTCTTGGAAAGCACCTTAAATAGTTTATAATATCATCTAGATCCACAATTGGGGAATACATATTGCTTTACATATAAAAAAAAAGAATACACTCAAGAGTGTACAGATTATATTCTTGAAAAAAATGTCCCAAAACTAATCAAATCCTCTTGGAAATCACTCTAAATAGTTTGTAATATCATATAGATCTATAATTGGGGAGCACACAATGCTTTACATATCAAAAAAAGGAGTACACTCTTGAGTGTACATATTATACTTCTGAAAAAACTGCAATAAAACTACTCAAATCCTCTTGGAATGCACCCAAAATAGCTAACAATATCATATAGATCCATAATTCAAAAGCACACCATGCTTTACATATAAAAAAAAGGCGTACACTCATGAGATTTTATGCGGCGTTTAAAAGCTGCATTAGAATCGCAGATTTTTATCAACATGAAATTCATGGGCAATTTCGTTACATTTCCAATATACTAAGCCCCGACTCGACATTATGAGGATACCAAGAAAATATCACGGTCATGCCAAAAATTCTGCACCGTTATATTTTTCTAGCATTTGCAAAAACTGCGGCTTACTGGACTGGAATCTCAGATTTTTGTTAACATAAAAGTCGTAGGAAATTTTAATATGTTTCTAGCGATACCAAGCTTGCTCAATTTCGACATCAGCAGAGTTCAATATGGTCAAAATACTGTGATTGTGCCAATTTTTTTAAAAAAAAATTATCGTAGGCCTAGTCGCTTATTTAAAATTTTTTTTGGTACTTAATTATCTAATTAAAATTTTAATTAAGCTTAATATAAAAAATTAGTAAAAAAATCCTTAGCAATTATATTGAAGAATGCATGTCAGCTATATTTCTTCGCATATGTCACGCTAATAAAGCTAGCATTGTTTTCTCTATTATATTCTTAACTTTTAAGTTATATTTTAATCTGTAATTTGCAATATATTGGTGCTTGCTTATTATTTTTGTCCCTCTCTCTTCGTCACTCATCTGTTTCAGTATTCTTTTATCGCATTCAGTTTCAAGTTAAAGTTCAGAGATTTAGCTGGAAGAAGACAGGAGAGGTACTTCAAATGCAGCTGTATCGAGCCTTCCAACCAGTCTTATCTGTCCGGTCAGAGAACCACCTCCTGGCTTAGCTGTAAACTAAACTCTCTTCATGGCAAAGAGATTCAGAATCCATTACTTATTCAAGTTCGCAAATAGAATGTCAAGCACATTGTAATAGACTCAAATGTTTATGATAATCAAGTGATATTAATTGTCTAAATAAAGATAAGATACGATATGGATATAAGATATGTTTATTTTTGAAAATATAGGACATAAACATATATTTGACATTATATTATAAATTTGTAATTTATATAAATTATAAATTAAAAAAAGTATAATAATCATGTAAATTGTATAAACACTAAATAAGTAAAAAAAATAATTCTAACAAGTCAAATTTTTTTGATATTTAATGATACAAGAAAAAAAAAATTAACATATTATTTATAAGTTATGATATTGGGTAAAGAAAGAGTAAAAAATATATAAAAATAGATAAATATAATAAAAACAATAAGCAATTATATTCTATCTATAACAAAAAAAATGATCATGTCATTAATAGTTTTAAGAGAATTGAATATAAAAATAAGTATAAGTTATTTTGTATAATATAAATGATTAAAATTTAATATTTAATCATATATTTAGTCAATATTTATAAATTTTCAACTTAATTATTCACGGACATTGTGTCCAATATTATTTTATTTTTTTAATTGGATTTTTAGGTTAGAAGTTATTTTTATACATGTGTTCATATTTGACTCTTGTCCAAAACTCCATCTCTCTCTTTTACAAAGTGTGAGTACATCATAAACTCACATCTCATAGAACTTTATATTGGAAGTTAATCTTTCTCTTCCATCAGTTATTAATCCCTTGCTACTTGAGACTATTGCACTAGCTGCTCAACCACACTCTCATTTTATGTATAAAAATATTAGATCAAAAGACAATTTTCTTATTGACAATTTTTATCTTAATGACATTTTTCAATTCAACAAGATAATTCATGAGAAAAAATTCTTTACAATGTTATTTCATTCAAGGACACTAAAAGAATAGAAGAATTTAAGTATCAATTTCAGATTATATTTCAGTTTTAATCCTCAAAAAGCATCCATAAAGTCACTTACGTTGGATAAAGCTTCACAATTAATTATTTACTATTTTGAAATGAAGTATTATTGACGCTGCAATAGCTTCCAAATCTGCTATAAGCTTTCATATATTTCCTACACTTGGAACTATCTTTCTTCTTGTTTCTCACATTTACCACATAATTATAACAATATAGATGAATTCTATCATACATTAGTGAAAAAATTACATGCAAAAAAAAAAATCAAACATATTATTATATTCAAAGTAAATATAGAAGAAAACCATGATTTTATTTCTGCAAATGTAAAAGATAAGAAGAAGATAATGGATATGTTGCCACAATGAACCAAGTTAGAAGAAAGAAAGTGGGTAGAATTAATCATTATAGAGGGTATTTTTCTAATTTTTCCCACTAAGATTGATATTGAAAGGAAAATGAAGCAAATAAAAAGAAATGTTAAAAAATAAAGTCATACTTGTACTTTGATGGGGGAGTAGGTCATAACAGGCAAGCTAAATCTTTTACACAGCTAGTTCACCATTATAATTTGCATGACTATAGTAATATCCTTGCACCATTAAACTTTTGGCTATTCAAACAAAAGAACTTCGCTAATCTATTTATCACACAAAATTTAAATTTTTATTTGCACTTTAGCTTGTAAAATTTATTTTAATAAATCTTTTTCATAGAGTTAGCTCGCAAATATATTTTATTTATTCAGAATCGACTACAGAAACATTAGACAAAATTACTAAGCTATGACAATATAAACATGCTTTATTCTCAATTGTTCTTTCCTTAACCTGATTCTTTAGCCTGCTTTTGTTTTGGGAAAAGCACAATGGTTGGCTATCTTTACATTATTGTACTTTTCTTCTTGCAAAATTAAAACGAGATCCCTTACCTTGCATGCATTCTTTGCTTTATATGTTCTCCTGTAATCCATAACAAGAAGCTGCTTATACTCATAGTCTAAGAGTGATAAAAATTGCCAATTCGCTAGCTACTGTTGTTCCTCATCTCTTAACTGCTTAAATAGGTGAGATCCTTAAACTCATGTCTATAGAAGTTGAATTTTGTTTATTAATGCCCAACTTTATCTATACATTTGCGCAAGTAAAATTTAGATTATTTGATTAATTCAAAGGCCATGTTTTTAGATATTATGAATGGCAAATGAAAAAAAAAAGTTTATGATATAAACTTATAGATTTCAAAATTTTTAGGTTTGCATTGAGATGAGTGGTACTTCTCATTACTTAATAAATTTTTATCATGTAATCATCTCAAGTAAATTCTATGACTTTGAAATTCATAATAAGTTTTTTCTTAGTAAATAAATGCTTGAATATTCAGTGCTAGCCTATTCACCCATATTAGATTATTGCTAATCTAATTTGCTTCTAGAATATCTCTTTCTATTTGATATTAATTTTGATAAATATTCTCACTAAATAAAAATAAAATAAATTATTATAATTTCTGAAATAATTTGTAATATTTTTCAAATATATCAATTAAATTTAATTCAAAAAATACAAAATAATTTTTTTATCCAAAGTGTTGTTAGTTTATCATCCCTTATTTTTAACATTCTAATTTTTATAAATTGATGATTAGAAGCAGTAAATGGTATCCCACCAAATACAAACAATTATGGAATGACCGGATGTTCGTGTCTTGATTTTACTCCTCTCCATCCAAATCATCCTTATCTTTTGGGCATGAGAAGAACTTACACTTCAAGATGGATACGAATGGTTGTGTGCTCCTGCTACCTCCTTGCCAACTGGGTTGTTGATTTTGCTCTCAGACAATTGAGTAGCCATGGATGACTCATCCTCTTCCACTGCCATCATTGCCTTTTGGGCACCCTTCCTTATACTCCACCTCGGTGGCCCCGACACTATCACGACCTACTCCATTGAGGACAATGAGCTTTGGGCATGCCATCTTCTTGCTCTCGCCTATGACTTCTTAGACACCTTTTATGTCCTCTTTCGCTCCTTTCCTAACACCTACTTACTTGTCCCCACCCTCTTGGTATTCTTAGTTGCCATCAACAAATATGAAGAGCGCTCTTACTCACTTTACAAAGCTAGCATCAAAGGCTTTCGTAGATCCATCAGCCACTTTAATAGAAGCTACCAAAAAAGGATTTAGAAGAATTGGCTCAAGTTTTCTGGTTATATTCTACTGTTAAGCCTTCCTTTATTGATGTTATCCCCTATGTAAATGAGGAAGATGTAATTATTAGTTATACCAAGATGGGTCTCATAAGAAGGGAGTTTATGAGAAAGATGAGTATAGAGCTTAATTTTGCTTATGATGAGTTTTACACCAAGGTCGTCATAAATCACTCTAGAACCGGGTATGTTCTCTGGGTTATCTGCTCCATTTGCATTTTATTGGCATTCTCGCTCTTTGTCTCAGTGCCAAAAGTTGGTTTTGAATATCTTGATATAGTTATCACGTATGTCCTTCTTATAACCTCTATATGCCTTGATGTCGTGGATACTATTATTCTTGTGTTCTCAGACAGAATGGTGGTTTCCCTTCTTAGTTTATGAGAAAGATGAGTATAGGGCTTCATTTTTCTTATGATGAGTTTTACACCAAGGCCGACATAAATCACTCTAGAACCGGGTATATTCTTTGGGTTATCTGCTCCATTTGCATTTTATTGGTGTTCTCGCTCTTTGTCTCAATGCTAAAAGTTGATTTTGAATATCTTGATATAGTTATCACGTATGTCCTTCTTATAACCTCTATATGCCTTGACGTTGTGGATACTATTATGCTTGTGTTCTCAGACAGAATGGTGGTTTCCCTTCTTAATGTTAATACACTAAGTAACCGGGGTGTGTTACTCGCTAAGTTCTTTGTTAGGATTAAAAGTATATGTCAGAGAGAGCATTGGTCGATAAAATTACCTGTTGACCTCCATATATGTGTCATAAGTCGATTCAAACCTATAAGTCGAATTCGACGAACTTCGGAAGTGATAGTACACAAATCGAGGCTCAAAATGCATTGGACGTCACCGAAAATGATCGAAGCGGCCTCCGATTGCAAAACGGATTGCGCCATTGTATTCAGAACATCGGAATAATCTTGAATTGATATAAAATTCACATAAAAGTTAGTTAAACACTTAAAAAATTAATTTGAAAAAAAAGACCTAATTACTCTAATAAACCCGTTTGGCCCTAACCCATCACTCGACCCGCTCATCTTCATGCATAGATCGACCTCTTCATGCACGCAAATGATCGAATACTCGGATCTCCCTCTCACGTGTGATTCGACGCCGAAGCCTCTCCCCATCGCGTAACCGCGCGCTCAAATCGATCCCTCTCCCCTCCAACTGTTCCCTCCTTCTTTGAGGGTTACTTCTTTCCTCAAGAAAAGTCTATCCTTCCTCTCGCTTCATCCAAACTGAACGGACCACTCTCCCTCATCAAAGTTGAAAACTCTCTCTCCTCATCTCGGAGGGCAGACAAGCAAGGTAGCCTTCTTCCTTCCTTCTTCCTTTCCCTCAACCTACCCTAGCCAAAAATCATTCTCCTCTCTTCCTTTTTTTACCTTAGCCAAAATTCACCATTTCCTTCTCATTATTTTGAGCAGTCGAAGCCCTTCAAGCAAGCTGAAATCTTCTCTTCTTCCTCTTCTTCCACTAAAACTTCCCAAAATTGAAATTTCTTTCTTTTCGCTGAGAGTCAACGGTTCTTCTAGATTTCACTCTCTCTCTCTTCCCTCCTTTCTTCTTAACCAAAAATTCCTCCCCTTCCAATTCCCATTGCTGCAATCGGAGAGGAACATCATCATTAGGCCGGTTCTTCTCTTAGTTTCCGGCATCTCTCTTTTTATCTCCCTTCTGACCTTTCCTTTTGCCGCAGCCGGAGAGGAACATCGTCATTAGGTGAGTTCTTCTTTTGGTTTCTGGCATCTCCATCTCCGTCTCCTTGCCGATCATTGTAAGCATGCAAAAAATGAGTCTGAACATGTGGGATAAAGATGTAATTGCGTATGTGTATATATGTTTTCTTTGCAGGTTTGAATGCCTTGTGCTCATTAGCGGATGAGAATCGGCAGTGTTGCAAGACACCGCCACTATGCTCATGTGGTAAGCCAATATTTATTAGATGTCACTCCCCTAGCCGAAATGCTGCCAAAATTTCATCAATTTTTAGACTTAGAAAATAAAATAAAAAAGAGATAATCAAAGAATTTAAATGGAATTAATTAAAAGACTTTAATTGAAATTACAAAGGCATAAAATAAATATAAATGCACGTGTTAAATTTGAAAGGAAGACTTATATTAAGCCAAATAACTCACCGTTGGATAGGAACAAGTCACTTATGAATACTAAACTCTAAAATGACTCATTTCAAATGATTCGAAGGAGAGGAAAAGTTTTGTAGGAGGTTAAAAAAGAGTTTAAATGGCTTGTTAACAGGAATAAAAGAGAGTCATCACTGATCATTATGATTACTTTTTGACTCACTTTGAGATAAATAAAATGTTTTGTATGAGTACATAGTTTAACTATCTGAAGTCTATAAGAAGCTTAAATGTGCATCCACAAATTAAGGAGGTTGATTAAGTGGTTCATCAACAAGCACAAATCATAAGTATTGATTCCTAATAATTGGTGGAGACATATCATATATTAAGTCAACTGGAATAATCCATGACTGGACTATATTGATGCTTACAATAGCTTCAATGAGTCATTATTGAGTGCAACAAGTTCTCTAATGAATAATAGACTTTCTCCCAATTCACTTCAATCAAATTGAGAGAAGTCAATTCATTAGAAGCATGCGATAAATTTGAAGGCTTATCAATAAGCATAAGAAATGGATATGAATCTCTAAAGCCCAAATACTAAAGAAATAAATATGAATCATGATGTGCTACTCTAAATTATAATATGAGTATAAAATGTCTTTTACTCCACCAGATCTGCAACTCTTTGTACAAGCAAACAGAAGGTGATACTAAATCAAATTCTACAAAATCATAGGGCTTCCTTCAATCAAAGATTAAAGAATTTCATTTTAATTATGATTTTTAAAGTCAATGACTTTATTAATTAGATGAAATTATCTAAGCTATAAAATACTCGGACAGGCCCCGACACTATGTTGAATGTTTAAATTCAAGTGTCTGAGGATGCTACGCAGGTTGCTTCCCGATTTAGTCTTAGGACTGGGTCTGGGTTAACAAAACCTAAAAATTGATTATAAGAATTTCAACGTAGTGAAATATCTAAAAGACAAATTCTTTCATGTGAGAGTAGATGTGTTAGGAGCTAACTAGAGTCAACGGGATCTAAAGTTCTCAAATATATTCAATTCAATCAGTTAACTACCTCGATCATGGTTGTGGTGAATGGTGATTTCAACCGGAGGGGATACTTCCATCAAAATTGTGATTATAATTTTAAATCAAATATCAATCTAAAAACTGTTGAAATGAAATTCAATCATTAAAAGCTTAAAGAAAAACTCAATCTATCCACCTTCCGCAACAGTTTATCGGAGGTGACAAATTAAGAAAAATATAGCTCACAAAGGAGTCAATGTCAAATCAAATGTTCTATTATGTTCACTCTCAATCAATCTCTCGCTAGTATATATGCAAACTTTAAATATTTTATTAAAAGAATACATGCATTTTAGTGACATATATAATCAAATATTTACAAGAGATGGAATAGTTTATGGGCATTACATGGCATACTTTGTGATACTTAATTCTTTTATACCCTTTAATTCTAACTATATGGGAAATAATATTGAGAAGATGATGAGATAATAGGTAGTTGTAAAGACTCAAAATTTTAATGCTCTCATAAATGTATTAGAAGCTTAAATGAAAGCTATACACCAACAATAGAGGATTCATTTTAAAGTAAGAAAGAGAGAGTGCAGTTGAAAATGATTTATATGCATTTTTTAACTATATCGACGTTATTACTATAACTTTGAAGTCCACTGCTATATTACTATTATTTAATAGATAATCATTTGTGTTAGTAAATAAATCTTTATATTTTAAAAATATTTAACTTTAAATATATATATATATATATATATATATATATATATATATATATATATATATATATATATATATATATATATATATATATATATATATATATATATATATTTGAAATATTTAAATTTGATGCATAATGATGATTTGAATAAAACAAGTTTATAATAAAGGTTGCCAAAGTTTTTTGAAATTGGTTAACTATAGATTGTTCATGAGAAAACGATGATATCAAACATGATGGAAAAAGTAATAGTATCATTAAATTTAAAATTTTAACAAAAGTCTTGTTTGAAGGACTAATTTATATATCTAATTAAACTTAAAACATTTAATTCTAATGAATCTATTTCGTTGAGTTTCCTTGCAAATATATCCCTTTTATTCTGAACTGATCACTACAATATTAAAGAAAACAACTGAACTACGGCAATAAACATGTAGCTTGCTTTTGTTTTTTATAAGCAAATCGGATGGCAATATGCAGATTATTATTAAATACGTAAAGAATAAATCTTTTACTAACGCTATACTCAATAAAATCTTTCATTCTTTAAGTTTTAAGGCCTTCAATGAGTTTGGCATCAGACAACTCATTAGTTTCTACGTGATAAAAATTAAATCACATAGCTTGCATGTATTCTTTGCCTTATGGTCCTGCGGTCCATAACAAGAAGCTTCTTATACTCACAGTATAAGCGTAATAAAAATTGCCATTTCTCCAGTTGCTATTGTTGCTCATCAAACTCATGTTTATAGAAGCTCAATTTTTCTAATTGATGTTTGTCTATGGATTTGTCTTCTTATTTTAATAGATTTTTTGATCAAATCAGAGGCCAAATTTATAGATATTATGATTAACAAATGAAAAAAAAGGTTTGGATATTAACTTATTGAGATGCACTCCTTGAGACATGTTATGCATCAATTTCAAACGCATCATCGACCTTCAAGCGGTTCATAGATGGTATTCATTTTTATAAGCAAATGCTTGTTTATAATAATTGGTATTATTATAATATTGATAATGAAATTTAATTTTATTTTGATAGGAAGATAACAAGCCATTTGATGGAGATTGACTTGGGATTATCAAGGCTTATGGATGTTCTTATTTTTTATTTAGATGTTTGTATTGATTGTGTTTAAACTTTTGTTACTTTCAGTTATATCATATACTTTGTTATTTTATGTCATGTATTTTTGTTACTTTCAATTATAACATTTGCTTATGAAATCTTAGAATTGTCTTAATTGGCTTTAATATATTTGTGGAAGTTTTATCATTATATGTTGTTGGTATGTTAAATATTGTTTGGTTTGAATAATTAGAATTTATTAGTAAATCAAAATATTTGTTTTAATTTGTTAAACATGAATATCATTATATGTTGTTGGTATGTTAAATATTGTTTGGTTTGAATAATTAGAATTTATTAGTAAATCAAAATATTTGTTTTAATTTGTTAAACATGAATATATTTTGTGTACAGGTTGGAAACAAATAGTAGTAAATAAAATAAAAATAAATAATTTTTTAAAAAAAATTGTACATACTGTATAGCTCTAGCAAATGGTGGTTTTAACTGCCATATATTACAACAAATAACAGTCTTAACTGCTATAAGGTTCTAATAAATGACAGTTTAAATTGACATTTAAATTGCTTCCCCACCGGTCCTTAAACCGTTGTTAAAAACATTCACAGCAAAGCACAATTACGGTAGTTTATGAATCATAATAAAGAAAAAAAGTGGTTTTAACCACTGCTGTAGTAGAATAAAATCACCAATACTCTATTTTGTTGTAGTGGTGATAGGTTATTTGCCTATAATAACTCCTAAGGATCAAGGCTGACTATTAATTTTTTTTAAAAAAAAAATTAAAACTAGAATTGCATTAAAGAAACAAAAGGTTACAAATATAGCAGCCAAAAAAGCTCAAATAGATCAAGATCCAATCCTGCCAAATCTAAATTTTTGATAGAGTGAAGGATGATGTACATTGAAGCCTAAAAGAGATTGGATCAAAGCACGAAAGAAATACAAAAATACAATAACAAAATAATAAGTGTTTTTCCCAAAAAGAGAAGTCTTCTTTCCTTGAGTTAGTCCTTTTCAATGGAGATTTTTGATAACATCCATGTCTTGTATATCTCTTGTCTTTTAGAAATTCTCTTTTGGCATCCCAACAAAGAGAATGATCTTCTTTTCATAACCCAATCTCCTTCAATGTCATAATATCTATCATCCAAGTCTTATGCATGCCTTGACTTTTGGCCAACTCTTTTTGGTGTCTTAATATCCCCCTAAGAATAGGGGCATTAAAAAGCCAATATAGTGAAGAAGCTATGCAGAAAATAATTTAGGAAAATTGAGTTCAGTATTAAAGTAACATATCTGAATAGAAGGATATTTAAATTGTGTACGCCTCTGGATTTGATCCTGATCAGTTTTGATAATGTCCATACACTTAACATTCTTGGTAAATAAATTATAAAGACTAGAAGAAGTAATTTCATCAAGATAACAAAATATGTTAAGTGAAAATAAATGAAAACCAAAATCACTTCTACAATATCTATTTTTAGCTAACCAATCACCATAAGAGTTACACTCTCTCCAAATATGAGATATAATAAAGTTTAGGTTATTTAACGAGCATCTAATCTTTCTCAAATATTAAATATTTCAGCATTTTCATTATCATTAGAATGAATAAAATGAAGAATAGACATGACATCGACTTCAATGGAGACTATTAGTTGAGATCAATGATGACTACTAGATTTTTTTTTTTTTTGAAAACCCCATATAGGGGGGGATTTTATTGCTACAAAAAAAAGGTTACATGGTCCTTAAAGGGGGTAAACTCCAAAACTACCGCTCATAGAGCTACAATGAACCTATAGAGTAAATCCCCTATCTAAATACATATAAGAACAAAATTAAGTGAAAAGAGAAATGAAAGACAATGATACCAGTTGAATATAAAATCAGCCATAATAAGGTAGGACCCAATCTATGCAATGCTAAAGGGAGCATGACCAGATGAACCTGCAAGAGAGCAAAAGAAGATCACCTGTAAGCACCAGCTGATGAAATTCTGTATAGCCTTATAACCCAAAAGGCTTCAAACTGAAACCGATAATCCAGTAACCCTAAAGGCCACAGATAAATCCAACAAGCGAAGATGAAATCAGGCCCCGCCAACCCATAAATCCAAATGCCAAAAACCAGCTCTTAATACCACGTGGGGTACACACATACGAGACATAAATTGTTCCAGATCAGCCAACAATCAACAGCACTTCTGAGAGTTAAGTTAGGCAGCAAAGCCAACTTCTAAACCAGATTCGAAACAAAAGCGTAACTGAAATCGACAATCCATACGGTAAGGCCGAGCGAGCAATAAGTCCAACAAGCGACCAACATGATGCACCAACCCATAAATCCATACTAGATGTTCCAGATCAGCCAACAACCAACAGCACTTCCGAGAATTAAGTAGACATCCAATTAGCAAGAAAATGTCCAAACCCAGAAAACAACGGGCAAAAAACAAAGCAAAAGGTAAATGGATAAACAAAGATGAAAAGCATCGACTTATCAGAAAACCAAGACAATTCTTATCTATGTAGTAGCAGTAGAACATTAAAACTCCAAATAGAGATAAGGAAAAACAGCCACCAGCAGATGAAACAGAGAGGAGGAATTGCCTTGTAATGCATATTAGAATGATGCATCCCAAATCATATTGACCCATAAACAGGAGATTCAGCCGGAGCTAGCTTGATGCTCTTAAACTTGGCTCTAAACTTAGTCCCTCTCACTATGGTTATATTTGTGTTGTATTTATCAAGTTTCTAGAGGGGTATTTTAGAAAATTTAATAAAACTCTCAAAACATTTCGAGGATGATTCATGTTGGTTTTATTCATCATAAAATATTCTTTCATAATAACCTTACACTTGAATATTTTTGACTTCGTTGAATTTATCTCATTAAATTGCTCGATTTGATTAGAAGCATGTCTGACTCGATGATCATTTGATCCTTCAATCTAAATTTGAACTTCTTTTTTCATATTTTATAAGTTTGATTTGAGCTTATTTGTATTTGATTTGATGTTCTCTTTATGTTGATTGATTAATCTTATGAAGATATTCAATTTGATCATCAATTTATTAAAATTGAAATTCGAATGATCTCAATTTTAATTCTTAAAAAATTCTAATAAAGATTCTAACTTTTATTAAAATATAAACAAGATTATAAGAGATTTATATAAAAAAATAAAGATATCACACAATTTTTAGTTTTATATATCTAATATCTAAAATTTGATATTTATAAATATAATATTTTTAAGCTTGAAAAGGTGCATTACTTTTTAAAAAATTAACGATAATGATATTTTTATGTAATATGAAAGATTTGGATGTTATTTAAATAAATATTAAAATTTAGTTATTAGATATATAAGAATTATGTGCTATTTATCTAAATAGCTTAATATAAATAAATATTAAATTATATATTATTTGTATAACAAATAGGATACTAATAGATAAAAGACGGCGACTAGCGGAATACCAAACAAATAATCTGCAGTCAATCACTTGTAAGAGAGAGCCGCAGGAAGTTAAATATTATCTGTGAAGTCCGTCCATTTCAAGCAGCAGCCACTTATAAGAGAGAGCCTGTCGAAGGCTTATTTAACGTTAAAGGCAACTAAATAACAGATTTAGGTTGTGTATACAGCATGGAAAATAAACATATGTTTCACATTGTATTATAAATTTATAATTTATATAAATTATGAATTTAAAAAAATAATAATCTTGTAAATTATATAAACACTGAATAAGTAAGAAAACAAATTATAACGAGACAAATTTTTTTGATATTTAATAATGCAAGAAAATAAATAAAGTATCAGTACATCATAAGCTTCTAGAATTCACATTTCTTAGAATTTTAGATTGTAAGTTATTTTTTTTCTCTTCCATCAACTATTATTCCCTTACTATTTGAGACTATTGCATTTGCTGCTCAACCACACTCTCATTTTATATATAACAATATTAGATCAAACAACGATTTTCTTATTGACAATTCTTATCTCAATACTATTTTTCAATTCAGCCAATTAATTCATGAGAAAAATTCTTTACAATGTTATTGCATTCAAGGATACTAAAAGAATAGAAGAATATAAGTATTAATTTCATATTATATTTTAGTTTTAATCCTCAAAAAGCATCCATAAAGTCACTTACATCGGATAGAGCTTCACAATTAATTATTTACTATTTCGAAATGAAGTATTATTGATGCGGCAATAGCTTCCAAATATGTTATAAGCTTTCCTATTTTTCCTACATTTAGAACTATCTTTCTTCTTGTTTCTCACATTTACAACATAAATATAACACTATAGAAGAATTCTATCATGCATTCGTGAAAAAATTACATGCAAAAAAAAAAAAAAAATCAAACATAATATTAAATTCAAAGTACATATAGAAGAAAACCATGATTTTATTTAAATGAACTAAATTAGAGAAGAAGGTGAGCGAGGGGTAGATAGAATTAATCATTATAGAGGGTCATTATAGTATTTTTCTAATTTTTGCCCACAAAGATTGATGTTGAAAGGCAAATGAAGTGTTGATCTCTGTTGCGTGCCAGAAAACCAGTTGTGGTAGAGTAAAAGTTATCGCCTTAACTTCGTTATGAAATCTAGCATACACACAGGTATTTAAAGAGTGAACAAGAAAACTCAAAAAATTTTACGTGGAAAATCTCGAAAAGAGGGAAAAATCACTTAGCAGAAAAGCTTCCACTATATATATCTGTTTTAGAACAAGATCTTCCGATCGGATTACAAAATGTATGAGAAAGGAACAATAGCTATGTGACGATCAGTTATGTGATTCTTGTAGTAGCGAATGATGGTGAAGCTGGAAGAATGCAGTAGGAATGCGAGGAATGCGTATCGAGGAACAATCGGCGAAATATCGGCAAACGCGACAATCACAACAATCATAGAAGTCCTCATGATGGGCAAATAAATTGATGTCAAGGAACAACGGCCGGCGTGGCGTGGTTGACGGCCGTGGTGGCGATGTCTTGGAGGATCTTTAGAGCTCTCTCCTCTCTCTTGCTTGGCCTCCCTTCTCCTTCACATGGCCTCCCTTCTCCTTCACTTGGCCTCCCCTCATATGAGGAATGAGGGGCTATTTATAGATTGGAGGAGTGGCGTCTCTGTAAATACATGCAAAACCCGTATACTCCACTTTATGGACGGCTCAAAATGATCCCCTTGATCATATGATGTATTTTGTGCATTTGAATGCTCAAATGAAGTCGAATTGTAAGATCTTTGGCTTGTTGGGCGGCTCGAGCGATTTGACTATAAACACTTCATATTTGAGAGCTATTTAGAATTTAACGATATCCCAAAGTTTCAAGGATATTTTAAGAGCTTGATCTCACTAGTTTCAACTTCGGATCGCTTGCTTTTAACATCAAGATTCATGCTTTATAATAGTATTTTAAGTGTCATATCATGTTTCTATTTTGGGATGACATTATCTCAATCATCCAAATATGTGAAATACTTGAAAATAACAAATTCTTCAATGAAATTTGAGGGTCCATTAACTGCACATTTTGAGAGAATAGATCTTCATAAGAGCACAAGATTATGACTAAGTTGATGCGAGCAGCAAATGTAGGTATCTTGTAGTAGATTTAGTTACGGACCCACATGAATGCGAGGTCCTGCTCCAGCGAGCGTATCTGGCAGCGGCTGCTATGTAGCGCGCCATGATGTATGGCTTCAGCGCTGTTAGCGCACCGACGGGCAATTCGCGGTAGTGGCTCAGCAGTCGCTGAACGACTGACGCAGGCGAATCGAGTCAGCGTGGTCGCAGCGGCCGGCGTCGCGGCGGAAGATCTGGTCAGCGAATTGCAGTGAAACCAGTCATGGCTGAAGCTGGTGTAGCGGGCGAAGCTGGCTGGCATTGGCGCCATGAGTCTCGTTAACGATTCTTGCCGTGGCAGCGGTTAACGCACCTGAACTGGCCTGGAAGCGATAGACCATGGGTTCGGTTATGGCCAGACGTCGCGAACGGCTGGAAGCGGTTATGACGTGGACGGTCGTTCGCATGAAGCGGGCGACCCGAATGACTATTGACGATTTGGTTTCAATGATTTATTTTACCTTTTTTCCTGAAGGGTCTATAAAACCCCTAGAGGAGGAGAAAATTCTCTCCTTCTTGAGAAGGTCATTGAGCGTCGAGGCCGTAGTTCATATAGGCTCGGTTTTCCCTCGAAGAGGCGTTGACTTCCTTCCGATCGGGTTTGAGGCAATCAAGACTCGTAGTTCATCTGAGAGCTCTCTCGAAGAAGTTGGCCTTGTCGGACGGGGGTTTGGAGATCAAGACCCCTAGTTCATCTGGCGAGCTCTTTTTCGAAAGAGGTGTTGGCCTTGGGACCGGGTTTGGCGATCAGGAGAGGTTGGACTCAGATATGTCGATGACATTGGCGGCAATGACTGCGATGGTAGTCAGCGATGATAATCGGCGATGGTGGTGGCCGGCTGCGGCGATGTCTGATAGTACCGACGATAATATTGGCGGTGACTCTGATGGTTATGGCGGCAAGAAAGTGTCGGCAGCGCGGCAGTAGTCGATGACTCGTCTTTGAGATAGCCGGAGATAGTGGTGATCAGTGAAAGATTGTCAGCGATGGTTAGCGGCGATGGCGGTAGCATAGTCAGCGGAGAAATACATGTTGAGTCAGCGAGGTGGTCAACAATGGCGGCAATGTCAGCATGGCGGTGAGTATTAGTAAATGCGAGGATAGCCTGAAACGGTGGTAGCCGGAAGATTATATGATGTGATGGCCGGTAATGATATCAGCGGTAGTCTGATGATTAGCGGCAGAGTCTAAACAGCAGATGGCGGCAATGTCAGCGTGCTGTAAATTAGCGAGATGCAGCGGCATGGTGGTAGCCGAAAATTATCAGCGATGTGATCTATGGCAGCAGCAGTGGTGATGGCGATGCCAAAGCGATGGTAGACGACCAACAACAATGTGGTAATACCGCAACAATGGGCGCCGGCAAGCGACCAACAACAGTGTCATGATCAGCATGAATAAGCAACAGTAATCAGCTAATCTGGTGCCAGCAGTAACAGCCGCAGCAATCTAGTAGTGCAACAACAGTGGTTATAGCCAGTGTCAACGTAATGCTTAGCGATAGTAATCAACAGGTAGCGCGTAGTCAGGATAATAGCGATGATGTGGTAGCCGAAGGATGGCAGTGACCAGCAATCATGATACAACAACAGTTTAGCGGCACGGGTGGTCAGCAATATATGGCAATGAGTAGTCAAGATTAGCAGCGCATAATCAGCGAATATTGAGCGATATGGTGGCTGCATATCAGTAAGTGAAACGCAAGTGTTGGCCGGGTTGGCTCGCAACAAAAACGATAAATCAATGTGAATACGTCATGGTCAGCGAGATAAATGGCAATGTGGAAACGATACGATAGTCAGCCAGCGGACCAGCGATAAATGGTAATATTTTAACGATAATAGGATAGGCAAGCAATTATTAGCGGCGCAAAATTTAATGGCGATGGCAATCAACAAGCAATAGCGCCGATAATCAGCGGATAGCAGCGAAAATCGGTAATGTCAGCTTAATGGCCCAGCAATGGTCAGCCAGCGGTAACCGGCAAATACTCAGCGATGGCCAGCGGCAATGGTTTTAACCGAGTGGTGGCAAATCAATTGCAACAGTAATAGCAATGTCAGCCAGCGTCGAGAGCGAGATACCGGAAGATGGTAGTGGCAGCGAAGATTGCGGAAATGGTCAGCGGTGGTGGCCGGCAACGATACCGAAAATATATTGAGCTGATGGCAGCGGTGTTAGCGGCAGCAGGGTGGTCAGCGATATAGCAGCAGTAGTCGCAGTGCAGAATCGTAATCAGAGAATACCGCATGCCGATAATTCGATGCGATAACCGGCAGCAGTATCAGCGCGGACCGGCGATAAATAATGGCAGCGGTAACCAACGATGATGGTGGCGGCAGCATGGTAGCGGCGTCAATGGCAGATCAACATGCGGCAACATCGGTAATGTGAGATGTCGCGATAGTGGTACCGGCGGAGGATTCCGAGATAATACCGAATGTCGGTGATGTCAGCGCATAATAGCGGTAATGGTCAGCAGCGGACCGCTATATAGTAGTTAGCGGCCAAAGGAGTGGCAGCATGAACGCGCGGTCAACAGTGGCGCCATAATATTAAATGGGATAACGGCAACGATAGTGGTAGCCGGGAGGTTCTGAGATGACCAGCGGAGATTATCAGCGATAGTGATGCGGTGATGGTAGTGGTAGTAGTAAGCGTCGGTGTCGGCTATAGTAGTTCAAGAGGGTGGTCAGCAGCGGCTCTTGCGGCTTATGAGATGTCGGCGGAATTCGGGTTACGTCGACGGGGTGGCGAAGAACTCCATGACCCGGCCATCTTCGGAGATGATCGACGGAGATTGTTGGCGATGGTCCCGCAAAGGACCGGAAGGTGGTGATTTTGACCTATCCGGCATTGTTTGTCGAGGACTCGACGACGTTAACTGCATGGAAGAGGTTGAATTGAATCAGCCGGTGATTTTGACCATCCGGTGTCGCTCGAAAGTGACTACGACTTTAACCTCGTATGGAAAGGAGTGAATCCGGCCGATGAATTTTGACCTATCCGGTTGTTGTCAGCGACTCGCTGACGCAACCTGCATGGAAGAGGTTGAATCACCGGGATTTTGACTTATCCGGGTTGCTGTTGTCGAAGTCTTTACCGGCGACGCAACTCGGGAAGAGGTCGAATTGAATCCAACGCATTTTTGACCCATCTCGGTGTTGTCGGTCGAAAGTGTTTGCTCGATGACATTAACCTCATAAGAGGTCAGGAAGTCCACCAAGGACCTTTGACCCATCCCAGTTGTTTGTCGAGTCTTCGCTCATGACGCAACCTGTATGGAAGAGATCGTAGAAGTCCACCAAGGACCTTTGACCCATCCTAGGTTGTTTGTCGAGTCCTTGCTCGATGACGCTAACCTGTATGGAAGAGGTCAGAAGTCCACCAAGGACCTTTTGACCCATCCTAGGTTGTGTTGTGAGTCTCTGCTGACATTAAACCTGTATGGAAGAGGTCGATTAAAATATCCATTTGTGGTTGTAGCCAAAGTTGCTCCTTAACCTTGGCCTTGTTTTTCCATGAGTATGATTGAAAAATCATAATTTGCGAAGCTATATCTCTTCTCAATGTTGAAATATCCTCCAACTTTAACTGATTTCTTGGGATGGTAATCAATTAGATGCTTAACATGGGTGATCTTCTGAGATTAAGAGTTGCCCCCCAGTTTCTAACAAAATTTGAAGGAACAAAGTTTGATGAATCTTCATTCTTCGCTTGCGCTTTTTAAAAGCTTGAAATACTCAACCTCGATGGTGGTTTTGATCTTGTTGGGAAACTTGGTCATCATACAAGATGATATAATGTGAATCGCCACGACGGCCAAACTGCATTTAAAACCAATCGCGTAGAGTAAAAGTTTTCGCTTTAGCTTCATGTGAAATCCAAAGACACACATAGATATTTAAAGAGTGAACAAGAAAACTGTGAATTTTAATGGAAAACCTCAAAAGAGGGAAAACCACGGCCTCAAGTAAAGCTTCCACTATGTATCGTTTGAGTACATGATCTTCCGACACCGGATTACGATAGAGGAAATGGACAACAATGCAGTAATAGACAACGCGACGAAGATGTTGGCGACGATGATGTTGATGATGAAGATGACGATGTTGACGATGATGACGATGGACGATGACGATATTGACGCCGATGACCGACGATAGTCGTGATGATGACCAACAATGGTCGACGACGGGATCACGGCGGGTGGTCGATGGCGGCTACGGTGACGACGGCCGAGTGGCGACGACAGGTTTGGAGGATATTTAGAGCTCTCTCATCTCTCTTGTTTGGCCTCCCTTCTCCTTCACTTGGCCTCCCTTCTCCTTCACTTGGCCTCCCCTCATATGAGGAAACATTAAGATTCATGCTTCGACTAATAGTATTTTAAGTGTCATATCAATCTCTATGTATGTTACATCAGTCGAGTCGAGTTCACAAGACGAAGTCGATCGGCTTCGAATGAAACAATGCACAAATCGAAGATAAAATACACTTGACGTCACCGAAATCAATCGGAACGATCTCCGATCGACGAATGAACTTCGTTGTGGCATTCAGAACGTCAAAATTGATTGAAATATAAATATTGCAAAATCTGACGGTCGACCAATCAATAAGGGGGTCGTCGAAGCACTGACACGCATATCAAGGTAGGAAAGTCATGACGATGCCCAAATGACCTCCATTGATGAAATTAATCATGTCGTTAGCGTCAAAATATCAAATCCTATCAAATGAGACTGTTCGCCCTCAATTCGGAAGAGTATGTGTGAATAACGAGCAATCGGATACAACATCACACAAATCGAAGCGGAAATACACTCGATGGCACCGAAAATCAGTCGAAATGGCCTTCGATCGATGAACGGACTCTGTCATCGCGTTCAAAATGTCAAAATTGACCAAAATAGGCAACTTGCATAATTTGACGGTCGACTCATCAAGAAGAAGGGTCGCCGATGTGCTGACACGCATATCGAGATCGGAAGCGCTGCCCAAACAACCTCGCTCGAAATTGATCACCCATTGGCCAAAAACATTGAAACTGTTAAATAAGACTATCGCACAAATATTGAGCAAGAAAAGCAACGAATTTAAATTGAATCGAATTAACTCCAATTGACGAAACCAAACGCCCATCATAAAGCAAACTGATCAGCCATCAGATCAAAATCGAGTAACCTAAAATCAACATATATATTATCTATGTGATGATGTGGACGCGAAAATCCAATTAGAACAAATAAAATAATAAAAACTATAAATCCTATAAATAGCCCTCTTAAAACTCTAAACCTAATTTTCGTATTCTTCCAAACCCTCAACCGACAGCTCTCTTCCTCTCTCCCGAGAGTGATCGGTGGCTCAAGGGCCCAAAGCCATAAATTTCAATAGCGATAAAGTTGGATGGATCTATGAAACATTCTCACGGCTTCGATTGCGACTTACTAAGTACTTGGGGGGACATGGCAAGGAGTTTTCTTGATTCCATCAGTGGTCAACACCTATAAGTTGGCTCCCAGATTTCCAAGAGATTTTCAGAGAGAAGCACGGATTCAGAAGAGTCATTTGAAAATGAGTGGATATGCGCCCAAAAGAACTACTTTTTTATCTTTTAATGATCTCTTCGTTGCTCCCCGTTGCATTCCCTGCATCCACCCTCCTGCCTCCGAAAGAAATTGAAATCCTAAGATGCATCACTGCGGTGTTGAAGAAAATCGATTGGAACTTCAGTGTAGATCTGTGCAGTCAAGAAGCTGGTTAGGTAACTCATAATGTTGCAAAGGGATTTGAGAACAGTGTCTGGTGCAATAATTGCACTAATAATAGAACAATCTGCCATGTGACAAGCATTATGCTCAAAGCTCAAATCTTGTGGGAACCCTACCACGTGAAAGGGATTATTTTTAAAATAGACTTAGTGCTAATGATAATTAGTTATTTAGGCACAAAAAAAATATAATTAGCAAAATAGGTTTGTAACGGCGGGGGGAGAGAGAGAGAGAGAAAGAGAGAGAGAGAGAGGAGATTTTATTTTTATTAATTTTTTTAAATAATATAATTATTTAAAATATATAATTTAAAAATATTTTTTATAAAATATTTAATAACTAAATATTTATATATTTAGTTATTAATTTTTATTTATATATATAATTAAATATATAATTTAAAATATTTTTAATTATATATATAAATTTATAAATTTATTTAATATTTTTATTAATTAATATAATTATGTATAATATATAATTTTTATTAATTTTTGTTAATATATAATATAAAAAATATTTAAAATATATAAAATAAAAAAAATTAAAAGAATAAATTATATAAATATTTTATAAACTATATAAATAAAATAATTATATATATATATATATATATACATATTATATTTATTTAGTTATTTATATGTTTAAATTATATAAATATTTTAAGTTATATAAATAATTTAAAAATAATTTTATAGAATATTTTTAATTTTATATATATATATATATATATATATATATATATATATATATTTATTAATATAAGTCTTTAATAATAATAATAACAAAAAATATAAAAAATAAAAAATAAAAAAATAAAAAAAATAAATAATTTTTAATAAATAAATAAAGAAATGAATAAATATAATATATATATATATATATATATATATATAATAAATAACTAAATATATATATAAATAACTAAATATTTATATAATTTACAATTATTTATTTATTTATTTATTTAACTAATTATATATTTTAAAGAAATAAATATTTTAAATAAATAAATAACTAATTATATATATATATATATATATATAACTATTTATTTATTTATATATTTTAAATATTTTTAAATTATTTATATAACTTAAAAATATTTATATAATTTAAATATATAAATAACTAAATAAATTTATAAATATATATATATAATTATTTTATTTATATAGTTTATAAAATATTTATATAATTTATTCTTTTGTTTATTTATTTATTTATATATTTTAAATATTTTATATTATATATTAACAAAATTAATAAAAATTATATATTATACATAATTATATTAATTAATAAAAAATATTAAATAAATTTATAAATTTATATATATAATTAAAAATATTTTTAAATTATATATTTAATTATATATATAAATAAAAAATTAATAACTAAATATATAAATATTTAGTTATTAAATATTTTATAAAAATATTTTTAAATTATATATTTTAAATAATTATATTATTTAAAAAAATTAATAAAAATAAAATCTTCCTCTCTCTCTTTCTCTCTCTCTCTCCCCCGTCGTTATAAAAAAAATAAAAAAAATAAAAAAAAGGTCTGTCTCTCTCTCTCTCTCTTTCTCTCTCTCTCTCTCCCCCGCCGTTCTCCCCCCGCCGTTACAAACCAAGAAAAAAAAAAAAAAAAAGAGGCCGCCAGTCGTCCGTTTTGACGGACAGCCTATTTCTAATTATATTTTTTTCGTGCCTAAATAACTAATTATCATTAGCACTAAACCTATTTTAAAAATAATCCCCCACATGAAATGGCCTCACTTCTGTTACTACAAGAAATTGATCTCACCCGCAACTTCCTGAGTGGTACAATACCCGATGAATGGGCAGTTCTTCATCGAGTGAATTTTTCTCTTCTTGGTGATCATATCTTAGGGCAAATTCCATCATGGATTGGAAACATAACAACGCTTCAAACTCTAGCGCTAAAAGCAAATCAACTTACAGGGTCTCTTCCAAAGGAACTGGGTTATCTTCGAAATTTACAGAATATGCAATTCTCTGTGAATGCATTTACTGGAGAATTGCCAAATACTTTAGCTGACCTATCAAATTTGGTACACTTGATTCGTAGTAACAACTTCGCAGGAAAAATACCCCAGTTCCTTCAAAAATGGACACAGATTCAGAGGATAAATCTTCAAGCAAGTGGTCTTAATGAACCTATTCCTACTGGATTGCCACTTTTGAAGAACTTAAATGACTTGCAGATCAGTGATATCACCAGAAACTCTGCTTTTCCACACTTGGAGGGTATGCAAGTGTTGCAATACCTAACTTTAAGGAACTGTGGTATAACGGGAGAGATCCCTCTGTTTGTTGGAACCATTTTGAATCTCAGGCGCCTGGATCTGGCCTTCAACATGCTATCTGGGACAATTCCATCAACCTTTGAAAGTTTGATGCATACCAACTTTATATTTCTAACCAACAATAATCTGTCTCGCTCAATTTCTGATTGGATGCTTACCGGCAAAAACAATATTGATCTTTCGTATAACAACATCACTTTTGAAGGTCGTGGCCAGACATGCCAACAAGGAAATGTCAATTTGGTGGGAAGCTCATACAAATACAATGATTGAAGCAAGGATGTGTCATGCTTGGATACCATTCCCTATAACAAAGATACGTGGTCCTTGTACATAAATTGTGGAGGTGATCAAGTGCTTATTTATGAAAACAGAACTTACAAGACTTACGAGCAAGACAATGATGGCACCTAATGAAATCACCTATGACATTCTAATTAATGGAAATTCAAAGGACGACAACGTAAAGAAGGCATTTGAATTGTTCGATGAAATGTCAAGTAAGGGAGTGAAGCCCAATAAGGTCACCTACACTTCTTTAATTTATGCCCTCTACAAGAGGAACGGAGTAAGTGAGGTTGACAGAATGTTCAGGAACATGGTGAATGAAAAGAAATTTCCTCCTGATCTTGTGATGTACAATGTCATGATTGATGGACACTCCAGTGGTGGGAACTTTGAAAGAGCTTATGAGCTTTTGAAGGAAATGGAGACAAGAAAATCCGTCCTGATGATGTTACATACAATTCTCTGATGAGGGGTCGAAGCCTTCGTTGACCATAAGTACCCGTACATACCTTTCTTGGCATGGCAGGAAAATCTGTATTTGCTTGTTGACTATAAATACTCATACACGCCTTTCTTGGAATGACAAAAAAATCTATACTTGCTTGCATGTGTATATGTACATGTACATGCCTTTCTTGGCATGGCGGGAAAATCTATCTCAGCAGGTATCTTAGAGCCATACATCATTCGGTGGCGATCTGACCGTGATTTATACCACTCATACATATTTTTTCGTGGTTGCGATGAATGGCCCTATACGATCGCAAAGGATGTCAAAATGCTACCAAACATCAAACGGGGACTTACACTTGATAATAAACTATCTTAATATAAAATTATTATATAGAGAAATGCATACTTTCTTGGCGTGGTGGAGAAATCTATTTCAGTAAGTATCTTAGAGCTCTATATATGCTTTTCTTGGCATGGTGGGAAGGCGCATTCAGGCCATGGTTTATACCACCTATATCTTTCTTGGTGTTGGCTAGCCCAAAGATGCTGAAGTAGGCTATCGAGACGACGTGATCGCCAAATATTGTCAAATTTTTACACGGATATAATTCATAAACTGCTTAAT
The DNA here is from genome assembly GCA_021442155.1 of Cymbidium sinense. NCBI lineage: Eukaryota > Viridiplantae > Streptophyta > Magnoliopsida > Asparagales > Orchidaceae > Cymbidium > Cymbidium sinense. Next base: position 91,439,578 of record CM038231.1, read on the forward strand.
GAAAATTCAACAATAAAGCTAAAATTAATGTTTTAACTTGACATTGTAAATATATAAGTATTTGTACATTCCTTTCTTAGAATGGCAGGAAAATATGTGATTCATACAAGTACTTCAGAGACCCATACATGTCTTTCTTGACATGGTGGGATGACGCATTCAGCCGTGGTGTTTACACCACCCATACATACCTTTCTCATTGGCGGGTCCAACCCGTTGTAGCATGTGGGGATGACGTGAGGTCAAGAATGTTGTCAAAATTTTATCTAAAAATTTATACTTGTAATAAAATTCAGTTAAAACAAGTAATATTATACAAATCCGTTAAGTTTAAATTAAATGTTGAATCAAATAGCCCCCAACACTACGTTGAATGCTTAAATTCAAGTGATTGAGGATATTAGCGGTTCTAGGTCTTAGGACAGTGTTAACAAAACTTAAAAATCTAAAAATAATATTATAGTATTTTCAACTTAATAAAATATCTGAGAAGCTAATCCTGTCATATGATATCAGATCTGGTCCTCTAATATTAAATTAATATAGTCGACAAAATCTGAAATAATGAAATAATAAACCACCCCCTGGATGACTGCGTTAAATGAAAACTTTAACCGAAGGGGATACTTCAATCAAAATATGATCATAATTTCAAAGCAAATTAACTTAGATTGAATCTTAATCTAAATACAGAATTTGAAATATCATTGAGCTATAAATGTCTAAGTGAATTCAATATTAAAGACTTAAAGCTAAAAATTCAATCCACCTTCCGCAATTGTTTGTCGGAGGTGACAAATTAAGAAAATCCTTGCTTACAAATGAGCCAAAGTCAAATCAAGTACACAACTATGTTTACTCTCAAAAAATCTCATGTCAGCAACAATGTGGCACGTATCCTCTGACTGCGTGGCTTGGCCAGTAGGCTCTATATGATGTAGTTATGACTAGAGTCCTCTAACTGGGTGGTTGTCGTCAAATGACCCCACTATATCACGGTAACGACCGTAGCCCGTATGCTTCCCAATGGCTCTGCCTTTTGAGTTGTGAGTCATAGGGTATACTTGATTGGGCAAAAAGCCCTCTGTTAGCGAAGGTAAACTTAAGCTTGTCTCAATACCACTAATGTCTGAGGATTTCTTAGGCGATCTGGCTTCGTAGGCAGCGAGGATCCTTCATTGTTGAATTCGACTACCTCCTCTGACTAAGTAGATTATGGACCACGATAGCCCGGGGTGATGGAACCATGGGATTTAAATCGGGCACGTCATCGTTCCCCAATCATCCGGTTTAAGTTAAATATAATGAATTTCATAAATCTAAATTCCAAAATTGCAAATTCTGCAACTATATGCTATGCATTAAGGGACCTAACGACTAGCCTTAATCGAAAGTTCTTTCTCAGCACTGAGAGAGGTAATTAACTATAGGTGCTTGTGCCTATAGGAAACCTAGAAGCGACTAAAGTCCTCACAAAATGAGAGTGAAATCTCTAGGTAGTGTCTTATCTACTATTCAATCCGCCTTCTGAAAATTTCATGGACATTTAATTTACTTTCTTCATTGAGAGGTCGGTGGCGAATTTTCGGAGCCCACATGAAACAAATAGTCCTATTGTACTTTAATAGGGGAGTAGGTCATAGTAGGCAAGCCAAATCCTCTACACAGCTAGTTCGCCATTATAATTTGCATGACTATAGTAATATCCCTGCACCATTAGACTTTTAGCTAACCAAATAGAAGGACTTCATTAATTTATACATCCAACTAAATTTAAAATTTTATTTGCACTTTAGCTTGAATTGCACAATTAATTTCAATAAATCTATTTCATAGAGTTACCTCGCAAATATATTTTGTTTATTTAGAACCGACTACAAAAAAATTAAACAAAATTACTGAGCTATGATAATATAAAAATGTTGTATTCTCAATTGTTCTTTCCTTAACCTGATTCTTTTGCTTGTTTTCCAAGTCTGCTTTTGTTTTGGAAAACGCATAACGATTGGCTATCTTTACATTATTGTACTTTTCTTCCTGTAAAATTAAAATGAAATCCCTTACTTTGCATGTATTCTATGCTTTACATATTCTTCTATAATCCATAACAAGAAGCTACTTATCTTCATAGTATGTGAGTGATTAAAATTGCCAATTCTGCAACTGTTGCTATTGTTCCTCATCTCTTGAGTGCTTAAATAGGTGAGATCCTCAAACTCATGTCTATAAAAGATGAATTTTTTTTATTAATGCCCAAGTTTGTCTATACATTTGTACAAGTAAATTTTAGATTATTTAATTAATTCAGAGGCCAAGTTTCTAGATATTATGAATGGCAAATGAAAAAAAAGTTTAAGATATAAACTTATAGATTTTAAAATTTTTGGGCTTGCATTGAGATGAGTAGTTGTGACTACTTAATAAATTTTTATATTGTAATCATATTAAAGTAAATTCTATGACTTCAAAATTCATAATCGGTTTCTTCTTAGTAAACAAATGCTTGAATAGACACTGCTTGCCTATTCACCCATATTAGATTATTGCTAATCTAATTTGCTTCTAGAATATCTCTTTCTATTTGATATTAATTTTGATAAATATTCTCACTAAATAAAAATATAATAAATTATTATAATTTCTGAATTAATTTGTAATGTTTTTCAAATATATCAATTAAATTTAATTCAAAAAATCCAAAATAATTGTTTCATCAAAAGTGTTGTTAGTTTATCATCCATTATTTAGAACATTCTAATGTTTATAAATTGATGATTAGAAGGGAGCAAAAGGATATCCCATTGAAATACAAAACAAAACAATTATGGAATGGGATATCCAAATCATCTTTCATCTTTTTTGGGCGCAAGAGAAGAATCGATGGATTTGTGGTGTAGCTACCTCTTCGTCAACTGGGTTGCTGATTTTACTCTTGGATAATTGAGTATCATCATGGATGACTCATCCTCTTCCAGTGTCATCATCGCCTTTTGGGCTCCCTTCCTTATACTCCACCTCGGGTGGCCTATCACCTCCATGCAATGAGCTTTGGGCACGCCATCTTCTTGCTCTCGCCTACGAGCTCTTAGTTTCCTACTATGTCCTCTTTTGCTCCTTTCCTAACACCCACTTACTTGTCCCCACCCTCTTGGTATTCTTAGTTGCCATCATCAAATATGCAGAGCGCTCTTACCCACTTGACAAACCTAGCATCAAAGGCTTTTGTAGCTCCATCAGCCACTTTAATAGAAAGCTACCAAAAAAGGATATATAAGATTTGGCTCATGTTTTCTAGTTCTACTTTACCGTTAAGCCTTCCTTGATTGATGTTATCCCATATGTAAATGAGGAAGATGTAATTATAAGTTATATGAAAATGGGTCTCATAGGAAGGGAGTTTTTGAGAAAGATGAGTATGGAGGTTAATTTTGCTTATGATGAGTTTTACGCCAAGGTCATCATAAATCACTCTAGAATTATTCTCCGAGTTATCTGCTCCATTTGCATTTTATTGGTGTTCTCGCTCTTTGTCTCAGTGCCAAAGGATGAATTTGAATATCTTGATATAGTTATCGCCTATGTAGTTCTTATAACCTCTATATTCCTTGATGTTGTGGCTACTATTATGCTTGTGTTCTCAGACAGAATGGTGGTTTCCCTTCTTAATGTTAATAGACTAAGTAACTGGTGTGTGTTACTCGCTAAGTGCATTGTTAGGATTAAAATTGTATGTTAGAGAGAGTGTTGGTCGATAAAGTTGCCACAATTGAATATACTTATTAATTGTCTCATAATTGTTGCACCAAATGAAGCTCTTCAAGAGAAGATAATCAACTGGGTTGTAAGAAAGCTGAGGTTAGTGCAAGAGATAAAGTTATACATGACTTGGAGAATTGCTGGCCGAGGAACTTACACCTTATGGACGATGCAGCCAGTATGTGCAACACCGAAGATTTTGAAAAATATCACTCTCTATTTGGAAAGTGACTTGAAATTACCAAAAAAAGGAAATTGATAAACCAGTGGGCTTATCTGCTCTCCAAAAATTATCATCCATCGCTGATTGGGCTGTCCCCTTATTTGTTCAGCTTTTTGAGGTGTTGTCACTTGATCAAGTAGTTCTGGTATGGCACATTGCCACTGAACTCTTCTTCCACTATGATCCTCATCAAACATATTTGGATGAAAAGATGGAAACTTCTAAGTACATGTCTAACTACATAATGCACATAGTGATTATGCGTTTAGATTTGATGGCAACCATGGGGGGAGCGAGCTCGGTTGCATTTTCAAATGCTATTGACAAAATGGTCCACTTCATTAAAAATCAGCAATTGTTGACGCTAAATACAAAAGTTGAGAAGCTGTGCAGGAATATGATATCTACTCCAATAGATTGGACACATAATAAATCTTTATTTGTGATAGCACAAGTACTTGCTCGTCTAATGCTTATCATTGAGAAAAAAAATGAGATGGGAGGTTATGACCTCGACTTGGGTTGAGCTTCTAATAAAAGGGGAAAATACTACTAGGGGAAGCATGCATCTAAAGCAACTAAGCATGGGAGGCGAGCTCTTGACTTTAATCTAGCTTTTAGGCAAACATGCGAATATTGATGATTTATTCAATCTTAAATGGTGACTTGGCTGAGCACCTTGAAAAGGCCAAGCTTCTCCTCTCTAAATTTGAAGGTGAACCCACATTGACTTAAATATATTATCTTAATCTATTAAATTAATATTAGCTTGTTTTAAATATTTAATATTTTGAAATTTTAGAAGACTTATCTTTTTTAATACTATTTTTAATTCTTTTATAAAAAATAAAATAAATATAGATTTAATATATACTTAAAATAGTATTTATTTAATTTAAAACATATAATATTAAAAATTTGATGACTTTGACAAGATATTTTATTTTTTTGGGACATTTGAGTGAATTTGATCACAAACTCATACACATAATGCATGCACAAGGACTTGAACTCAAGACCTCTTGGTTGAAAGCCAAAGCTCTTAACCAGTAGGCTTAGGTATCTTACAAAGAAGGCACTTTGTTTACTATAAAAAAAGCATAAGATTAAGAAACCAGAAAGCTTTACGAGCCATGGATTGTTTGCTAGTAAAGGAATTGACAGTAGAATAAATATAGTGTAGGAAAGTATAATATATTTGAAATATTTTAAAATTATTTAATTGAGTGAAAAATAAAAATAAGATATTATGTTTTGTATTTAGTTTGAAGTAAAATAAATTTAGAGTAAATATTGATGTTGGCGGTGGCCAATGGCTAACTCATGAGTGGGCACTTGAGAGAGTAAGTATTTTTTTTACGTACCATGAAATCACATGTCTTAAAACTATTAATGACTTGATATAATTAAATATAAAATTTAATTAAATGTATAATTAAATATAAAAAATTGATAATTTATATCATATAATATAACTTATACTTATTTTTTATATCCAATACTCTTAAAACTATTAATGACAAGATTTTTTAAGTTATAGTTAAAATTTGATTGATGATTACTTTTTTATTATATATCAAGTTTTATGTTTTTTACTTTTTTCTTACCCACTATACCATCTTATAAATAATATGGCAATGGTATCGCAAGACACCACTCACTACGCTCATTAGGGCGTACTGAAAAAGCCAAAATAATTTTGATGCAGTCCCTCTATGCGGGGATGACACTGAAATACTATTGAAATGCTGCCAAAATTTAGACTAAAATTCAAGACTTAAACAAATTCAAATGAAAATCATCTAAACTTAAGTTAAACAAAAAGATATATGATAAATATAAAGATAAATGTTAAATTAAAGAAAAAATAGGGAGAGCGCCCTTAAAGAAAATTTTGAAAATAATAGAACACTCATTTAAAATGCAAGTAAAATTTGGGGAGGCTAATATTAAACTTACAAGCTCTAACTGCGATTCTCTCTGGCTTAAATTAAAGTCGTAAAGTGAATTCTCTTTTCTTCGAATTCCTCAAAATTAAACAAGCTTTAATTAAAACTTGGAGAGGTAAATGTCAAACTCATAAGAGATTTATAATAAATTTGAAGTTTAATTTTCAAATAAATATGAAACTTGATGTGGAGTTAAGGATGAATTCATATTAGGTTTAATAGCTCTTATATGAATATGAATGTGACTATGAAGCTAACCAATAAGCATGAATATGGCTAAGGTAATAAGCACTAAAGTCATTATAACTTATTCCAAGTGAATTAAAGGTGATTTAAATTGAACACAATTGAGCTTGGAGAATGATGATGAAGCTTGATAATTCATTTACATTCTATAGTAAACTATAAGGGTTAATGATTAATTAGTTAAGAAGAACTAATTGAATCTTGTGGCTTATATTCTATCATGTGTTAGAATGATTGAAGTAGAATAAGCCAAATGCATATATAACTTTGAATTCATGTTATACTTATGAGGAGGTTACATGAAGCTAGAAGGTTTATTTTCAAATGAGTAAAGCTCAATTCAAACCCTAAAGTGAGATTCATAAAGAAGAAGTCTTCTTATATAATCCATATATTGGAATGTCTAATTTAAAATAGATTTTTAAAGAAGGCTTCCATTGAACATAAAATTGGCACATATGAAATTTGTTGAGTGCTATCTTCAAGTTGAGGTGAAAATCAAATGAATTTCAAGAGAGATTTTCACTAAAGATGAGCAACCTGTTGGAAAGACTATAAGCCAAATGATATTTGAGAATTGGAAAATCTAATAAGTAAGCTAATTGTGAGCAATATTTTAAATTACAATCTAAATCAAAATACCATCGGATCGCAACACTTTGTACAAGCGAACAGAAGACGTTAATTAAGGCATTCTCAAATACACCTGCATGGGCCACAATACTACGTTGAATGCTTAAATTCAAGTATCTAAGGATGCTGCGGGGGTTGCTTCCCGGTTTAGTCTTAGGACTGTGTTCGGGTTAACAAAATCTAAAAATCTATTATAAGAATCCCAATTTAGTAAAATATCTAAGAAGCTAATTCTATCATGTGATAGTAGATCTGATCCTCTATTAGGAGCTAAACGGAGTTGACAGGATCTAACATTTTCAAATATATTTGAGTCAATTAATTAACTACCCTAATGATGGCTGTGTTGGATGGTGATTTCAACCAAAGGGGTTACTTCCATCAAAATATAATTCTAATCTCAAATCAAATTAACTCAAATCAAGCATCAATCTAAAAATTGTTTAAATGAAACTCAATCATTAAAAGCTTAAAGCAAAACTCAATCTATCAACCTTCCACAATTATTTGTCGGAGGTGCTAAATTAAGAAAATTCTAGCTCACAAAGGAGATAATGTCAAATCAAGTGTTCGATTATGTTCACCCTCGACCAATCTCATGCTAGAAAGGACGTAACTCGTGTCCTTGTGTGGCTTGATTAGTAGGCTCTACAGATGATGCAGTTATGACCAGAGTCCTCTGATCGGGTGGATTGGCTAGTAAGACTCCATTATATTACGATCACAACCATAGCCCGTATGCTCCCCAATGGCTCTGCCCTTTGAGTTGTGAATCATAGGATATACTTGATAGGGCAAATAGCCCTCTGTGAGCTAAGGTAGACTTAAGATTATCTCCTTAGACAAACACTACCCCAGGTCTATAAGGATTTCTTGGATGACATAACCCATGTGTTGCTGATAAAGATTCTTCTGTCAAGTTGAGTCGACTACCTCCTCTAACTAAGTAGTAGGGATCATGATAGCCCGAGATGATGGAACCATAGGATCTAGATCGAGCACGTCATCATTCCCCCAACCACCTGGTTTAATCTGAAATGATGAATTTCATAATCTTAAATTCTAAAAACTCAATATGCTGCTACTATACGCTACGCATTAAGCGATCTAATGACTAGGCTTAATCGAAAGTTCTCTCTCACTTATTGGGAGGGGTAATTAACAATAGGAGCTTGTGCCTATAGAAAACCTGGAACCAGATCTAAAGTCTTCACCAAATGAGGGTGAAATATTTGGGTAGTGTCTTATCTACTATTCAATCTGCCTTCTGAAAATTACACTGACATTTTAAATCATACTCACTTATATTCAAATATTGTGAGAGGTCGGTGGAGAAATTTCGGAGCCCACAAATAAAATAATAAGCAATTAAATTCTAACTATAACTCAAAAATGATTTGATCATTAACATTTTTTATAGAATTGAATATAAAAATAAGTATAAGTTATTTTATATAATATAAATGATTAAAATTTAATTTTTAACTATACATTTAGTCAATATTTATAAAGTTTCAACTTAATTATTCAGAGAAATTGTGTCCAACAGTATTTTATTTTTTTAATTGGATTTTTAGGTTGGAAGTTATTTGAACTCGTATCCATATTTGACTCTTGTCCAAAACTCCATCTCTCTCATTGACAAAGTGTAAGTACATCATAAGCTCCTAAGATTCACATCTTATAGAATTTTAGATTGGAAGTTATTCTTTCTCTTTCATCGGTTATTAATCCCTTGCTACTTGAGATTATTGCACTAGCTGCTCAACCACACTCTCATTTTATATATACAATATTAGATCAAAAGACAATTTTCTTATTCAGAATTCTTATCTTAATGCCATTTTTCAATTCAACCATTACTTCGCTAGAAAAAATTCTTTACAATGTTATTGCATTCAAGGATACTACAAGAATAGAAGAATATATGTATCAATTTCAGATTATATTTGAGTTTTAATCCTCAAAATTACTTACGTGGGATAAAGCTTCACAATTAATTATTTTCAATTTCAAAATGAAGTATTATTGATGTTGGAAGTAGCTTCCAAATATGCTGTAAGCTTTCCTATATTTCCTACATTTAGAACTATCTTTCTTCTTGTTTCTCACATTTACCACATAAATATAACACTATAGAAGAATTCTATCCTATATTCATGAAAAATTACATGCAAAAAAAAAAAAAAAAAAAAATCAAGCATACTGTTAAATTCGAAGTAAATATATAAACCATGATTTTATTTCGCCAAAATGAACCAACCTAGAAGAAAGTCGGTGAGGGGTATAGGGGATAGAATTAATCATTAAAGAGAGTCATTATGATATTTTCTAATTTTTGCCCACTAAGATTGATGTTGAAAGGAAAATGAAGCAAATAAGAAGAAATGTTAAAATATAAAGTCATACTGTACTTTGATGGGGAAGTAGGTCATAACAGGCAAGCCAAATCCTCTATGCAACTCATTCACCATTGCAACTTGCATGACTATAGTAATATCCTTGCGCCATTAGACTTTTGGCTAATCAAATAGGACTTCATTAATTTATATATCCAACTAAATTTAAAATTTTATTTGCACTTTAGCTTGAATTGCACAATTTATTTTAATAAATCTATTTCATAGAGTTAGCTCGCAAATATATTTTGTTTATTCAGAACTGAGTACAGAAACATTAAACAAAATTACTGAGTGATGATAATATAAACATGTTGTATTCTCAATTATTCTTTCCTTAACCTGATTCTTTTGCTTGTTTTCCAAGCCTGCTTTTGTTTTGGAAAAAGCAAAATGGTTGGCTATCTTTATATTATTGTACTTTTCTTCCTGCAAAATTAAAATGAGATACCTTACCTTGCATGCATTCTTTGCTTTATATATTCTCCAGTAGGCTCATACTCATTGTCTGTGAGGGATAAAAAATTGCCAATTCTGGAGCTGTTGTTGTTCCTCATCTCTTGAGTGCTTAAATAGGTGAGATCCTCAAACTCATGTCTATAGAAGCTGATTTTTTTATTAATGCCCAGGTTTGTCTATACAGTTGCGTAGGTAAACTTTAGATTATTTAATTAATTCAAAGGCTAAGTTTATAGATATTATGAATCACAAATGAAAAAAAAAATAGTTTAGGATATAAACTTATAAATCTTAAAATTTTTGGGCTTGCATTGAGATGAGTAGTTGTGACTACTTAATAAATTTTTATATTGTAATCATCTTAAAGTAAATTCTATGACTTTAAAATTCATAATCAATTTTTTCTTAGTAAATAAATGCCTGAATAGACAATGCTTGCCTATTTACCCAAATTAGATTATTGCTAATCTAATTTGCTTCTAGAATATCTCTTTCTATTTGATATTAATTTTGATAAATATTCTCACTAAATAAAAATATAATAAATTATTATAATTTCTGAAATAATTTGTAATAATTTTCAAATATATCAATTAAATTTAATACAAAAAGTCCAAAATAATCTTTTCATCCAAAGTGTTGTTAGTTTATCTTCCATTATTTTGAACATTCTAATTTATATAAATTGATGATTAGATGGGAGCAAATGGATATCCCACTGAAATACAAATAATTATGGAATGACTGGGATGTTCGTGTCTTGATTTTACTCAGCCTCTCTATCCAAATCATTCTTATCTTTTTGGGCCGCATGAGAGAACTTACGCTTCAAGATGGATATGAATGTTTGTGTGGTGTAGCTATCTCTTTGCCAACTGGGATGCTGATTTTACTCTCGGACAATTGAGTACCATCATGGATGACTCATCCTCTACCAATTCCATTACCGCCTTTTGGGCTCCCTTCCTTATACTCCACCTTGGTGGCCCCGACACTATCACCGCCTACTCCATGGAGGACAATGAGCATTGGGCATGCCATCTTCTTGCTCTCTCTGCTCTTGTCCTTCTATGTCCTCTTTCGCTCCTTTCCTAACACCCACTTACTTGTCCCCACCCTCTTGATATTCTTAGTTGCCATCATCAAATATGGAGAGCGCTCTTACTCACTTTACAAAGCTAGCATCAAAGGCTTTCGTAGCTCCATCAGCCACTTTAATAGAAAGCTACCAAAAAAGAATTTAGAAGATTTGGCTCAAGTTTACTAGTTATACTCTAGTGTTAAGTCTTCCTTTATTGATGTTATCCCATACGAAAATGAGGAATATGTAATTATAAGTTATATGAAGATGGGTCTCATATGAAGGGAGTTTATGAGAAAGATGAGTATGGAGCTTAATTTTGCTTATGATGAGTTTTACACCAAGGTCATCATAAATCACTCTAGAAATGGGTATGTTCTCCGAGTTATCTGCTCCATTTGCATTTTATTGGAGTTCTCGCTCTTTGTCTTAGTGCCAAAATATGAATTTGAATATCTTGATATAGTTATCACATATGTCCTTATAACCTCTATATGCCTTGATGTTGCGGCTACTATCATGTTTGTGTTCTCGGACAGAATGGTGGTTTCCCTTCTTAATGTTAATACACTAAGTAACTGGTGTGTGTTACTCGCTAAGTGCATTGTTAGGATTAAAAGTGTATGTCAAAGAGAGCGTTGGTCGAAAAAGTTGCCACAGTTGAATATACTTATTAATTATCTCATAATTGCTGCACCAAATGAAGCTCCTCGAGAGAAGATAATCAATTGGGTTGTAAGAAAGCTGAGGTTAGTGCAAGAGATAAACTTATACATGACTTGGAGAATTGCTGGCCGAAGAACTTACACCTTACGGATGATGCAACCAGTACGTGCAACACCGAAGATTTTGAGAAATATCACTTTCTATTTGGAAAGTCACTTGAAATTACCAAAAAAAAGGAAATTGATAAACCAGCGGGCTTCTTTGCTCTCCAAAAATTATCATCCATCGCTGATTGGGTTGTCTTCTTATTTGTTTAGCTTTTTGAGGGGTTGCCACTTGATCAAGTAGTTCTGGTATGACACATTGCCACTGAACTCTGCTTCCACTGTAATCCTCATCAAACATATTTGGATGAAAAGTTGGAAACTTCTAAGTACATGTCGTCTACATGATGCACACAGTGATTATGCATTCAGAGTTGATGCCAACCATGGGGGGAGCGAGCTCGGTTGCATTTTCAAATGCTATTGACGAAATGGTTCACTTCATTAAAAATCAGCAATTTGTTGGCAAATACAAAAGTTGAGAAGGCATGCAGGAAGATGATCTCTACTCCAATAGATTGGACACATAATAAATCTTTATTTGTGATAGCACAAGTTCTTGCTCGTTTAATGCTTATCATTGAGGAAAAAGCGAGATGGGAGGTTATGACCTCGACTTGGGTTGAGCTTCTAATAAAAGGGGCAAATACTACAAGGGGAAACATGCATCTGAAGAAACTAAGGAAGGGAGGTGAGCTCTTAACTTTTATCTGGCTTTTAAGCAAACATGGGAATATAGATGATTTATTCAATCCTGAATATGGTGGCTTGGCTAACTCATGAGTGAGCACTTGGAACTGTAAGTATTTTTTTATGTACCATGAAATCACATGTCTTAAAACTATTAATGAGTAGATATAATTAAATATAAAAATTAACTAAAGTGATTAACAGTCATTAAAAATTAACTAAGAGCTCGTAGGCGAGAGCAAGAAGATGGCGTGCCCAAAGCTCATTGTCCTTCATGGAGTATTCGGTGATAGTGTCGGGGCCACCGAGGTGGAGTATAAGGAAGGGATCCCAAAAGGCGATGATGGCACTGGAAGAGGATGAGTCATCCATGATGCTACTTAATTGTACGAGAATAAAATTAGCAACCTAGTCGGCAAAGAGGTAGCTACACCACACAACCATTCATATTCCATAATTGTTTGTATTTCAATGGGATATCCATTTGCTCCCTTCTAATCATCAATTTATAAAAATTAGAATGTTCAAAATAATGGATGATAAACTAATAACACCTTTGATGAAAAAATTATTTTGGACTTTTTGAATTAAATTTAATTGATACATTTGAAAAATATTACAAATTATTTCAGAAGTTATAATAATTTGTTATATTTTTATTTAGTGAGATTATTTATCAAAATTAATATCAAATAGAAAGATATTTTCTAGATGCAAATTAGATTAGCAATAATCTAATATGGGTGAATAGGCAAGTAGTGTCTTTTCAAGCATTTATTTACTAAGAAAAAATAGATTATGAATTTTAAAGTCATAGAATTTACTTTAAGATGATTACAATATAAAAATTTATTAAGTAGTCACAACTACTCATCTCAATGCAAGCCCAAAAATTTTAAAATCTATAAGTTTATATCTTAAACTTTTTTTTTCATTTGTCATTCATAATATCTAGAAACTTGGCCTCTGAATTAATTAAATAATCTAAAATTTACTTGCACAATTGTATAGACAAACTTGGGCATTAATAAAAAAAATTCAGCTTCTATAGACATGAGTTTGAGGATCTCATTTATTTAAGCACTCAAGAGATGAGGAACAATAGCAACAGTGGCAGAATTGGCAATTTTAATCACTCTCAGACTATGTATATAAGTAGCTTCTTGTTATGGATTATAGAAGAATATATAAAGCAAAGAATACATACAAGGTAAGGTATCTCGTTTTAATTTTGCAGGAAGAAAAGTACAATAATGTAAAGATAGCCAACCGTTATGCGTTTTCCAAAACAAAAGCAGACTTGAAAAAGAAGCAAAAGAATAAGGTTAAGGAAAGAACAATTAAGAATACAACATGTTTATATTATCATAGCTCAGTAATTTTGTTTAATTTTTCTTTAGTCGGTTCTGAATAAACAAAATATATTTGCAAGCTAACTCTATGAAATAGATTTATTAAAATTAAATATGAAATTCAAGCTAAAGTGCAAATAAAATTTTAAATTTAGTTGGATATATAAATTAATGAAGTCCTTCTATTTGATTAGCCAAAAGTCTAATGGTTCAAGGATATTACAATACTCATGCAAATTATAATGTCAAACTAGCTGTGTAGGGGATTTGGCTTGCCTGTTATAGCCTACACCCCCATCAAAGTATAGTATGACTTTACTTTTAACAATTCTTCTTATTTGCTTCATGTGGGCTCCGAAAATTTGCCACTGACCTTTCACTTAAGAGAGTAAATTAAATGTTGGTGAAATTTTTAGAAGGTAGATGGAATAGTAGATAAGACACTACCCAGAGATTTTTCTCTCATTTTGTGAGGACTTCAGGGTTTCTATAGCAAGCACCTATAATTAATTACCCTCTCAATCGAGAGAACTTTGATTAAGGCTAATTCGTTAGGTTGCTTAATGCATATCGCAAAAGATTTGGAGTTTTGGAATTTAGATTTATGAAATTCATTATATTTAACTTGGATGATGGGAAAGCGATGATCCCATCTAGATCCCATAATTCATATCGTATCCCTGCCTAGGGAAAGTCTAACTAATAGAAGGATCCTTGTCACCAGCCATGGGTTGCATCGTCCAAGAAATCCTTGTAGACCTGGGGTAGTGTTTGTCTAAGAAGACAATCTTAAGTCTATCTTAGCTAATAGAGGGCTTTTTGCCCAATCAAGTATACCCTATGGTTCACAACTCAAAGGGCAGAGCCATTGGAGAGCATATGGGTTACAGTCGTGATCGTGATATAGTGGGGTCATTTGGCGACAACCACTCAGTCAGAGGACTCTGGTTGTAACTACATCATGTGGAGCTTCTTGGCCAGAATGAGGACAGTGCCACATCCTGCGACATGAGATTATTTGAGAGTAAACATAGTTGTGTACTTGATTTGACTTTGGCTCCTTTGTGAGCTAGGATTTTCTTAATTTATCACCTCTAACAAATAATTGCGGAAGGTGAATTGAATTTTTAGCTTTAAGTCTTTAATATTGAATTTCACTTAGACATCTATAGCTCAATGATATTTCAAATTCTGCATTTAGATTAAGATTCAATCTAAGTTAATTTGCTTGAAAATTATGATCATATTTTGATTGAAGTATCTCCTATGGTTAAAATTTTTATTTAACATAGCCATCATTGGGGTGATTTATTATTTTGTTGTTTCAAATCCTGTTGACTCTATTAATTTAATAATAGAGGATCAGATTTATTATCATATAACAGAATTAGCTTCTTAGATATTTTATTAAGTTGAAAATATTATAATATTATTTTTAGATTTTTAGGGTTTGTTAACTAACGGCCCTAAGACCCAACAACCAAAGCAACTCGCGAACATCCTACTTGAATTTAAGCATTCATCATAGTGCATCTATTATATTTGATTCAACATTAATTTAAATTTAAGAGATTTGTATAATATTACTTGTTTTAACTGAATTTCATTATAAGTTTAAATTTTAGATAAAATTTTGACAGTATTTCGGTAGCCTCTCGGCATCATCCCCACATAAAAGATTACAATGGGTTGGGCACCATGCCAAAGGCGGTATGGGTGTAAATACCATGGCGACAGATCATCCCACCATGTCAAGAAAGACATGTATGGGTCTCTAAAGTACCTGTATGAAGCACTTATTTTCTTGCCACACCAAGAAAGGTATGTACAAGTACTTATATATTTATAATGTCAAGTTAAAACATTAATTTTAGCTTTATTGTTGAATTTTCATTAAGTAGTTTATGAATCATGTCAGTGTAAAAATTTGGCGATTGACAAGATCCGTCATCCCATATGGGTTACTGAGTATCTTCACCACGCCAAGAAAGGCGTTCATGGGTGTTATAATCTACGGCCTGAATGCGCCTTCCTGCCATGCCAATAAAGGCATGTATGGGGCTCTAAGGTATATGCTAAAATAGATTTCTCCATCATGCCAAGAAAAATATGTACAAGTACTTATTCAAAGGCAAGCATGATTTCTCTACAACGAAGAATGTGAGATGCTATAATAACAAGCAATGATTTCTGTAATGCCAAGAAAGATGTGTCTGCTTTCATGGTCAACACAGGCCCTCATCAGAGAATTGTATGTAACATCATCAGGATGGATTTTCCTAGTCTCCATTTCCTTCAAAAGCTCATAAGCCCTTTCAAAGTTCCCACCACTAGAGTAGCCATCAATCATGACATTGTACATCACAAGATCAGGAGAAAATTTCTTGTTATTCACCATGTTCCTGAACATTCTGTTAGCCTCACTTACGATGTTCCTCTTGTAGTGGGCATGAATTAAAGAAGTGTTGATGACCTTATTGGGCTTCACTCCCTTACTTGACATTTCATCGAACAATTCAAATGCCTTCTTTATGTTGTCATCCTTTGAATATCCATTAATTAGAATGTCATAGGTGATTTCATCATATACCATTATTGTCTTGCTCGTAAGTCTTGTAAGTTCTATTTTCATAAATAAGCACTTGATCACCTCCACAATATATGTACAAGGACCACGTATCTCTATTATAGGGAATGGTATCCAAGCATGGCACTTCCTCACTTTGATCATTGTATTTGTATGAGCTTCCTACCAAATTGACATTTCCTTGTTGGCATGTCTGGCCACGACCTTCAAAAGTGAAGTTGTTATACGAAAGATAAATATTGTTTTTGCTGGAAAGCATCCAATCAGGAATAGAGCCAGATAGATTATTGTTGGTTAGAAATATAAAGTTGGTATGCATCAAACTTTCAAAGGTTGATGGAATTGTCCCAGATAGCATGTTGAAGGCCAGATCCAGGCGCTTGAGATTCAAAAAGGTTCCAACAAGCAAAGGGATCTCTCCCGTTATACCACAGTTCCTTAAAGTTAGGTATTGCAACTCTTGCATACCCTCCAAGTGTGGAAAACAGAGTTTTCGGTGATATCACTGATCCGTAAGTCATTTAAGTTCTTCAAAAGTGGCAATCCAATAGGAATAGGCCCATTAAGACCACTTGCTTGAAGATCTATCCTCTGAATCTGTGTCCATTTTTGAAGGAACTATGGTATTTTTCCTTCGAAGTTGTTACTGCCAATCAAGTGTACCAAATTTGAGAGGTCGGCTAAAGTATTTGACAAGTCTCTAGTAAATGCATTCACAGAGAATTGCATATTCTGTGAAATTCGAAGATAACCCAGCTCCTTTGGAAAAAACCCCACAAGTTGATTTGCTTTTAGTGCTAGAGTTTGAAGTGTTGTTATGTTTCCAATCCATGATGGAATTTGCCCTGCGATATGATCACCAAGAAGAGAAAAATTCATTTGATGAAGAACTCCATTCATCGGGTATTGTAACAATCAGGAAGTTGTGGGTGAGATCAATTTCCTGTAGGAACAGGAGTGAGGCTATTTCACGTGGTAGGGTTCCCACAAGATTTTGAGCCTTGAGCACAATGCTTGTCACATGGCAGATTGTTCCATTATTAGTGCAATTATTGCACCAGACACTATTCTCAAATCCCTTTGCAGCATTATGAGTTACCCAGGCAGCTGCTTGACTGCACAAATCTACACTGAAGTTCCAATCAATTTTCTTCAACACTGGAGTGATGCGTCTTAGGATTTCAATCTCTTCCGAAGGCAAGAGGGTGGATGCAGGGAATGCAACGGGGAGCAACGAAGAGATCATTAAAATTTAAAAAAGTACTTCTTTTGGGCGCAATTTCACTTATTTTCAGATGACACTTCTGAAGCCGGTGCTTCTCTCTGAAACTCTCTTGGAAATCTGGGAGCCAGCTTATAGTTGTTGACCACCGACGGAATCAAGAAAAGTCCTTTCCATGTCCCCCCAAACACTTAGTAAGCCGCAATCGAAGGCCTGAGAATGGATTTCATAGATCAATCCAACTTTATCGCTATTGAAATTTACGGCTTTGGGCCCTTGAGCCACCGATCACTCTCGGGAGAGAGGGAGAGAGATGGCTGAGGGTTTGGGAGAATAGGAAAAATTAGATTTAGAGTTTTAAGAGGGGTACTTATAGGATTTATATTTTTTATTATTTTATTTGCTCTAATTTGGATTTTCGCATCGACATCATCACATAGACAATATTTATGTCGATTTTAGATTACTCGATTTTTTGACTGCGGCTTGATCGGAGGCCGTTTAGTTCAAGATCCAAATGGAATTTGAGTTCAAATCGTATTTGCTTGCTCGATATTCACGACTGCTCGAATTGGCGCATAATCTTATTGAATATGTTTTGATGTTTGGCTGTGTGATCAATTTCACAAGCGGTCATTTGGAAACGCCGCTTCGGCCTTGATATGCATGCGTCGCGATCGACGATCCTTGATCGATCCGACCGTTTATGCAAGATGCCTATTCTGATCAATTTTGACGTTCTGAACGTGATGGTGGAGTCCGTTCATCAATCGGAGGCCATTTTGACTGATTTTTGATGCCATCGAGTGTATTTCTGCTCCGATTTGCGTGTTGTTATATTCGATTGCTCGATATTAATGCATACTTGTCCGAATTGAGTGCGAACAATCTCATTTGATTGGTTTTGACATTTTGACACTAACGACATGATTAATTTTGTGAACGTAGGTCATTTGTGCATCGTCGCGGCTTCCCGACCTCCATATGCGTGTCAGCGCTTCGACGACCCCCTTATTGATTGGTCAACCGTCGGATTGTGCAATATTTATATTTCAGTAAATTTCAACATTCTGAATGCAACGGAGAAGTTCGTTCATCGATTGGAGATCGTTTTTGATTTGGACGATTGATTGTTCGATCGATTGTTTCATCCGATCGACTTCGCTTTGAACTCGACTGATGTGACATACATAGAGATCAACACTTCATTTTCCTTTCAACATCAATCTTTGTGGCAAAAGTTAGAAAAATACTATAATGACCCTCTATAATGATTAATTCTATCTACCCGTCGCTCACTTTCTTCTCTAATTTGGTTCATTTAAATAAAATCATGGTTTTCTTCTATATGTACTTTGAATTTAATATTATGTTTGATTTTTTTTTGCATGTAATTTTTTCACGAATGCATGATAGAATTCTTCTATAGTGTTATATTTATGTTGTAAATGTGAGAAACAAGAACAATCGTTCTAAATGTAGGAAAAACAGGAAAGCTTATAACATATTTGGAAGCTATTGCAGCATCAAAAATACTTCATTTCGAAATAGTAAATAATTAATTGTGAAGATTTATCCGATGTAAGTGACTTTATGGATGCTTTTTGAGGATTAAAACTAAAATATAATCTGAAATTGATACTTATATTCTTCTATTCTTTTAGTATCCTTGAATGCAATAACATTCTAAAGAATTTTTCTCATGAATTAATTGGCTGAATTGAAAAATGGTATTGAGATAAGAATTGTCAATAAGAAAATCGTCCTTTGATTTAATATTGTTATATATAAAATGAGAGTGTGGTTGAGCACTAAGTGCAATAGCCTCAAATAGTAAGGGAATAATAGTTGATGGAAGAGAAAAAAATAACTTACAATCTAAAATTCTAAGAGATGTGAATTCTAGGAGCTTATGATGTACTGATACTTTATCAAAAAAGAAATATGGAGTTTTCAACACCAGTAAAATATGAACACATATCATGTCGAACAGGCATGTGGCCCATTCACTTAAAAAATAATAAAATAATTTTGGGCACACTTTCCCTAATATAATTAAGTTGAAACTTTATAAATATTGACTAAATGTATAATTAAATATTAAATTTTGATAATTTATATTATACAAAATAATTTATACTTATTTTTGTATGCAATTCTCTAAAAATTATTAATGACTAAATATTTTTTAAGTTATAGTTAGAATATAATTGATTATTATTTTTATTATATTTAATTATATTTCTAATTTTTTTTACTTTTTTTGTCCAATATCATAACTTATAAATAATATATTAATCTTTTATTTATTTTCTTGCATCATTAAATATCAAAAAAATTTGTCTTGTTATAATTTTTTTCTTACTTATATAGTGTTTATATAATTTACAAGATTATTATTTTTTAAAATTCGTAATTTATATAAATTATAAATTTATAATGCAATGTGAAATATATGTTTATTTTCCATGCTGTATACACAACCTAAATCTGTTAGTTATGTCTTCAACGTTAAATAAGCTTTCGACATGCTTTCTCTTACAAGTGGCTGCTTCTTGAAATGGACGGACTTCCCAGATAATATTTAACTTCCTGCGGCTCTCTCTTACAAGTGATTGACTGCAGATTATTTATTTGGTTTTCACATCCGCTAGTCGCCTATCTTTTATTTATTAGTATCCTATTTTTATACAAATAATATATTACTTAATATTTATTTATATTAAGCTAAATTTTAATATTTACTTAAATAGCATCCAAATCTTTCATATTACATAAAAAAATATCATTATCTTTAATTTTTTAAAAAATAATACACCTTTTCAAACTTAAAAAATATTATATTTATAAATATCAAACTTTAGGTATTATATATATAAAAATACTAAAAATTGTGTGATATCTTTATTTTTTTATATAAATCCCTTACAATCTTGTTTATATTTTATGTTGGCCAGTTCAAGTTTATTTTTTAGTTTGACTTGTGTGCATGCTAGGTGAAATGAAAAAAGTTAGCATCTTTATTTGAATTTTTTTAAGAATTAAAATTGAGATCATTCAAATTTCAATTTTAATAAATTGATGATTAAATTGAATATCTTCATAAGATTAATCAATCAATGTAAAGAGAACATCAAACCAAATACAAATAAGCTCAAATCAAGCTTATAAAATATGAAAAAAAATTCAAATTTAGATTGAAGGATCAAATGATCATCGAATCAAACATACTTCTAATCAAATCGAGCAGTTTAATGAGAGAAATTCAACGAAGTCAAAAATATTCAAGTGTAAGGTTATTATGAAAGAATATTTTATGATTAATAAAACCAACATGAATCATCCTCGAAATGTTTTGGGAGTTTTATTAAATTTTCTAAAATACCCCTCTCGAAACTTGATAAATATAACAAAAATATAACCATAGTGAGAGGGACTAAGTTTAGAGCCAAGTTTAAGAGCTTCAAGCTAGTCACAACTAGTAGTCATCATTGATCGCAACTAATAGTCGCCATTGAAGTTGATGTCATGTCTATTCTTCATTTTATTCATTCTAATGATAATGAAAATGCTGAAATATTTTATATTTGAGAAAGATTAGATGCTCGTTAAATAACCTAAACTTTATTATATCTCATATTTAGAGAGAGTGTAACTCTTATGGTGATTGGTTAGCTAAAAATAGATATTGTAGAAGTGATTTCGTGGAATGTTTTCATGATAATATCCCTAACGATTAATGTGGTCTTGTCAATTTGGATAAGTATGATTTTCCTTATTTCAAAAAGCTTAAAATATAATATGGCTCTCTCTGTTGGGAGCTATTTTA
The DNA here is from genome assembly GCA_021442155.1 of Cymbidium sinense. Taxonomy (NCBI): domain Eukaryota; kingdom Viridiplantae; phylum Streptophyta; class Magnoliopsida; order Asparagales; family Orchidaceae; genus Cymbidium; species Cymbidium sinense. Next base: position 91,460,774 of record CM038231.1, read on the forward strand.
TGTTTATAGCCTACTTATCTATTGATTTTCACTAATTTCAAAGCATGTCCCTTAAAACGATTTCAAAGCTTTTTATTTCACATTTTTCTGGTGATGGTTGGATCGTGACTGCTGATGCCATCAAATTTTGTGATTATAATTGCTCTAAATAGTTTTTCATTTTAGATATTTTCATATCTTTGTTGCTACAACTCAACATTCGATCCACTTTCTATTTTAGAGCTCATTCTCATATTGTGTTCTTATGGGGGAGGATGGCAATGATGTTTTTGTTTTTTTTGAGAAGGGGAGATTTATACTGGAGACTAATTTTTTATTTAGATTCCCTTCTTATTTAAAGTTGGTGGCTTTCTAAGGATTGTGTTCTCCCTTCTATTGAAAATACTTAATTTAAATTGATGCTACACTTCAAATGTTTGATATCAGTGAAACCTGAGCCTGAATCCTTTGATATTTCAATTCGAGTAATATGTTCTCTTGTGTTCTTTATGCATTTTTCATGCCTTCCCATGAAATTACTTGTTGATCATCTTCAGGAAAGCTTCGATTCTTGTACTCATGGGTTAACTTCTTTGTGTTCACATGACAATTTTGGTTTTCATTTATTTTCACTTAACATATTTCGTTATGTTGATGAAATTACTTCTTCTAGTCTTTATAATTTACTTACCGAGAATGTTAAGTGTATGGACCTTATCAAAACTGATTAGGATCAAATCCAGAGGTGTACACAATTTAAATATCCTTTTATTCAGATATGTCACTCTAATACTGAACTCAATTTTCCTAAATTATTTTTTGCATAGCTTCTTCACTATATTGGCTTTCTAATGCCCCTATTCTTAGGGGGATGGCAAGACACCAAAAAGAGTTGGCCAAAAGTCAAGGCATGCAAAAGACTTGGATGATAGATATTATTACACTGAAGGAGACTGGGTTATGAAAAGCAGATCATTCTCTTTGTTGGGATGCCAAAAAAGAATGTCTAAAAGTCAAGAGATATACAAGACATGGATGTTATCGAAAATCTTCACTGAAAAGGACTAACTCAAGGAAAGAAGACTTCTCTTTTTGGGAAAAACTCTTATTATTTTGATGTTGTATTTTTGTATTTCTTTCGTGCTTTGATCTAATATCTTTTAGGCTTCGATGTACATCATTCTTTACTCTATCAAAAATTTAGATTTGGCGGGATTGGATCTTGATCTTTTTGAGCTTTTTTGGCGATTATATTTGTAACCTTTTCTTTCTTTAATGCAATTCTAGTTTTAATATTTTTTTTAAGAAACTAATTGTCACCCTTGATCCCGAGGGGTTATTATAGGCAAATAACCTATCACCACTACAACAAAATAGAGTATTGGTGATTTTATTCTACTACAACAACGGTTAAAACCACTTTTTTTTTTCTTTATTGTGATTTGTAAACTGTCGTAATTGTGTTCTGCTGTGAAGGTTTTAAACAGCGTTTTAAGGACCGACGGGGAAGCAGTTTAAATGGCAATTTAAACTGTCATTTATTCGAACCTTATAGTGGTTAAAATTGTTATTTGTTGTAATATATGACAGTTAATACCACCATTAGTTGGAGCTATATAGTATGCACAATTTTTTAAAAAAATTTGTTTATTTTTATTTTGTTTACTACTATTTGATTCCAACCTGTACACAAAATATTTTTATGTTTAGCAAATAAAAACAATTATTTTGATTTACTAATAAATTCTAATTATTCAAAGCAACAATATTTAACATACCAACAACATATAATGATAAAACTTCCACAAATATATTAAAGCCAATTTAGACAATTCTAAGATTTCATAAGCAAATGCTATAATTGAAAGTAACAAAAATACATGACATAAAACAACAAAGTATATGATATAACTGAAAGTAACAAAAGTTTAAACACAATTGATACAAACATCTAACAAATAGCTTGATAAATAAAAAATAAGAACATCCATAAGCCTTGATAATCGCCTAAGTCAATCTCCATCAAATGGCTTGTTATCTCCCTATCAAAATAAAATAAAATTTTATTATTAATATTATAATAATACAAATTATTATAAACAAGCATTTACTTATAAAAATGAATACTATCTATGAACCGCTTGAAGGTCGATGATGCGTTTGAAATTGATGCATAACATATCTCATTTCATCACATGAATAACTAATATCTCTTTTTTCTGATCTCCAGGAGTGCATCTCAATAAGTGCCTTATCAAAATATCAAAATTTAAATATTAAATATTTTAAATTAAATAAATACTATATTTATTTAATTTTTATAAAAATAATTAAAATATAATAGTCTTAAAAAGATAGATAAGAGTATTAAAAATTCTAAGCATTAAATAATTAATTCAGATGATTTTAAATTAATAGATTAAGATAATATATACAAGCCAATGTTGATTCTACAACTAAAAGTGATGTTCAATCTCAAAGAGAAGATGCTTGGCCTTCTTTAGGTAATCAACCAAGACATCATGTATAGGATGAACACATCATCTATCTCCACATGTTTGTTGAACAACTAGATAAAAGACAAGAGCTCGTCTCCCATGCTTGATTGCTTAACATGCAAATTTGCCCTTGAATTCTTCGCCCCCTTCATTAGAAGTTCCACCCATGTTGTGGTCATCACCTTCCATCTCTCTTCCTCCTTGATAACAATCATTAGACGAGCTAGTACTCGTGCAATCACAAATAGAGATTTACTATTAACCCAGTCTATTGGACTAGCCATCATCTCCATGCACACTTGTTCAACTTTTACATTTCGCATCAGTAAATTATGATGACTATCACCACTCCCACGAATGAGCTGAACCATATCCTCAACCGCATTCCAATACACAACTGAGCTTGCTCCTCCCATGGTAGACATCATTTCTGAACGCATCACCACTATGTGCATCATGTAGTTCGACAAGTACTTACAAGTTTCCATCTCTAAGCTCTTTTCTTTACTTCTATTATGTTGTTTTCTATTTCCACCTCTATTTGATGAGGATGCAAGAGATGTTGAAACTCTGGATTCTAGTGTAAGCAAAGCTCAGTGACAATGTGCCATACCAGAACTTGTTGATCAAATGACAAACCTTCAAAAAGCTGAATAAATGTTGGGATAGCCCAATCAGCGATGGTTATTACTTTTCTGAGAGCAGAGAAGCCTACTGGCTTATTGAATTCCTCCCATGATAACTCTAATAGAAAGCTACAACTTAGGATGAGGAATTCTTATGTGGATCTCAATTTCAACTTTCATATGCTTCACTGAAAACTTTGCTTGGAGCACCTTCCTATTTTTACTTACTTTTCTTTTTTGTTTCTTATATAGGGTTTCATCTTCTTTGAAGCTATAGAACTATGTATCTATTTTTTAATTTATTAATGAAAATTTAGTCTGTTTTGAAAAAAAGAAAAAGAAAGAAAGATAGTTCTAATTGTAGGAAATATAGGAACGTTTATAGTTTATTTGGAAATCATCGCAACATCAATACTTCATTTCTAGATTATAAATAATTATTGTGAAGCTTTATCCAACGTAAGGGACTTTATCGACACTTTTTGAGCATTAAAATTAACTCAAATATAATCTGAAATTGATATTTATATTCTCTTTATTCTTGTAATATTCCGAAATGCAATAACTTTGTTAAGAAAATTTTCGCATGAATTAATTGGTTGAATTGAAAAATGGTATTAAGACAATAATAATTCATAAGAAAATCATCTTTTGATCTAATATTGTTTGATTAAAAGTAAGAATGTCGTTGAGCAGCTAGTGAAATAGTCAGAAGAAGGAATTACTCGCTTATGGAAGAGAAAGAGAAGAAATAATAACTTCCAATCTAAAATTTTCTTCAAAATAAGCATGATTTTGTGTTATGTAAATCCTAGCAGCCTATGATGCACAAAACTCCATCAAAAAAGAGATATGTAGTGTTCAGTATGAGTTAGATATGAACAACAAAACACATGTAGGACACGTCTATGGCCTATCCAATTTTAAAAAATAAAATAATTTTTGACACACTTGTCATGAATAATTAAGTTTAAGTTTTATAAATATTAACTAAATGTATAATTAAATATTAAATTTTGATAATTAATATCATACAATATAACTTATATTTATTTTTTATATCCAATACTCTAAAAACTATTAATGACTAAATTTTTTAAGTTATAGATAGAGTTTGATTGTTGATTATTTTTTTATTATATATTTCAAGTTTTATATTTTTTTACTCTTTTTTACTCACCTAAATCCTAAATAATATGATACTTTTTTTTTCTTGCATCATTAAATATAAATATTTTTTTGTCATTATAATGTTTAATTTTTTTTAATTTAACTGATATATAGTCAAGGATGCTCAGGCGCATAAATAGCTTTACACTTTGAGACAAAATGCAAAATGAATATATGTGTGAAAAGGTTGGAGCAAATCCAGTAAAAGATAAGATTAGAGAGAGTGATACTAGATAGTTTGGTCACATAAAATATTAATCATTCAATAATCTAGTTAGGAGAATAGATATATTAGACTCGGTCCTTATTAGGAAAGGTAAAGTTAGATTTAAAAAGACTTAATTATGAAGTATTAAAAAATGAGTTTGTTTTATTAGAATTAAATGAGAATTTGATATTTAATATGTCACAATGAAGAAAAAAGATTCATATAACCTACCACATGCAAGTGGGATAAAGGGTTATTGTTGTAATATTTATATAATTTATGTGATTATTATATTTTATTTTATAATTTATAAATTATATAAATTATAAATTTATATTATAATATCAATGGAGAAAAAGGATGCCATTGTGTTTGTTGGGATGAGACTAGAAATAGTTATTAGCTAAGATGTCAAGAATACTGGATATGTCAGCACACATATTTTTTGCTATTTTACAAATAGGAAAATCACACCCAAATCATTTGAATGATAGAAAATAAATATAGTTTAAGATTAAATCTAAGTGTGTTTATTATTTAATTATAAAAAAAAATTTTTAAATAATAAAAAATTTTTAAATGATTTGATTCGTTTTTAAAATAAGTGATTCGAATATTGATTTTAATTGTTGATTTTTTTATTTTTAAAAATTTGATCAGATAGTGGTTCAAAATTTTAGTTAAAACCAAAAACTAATTAAATTCTAATAAATTGAAGCCTATTCTACCATTCAATTAAGAACCAAGTTGATTCTGACCATATGGATAGTATGTAAAGCACAGAGCAGAAGAACAAATTAAGCGTTCATCTGAGGCTTTTTATTAACATCACTGTCATATCTATTTAACTGAAAAAAAATATTTAAAACAAAAAGTTAAGTAGAATAGAGTACCTGCCACTAACCAAGTAGAACCAAGGATGTTAAACGTATGATTATAAAAAATTTGGTGTTTTTTTTTCTATTATTTGAAACAAAGGAAAGGAAATGCAACCGGATAGCCGCACTGCAGATGAGCCTTCTTCTTCCAGTCTACACCATCTGCCCTCTATTGTTGACGAACGATACTAAGCGACAGCCCACTCGGAAGCATCAGCACAAGCATATGGAAGGAGGACACTATATGGCTTGACTGGCTCGATGGTGAGGAACCCCAGTCTGGTTGTGTACGTCAACTTCGGATTCGGAATTTCCTGTTGTCGAGATGATATTTGAGTCAAAGATTTATGTTAAAAATTTCAGATCATAGGATTAAAGAATCAAATTTATAATACACTATATATTAACATTTAACATTGCATTTACTTAGTATACTTAGTATATTATATAGCAGTAAACAATCTTTCTGGAGGGCTAAATTTTTAAATTATGCCTAATTATAATCTTAATTAGCAAATTAAGCATAGCAAAAAAATTAGCAAAATCGGTCGCCCTTCAAGGCTGGCCATAACATGTCTGCCGTTGGTTGCGCATGCTTAATTTTTTTTTAAAACTTAGCAACGCATTATTTTGCTCATATCTATCCCGTTGTCGGAATCAAGTGTTTTAGTATCGAATCGTAACAAAACTCTCCACATTCATGTTGACCAAAATAGCGATTGTAGCCGATATGCAGCATTTTTAAATGTAAAAATTACGTTGTTGACTTGAAATATTGAGCAGCCCCCGTGTCGGACTCATCGGTGTCGAATGGAGTGAACTTGGTATCTTTGGAATTGTAATGAAATTCCTAACAATTTTTATATTGACCAAAAATTACGATTGTGGCTCAATCAGTTTTCAAATGCATCAAAAGCTGTGACCTGAAATATTGAGCAGCCCCTTTATTTTGCGTGTCGAACTTATCGGTCGTGAGATTGGTATCATTGGAATCATAAACAAATTTTTCACAACTTTCATGTTGATAAAAAATTATGATTGTGGCCCGATAGCCACAATTTTTTTTTTAAAAGCAACCGGTGCCAAATATTGAACTGTCCCTTATTTTGCCCATATCGGACTCACCCGATTTTTGAATTGAGCGAGCTTGGTATCATTAGAATTGTATTGTAACGAAATTCTTCATGACTTTCATGTTGATTAAAAATTACAACTGTGGGCCGATACGCAACAATGTTTACAAATGCGTGCAAAAACTGCGGTGCCAACCTGAAATATTGGACCAGCCCCCTTATTTTGCCCGTATCGGACTCATCCGGTGTCGAAATTGAGTGAGCTTGGTATCATTGGAATCACAACAAAACTCCCCATGACTTTCATGTTGACCAAAAATTAGGATTATTGTCCGGCATGCAGCAACTTTTGCAAAATGAACAATTAGAAAAATTCTAAATGACTCACTCTAAACAAACACTCTTAATGAAGTGCAATTAACAAATTTTTAAGAGACATGACATATGAACATGTGCTTATATCCCATTAATCTTATTATTTAAAGATAATTATTCAAATTAATTACATTCACATAAGAAAAATAAATATGCCAGTGGAATGCAACCATTTTCTTGTGAAATTTTTTCAAACAAGGATAACAAGCCAACTCAAACTAAGCTCACAACACAAATAAACTCCCTCTCTAATCTTATTAACAAAGGGAATATCATCACTAAAAAACATACATCAAGGTACAACCTCTTGTAAATACTTAAAGTATTACAAAAAAAGTAGTACAAAAAATATATGAACTTAAAGCAGATTTCTGAGGTAAGCTAACTCGAACAAGAAAATACTTCATCAAAATGCTTTACTATAATAAAAGAGGTACAAATACAACAAAATGACATTCACTATCAATAAAAATAATAGTGTGATCTGCGTCGATGCACTTCGCATTACTAAGCATGTAATGGTGGTGGTTCATGGCCGATCTCGTAGATGATGTTCCTGATGCCGCTCCTCCTCTTCAACCTGCTCGGAGGGTTGTTGCGAGTAACCCAGGTGTATAACACTAGGTACATCGGCTGAAGACTACATAGGGAGCAATAAACCATGGTATACTCCATGCGGGGGTGTTATATGGAATGACAGAGGTCCATATGTAGGAGGGAAGGTGGCTGCAGTGCATCGTGTCCTCATAGCTTCACTGGTATGAATCGTAGCTATGTGAATGTATATGTAGAATTCGACCGGTGGAGATGATGGACCAACATCCATCACCGGCCCATTTGGCTACACTTACAGGAATGTCGGTGTTCATATGTACCCTAGAGATATGCATGTTACTTACTCCCAACACAACCCCTCATATTGGTTGATTGATTCTTTGAAAATGTATCCTCATCCTTCCAAAATATCACTAGAATATGTCCTCTATTCATGATGTGCATTGAAAGAACTTTAGTTATGATTGAATCAGTAAAGAAAACTATATTCGTAGTGATCAAATGAGGGCTTACCATAATTCGATCTCCAGGTGCTCGAGGGTAATAAGTGTCTAGGGTAATTGTAGGTGCCTTTAGCATGTAGAATGAAGCCCAAGATCGATACCATCTCATGTATCAGTTAATGGCTGGCTCCCCCTGCAGTGAATAGCCAACCACCACAAGTAAATCACATTTGCTCTCCCATTGTGTAATGTACATCTGGTGTTAATTGATCCAATTCACAAAGGCTTTTCCTCGACCATCTGCTCGCATGAAAGTAGAATCTATCGGTGATACATCAGTCATATGTGGAAGGCCAAACTACGAGCACTGAGCTGATCAAGCTTTCTCAATGGTACTCTAGCCAACCATATCTCATCACCATGTAAGCATACATCTACAACACGTGCATCGATCTGAAGTCCATATGGCTCCCAAATTACCTATGTTGTTTGAAAGGAATATTAGCTATGCTATGTACATGCAATAATGGACTCAAAAAATAAATTTACAAAGCAATGCATCTTTGCAAAGCCATCAGTTCATCTGACTCGATGTGGGCTAGTCATCTCTCGGACATACCCTTCATTCCAATAAACTCAAAGACATCTATGTCAGAGGGTACGAAATATGCAATGTAGGTCTGCATGTCTCAAATAATGCACAAATCACCTTCAGTACAGATCAATGGAATTAATTCTGAGTGTTCCAGAAAACCAATACCATGACTCAATCTCTCCATTCCATACTACGCTAAGGAAATAAATTATCGTTGACATCAATTCCAACTGCTCTAAGTAGAGTAACCCTATAAGTACTTAAGAGGAAAGTTTCATCAAGACATAAAACTGGGCGATAGTAGTTTCAACTAGTAATTGAAGGCTCGAATAACCAGAATAATCATTGGAATCTGTTTGACTCTATTGATTGTTTCGATATCGATCCGACATAGAGCATACAACACCCATGAATCTCCAACGATCGAAGATTCCTTCCAATTGCCAAAATTACCTTCACTATCTTATGCCGCATCCCGTGCTTTCATATAGACACTCTTATGTTAAATTTAACGTCAATGACCTATAAACTCTCGCCTTTAAATCGGTTGACGCCTAACTACAGTTGAATGAAATAACTAAAGCTGTGATGTATTACCCGTGTGATTGACACGAATGACTATATGTATGAGGTGAGTCGATACTATCAATTCTCTATGCACCTCCCAATCTCTTACTTGAATATACATGTACATGCAAGGTATAGCTTGGTTGCATATTGGTTGCACAATGAACTTTACTTTATTTGAAGCATATATCACATAATCAATATTATTTATGATAAACCAATCTTGAATAGCAAACTGCAGCTTTCTTCTTATCATGAAAACATATACCATCTAGTAGTTCATATAGAATGCAATTTTCTTGTTCAAAAGTTGGACTCATCTGACGACCCATCAAATGTAAGCTCTTCATCTAATTCTCTAGCTATTTAAGCACTATGCATGTACTCATTGTTAGATAAAAGTGCTCCTCAGTGTGACTTGTTCTAGTTGAGTAGTTCTTGATAAGCTTTTTGACCCTGAAAGATGGATCTCTGACTCTTACAAAAGGCTGCTTTACATCACTACCATCCTCCTCATCAGCATCACTACTTGTTATAGTAGGCATAATTTCATACATGTCTTCTTCTGAAGATAGTGAATTTATGTGGTCATCTTTAGGGTCACCCATAAAACCAAAACTTATTATTGTAAAATAAGTAGCTTCTGTTGGTGCAGACTTGTACGCTTCCACTTGAGCAGTTAGTTGAGAAGTTGGTGTGATGCACTCAGTACTGATTGAAGCTCTCTAACACTCCCTAGTATTGTCAACCTCTCTTTCCTCATACTACTTCCTCAACTTTAACATAGATTATAATAGGCTGCACACATGCTGTGTTGATTATAATTCCGACATCATCATGTATTAGCAACAAATCCAACAATAAAAGGAAAATAACATATAAAATTAACACATGACTTTGCTAGATCTAACTTCAATAACCTCATAATTCGGTTATGTAACTCCATCAAGTTAATCTGTGTTGACCTCCATATATGTGTCATAAGTCGGGTCAAACCCACAAGTGGAATTCGACGGACCTCGGAAGTGATAATGCATAAATCAGAGCTCAAAATACACTACACATAACCAAAAGATAGTTGAAATGACCTCCGATCAATGAACAAACTTTGCCATCACATTCAAAATATTGAAATTGGTCAAAATATAAATATTTCATAATCTAAAAATCAATCGATCAAGTGATAGAGCTATCAATGTGTCGATGCATATATCGGGAAAGAGAAGCTGTGATGATATCAAAATGACCTATGTTCATGAAATTGATCATGTCATTAGTTTTAAAATATCAAAAACTATTAGATGAGACTGTCCACACTCAATTCAGATGAGTCTGTGCAAATGTCGAATATTCGGAAGTGACAATGCACAAATCAAGATTAAAATATAGACATTGCCAAAATCAACCCAAATGATCTTTGATTGATGAACGGACTTCGCCGTCATGTTCAGAACATCGAAATTGATAAGAATATAAATATTGTATAACTTGATGATCAACTGATCAAATGATCGAGTCATCAATGTGCCTACACATATATTGAGATTAGGAGGCACCAACGCAAACCAAATAACCTCCGTTCATAAAATTAATTGCACCGTTAGTTTCAAAATATCAAAATATATCAAATAAGACTATTCAAACTCAATTCTGATAATTTTGTGCAAAAATTGAGTAGTTAAAAGTGATAACGTGCATTTTAAACTGAAATTGACACAATTTGACACTGACTTGAACCAAATGACTCTGATCACGAAATGGACTACGTTGTTGTGTCCAAAACATTGGAAGAACTTAGGATTGATATTTTGTATTAACTATATGAGTCTATTGGTATAAAACCCATAATTGAGATTTAATTAAATTTTTAGGAAAATTAACTAAGCCTAAATAGCCCTAACTGATTCTTAATTGCTCTTCACGGCACGCTTGACCCGATTCCTTCGGCCCTCATATGCATAGAAGACTTATCCGACCTGAGCTCTCACCATTCGATCCTTCCTCGGTTTGTTCCTCCCTCACATGCCCATGAGCCCTCATCTCGATTAAACGACAACAACCATTTCCCCCTCTCCCATTTGATCTCTTCAAGGCACACTCTAATCGAAGCAACGAACTTCCCTTCTTGATTTCTCCCTTCAAACTGAATGGTAAGGACTCCTCCCATTCCCCTCATCCAAACTGAAAAGGGAAGCTCTTCCTCTCTCATTTTTCTCTCCTCTCCAACCAAGGTAGTTCTTCCTTCCCCTTCTTTCTTATCTTCTTCATCTCTATTTTCTTCTTCTCTCAAAACCAAATTGAAAATTTCTCATTTTCCCTGAAAATTCATCATCCTTCTTCTCTCTCTTCCATTTTCTTTTCTTTCTTCTCTCTTCAAGAATATCAAAATACCCTTTCCATTTTCCTCATTTTCCTAATTGAAATTTCCAATTGTTATGCCGAATCGAGGGAACATCGTCTTTAGGGTTTATTTTCCTATTTCCTTTTCCATTACCTTTTTTTAACCAAGAGGAATACCATCATGGGTTCTTTTTCCACATCTCTTCATCTCCTTTTGACTCCTTTCAGAATGAGATGAACACCATCATTAGGGTTCTTCATTAGGGCATCTCCATCTCCATCTCTTTGCTGATCATTACAAAGGGCAAAAAAATAAGTTTGAATATGTGTGATGTGGATGTGTATATGTATATGCTTGTTTCTTTGGTCATTTCCTCGTACTCATTAGAGAATGATTAGATGAAAAATTAGTGTCACAAGACACCGCTATGATCATTAGTACGAGTAAGCCAATATCCTAGATGTTCCTCCCCATAGAAATCAAAATTTTGTCGAATTTTTGGACTTAGAAAATAAAATAAAAAAGAGATAATCAAAGAATTTAAATGGAATTAAATAAAAGAGTTAGATTAAAATTTTGTTCATATCAAATGAGAACTTACAAAGGCATAAAATAAATATAAGCGCACATGTTAAATTTGAAAGGAGGACTAATATTAAGCCAAATAACTCACCGTTAGATAGGAACAAGTCATCCTTATGAATACTAAACTCTATAATGACTCATTTCAAATGATTCGAAAGAGAGGAAAAGTCTTGTAGGAGGTTAGAAATGAGTTTAAATGTCTTGTTAACAAGCATAAAAGAGAGTCATCGCTAATCATTATGATTACTTTTTGATTCACTTTGAGATAAAAAAAAATGTTTTGTATGAGTACATAGTTTAACTATTTGAAGTCTATAAGAAGGTTAAATGTGCATCCACAAATTAAGGAAATTGATTAAGTGGTTCATCAATGAACACAAATCATAAGTATTGATTCCTAAGAAATGGTGGAGCCATATCATATATTAGGTCAATTGGAATAATCCATGACTGAACTATACTGATGCTTACAATAACTTCAACGAGTCATTATTGAGGGAAACAAGTTCTCTAATGAGTAATAGACTTTCTCACAATTCACTTCAATCAAATTGAGAGAAGTCAATTCATTAGATGTATGTGATAAATTCGAAGGCTTATCAATAAGCATAAGAAATAGATATGAATCTCTAAAGCCCAAATACTAAAGAAGAAAATATGAATCGCGATGCTTTTTCAAATTGCAATATAAGTTTAAAACTTCTTCTATGCCATCAGATTCGCAACACTTTGTACAAGCGACTAGAAGGCATTAATTATGACATTCTTAAATACACCCGCATGGGCCATGACACTATGCTGAATGCTTAAATTCAAGTGTCTGAGGATGCTGTGCGTGTTGCTTTCTAGTTTAGTCTTAGGACTGGGTTCGGGTTAAAAAACCCTAAAAATCTATTAAAAGAATTTCAATTTATTGAAATATCTGAGAAGCTAATTTTTTTCATGTGACAGTAGATCTGATCCTCTGTTAGGAGCTAAATAGAGTTGACATGATTTGAAGTTCTCAAATATATTTGATTTAATCAATTAACTATCCCGAAGATGACTGTGTTGAATGGTGATTTCAACTGGAGGGGATACTTCCATCAAAATGTGATTCTAATATCAAGCCAAACTCACTTAAATCAAATATCAATCTAAAAATTGTTCAAAAGAAATTCAATTATTAAAAGCTTAAAAAATCTATCCACCTTCGTAATAATTTATCGAGGTGATAAATTAAGAAAACTCAAGCTCACAAAAAAAGCCAATGTCAAATCAAGTATTATATGTTCACTGTTCACTCTCAAGTTAGGATGTGGCCCATGTCTTTTGACAATGTGGCTTGACTAGTAGGCTCCACAGATGATGTAATTATGACCAGAGTCCCCTGATCGGGTGGTTTGGTCGCATTATATTATGATCACTATAGTTATATGCTTCCCAATAGCTTTGAGTTATGAATCATAGGGTATACTTGATAGAGCAAACAACTCTGTCCTAAGGTAGACTGCTATCTCTTTAGATAAATACCACTCCAGATCTATAATGATTTCTTGGATGAGGCGTAACCCATGTGTTGCGATAAGAATCCTTATGGGACTACGCCTCACTAGACTAGGGACCACGATGATGGATCAACCATGGGATCTAGAGCACGCCATCATTCCCCAACCATCTAGTTTGAAAAATGATGAATTTCATAATCTTCAAATTCTAAAACTCTATGCTACTATATATGCTATGCATAATGTAACAACTAGTCTTAATCAAAAGTTCTCTCTCTGCATTGAGAGGGGTAGTTAACTATAGGGGCTTGCACTGATAGGAAACCTAGAACCAAATCTAAATTCCTCACCAAATGAGGATGAAATCTCTGAGTAGTGTCTTGTCTACTATTCCATCTGACTTTTGAAAATTACACCAACACTTCAAACCATACTCTCCTTCAATTCAAAATTGTCGAGAGGTCGGAGGTAAATTTTTGGAGCCCACAGATTTCTGGCGACTCCACTGGGGACAGGATTCTCTTTCCATCTTTGGCTAGTCATATATGTGCTATAGTAGCAACAAAATATTTAAAACTTCAAAATAAAAATGGTGATTTAAATGTGTAATAAATTCTAGTTACTAATGTATGAGGCTCTATGTTGAATGAATCATTCTATAGAGTATATCTTTATTACACTATTATTTTGTTCTGTAGTACCTCTACATTCTAAAAGTATGGGGTGAAATAATAATTACTAATTACTAAACCTCATCTTTCACTTTTAAGAATGGATCTACTGAGCACTCCTTTCAATGTTTAGGCATGAACATCACCTTTTAACATCATCAACACGAGGAGATGTGGGAGCTACCATTCAATTTGGTAGCTTGAATTTCACTATATTAATATAACTCAAGTACCCACCATGGTACACTTGTCGAGGCCATCTTGGAAGGCCTCATGTTCTTGAAGCTTACTAGTCATGCTTTCAACTAGTTCGGCTGACCAACCATATAGTTCTCGATGAGAACTTCAATTTTTAAAAGGCTAGGTCAATCTGAAGCCCCTGTGATAAAAAGAATCGTAAGTGGGTAAACTGTGTCTTTAATTCCTCATGGTACAATTGATTTGTCGATTGAACCTTTCGTACCTGGAAAGCATGATCACGAAGCTTCATCATCGAAGAAAGAAATTAAGGGAGAAAAAGAAGAAATGCTAGGGCTCGCATATCCCATTCAAGACCTAGTGAACAAACAATACTACCTTAGGCGAGTATTCCTACCCATAACAACTTTGAAAATCTAAAGTTGGTGAAAAGGAATAGCTCTACTGGTGAAGTAAAGCAGTTTTTCTAGACCCAACAATGTCAAGCTCCACCACCATTGAGGAGACAGCTTGAAACACAAGCCTATAAAATACATAAAGTTCTTAAAGTAGCCAAGGACAGAGGCTTGTTAAAAAGAAAATTTCAGAGACCTGTGGTGATCAAAAATACTGAAGCTCTACCAAGAAAGTTGTCATCTCTTATGATAACCAATCATCAAGCCAAGTATGCTTCGTATGACGAGCATCGAAGTATGACACTCAGACTGCGTGTCCAAGAACTCGCTGCCAAAAGGTCTCGGTGAAAGGATAAGTAGATATGGAAGCCATGTTCCCGTGATGAAATCATGAAGAATGGAAGAGGTGTGACATTTAATACATATACTCAAAATAACTCATCAGAAGTGGATACCTAATAGAAGGGATATCACTGATAAAAGACATAATGGTCGATACCACAGAATCCTCTAGGGGATCCCATCATGTCACCCCCCAGAGAAGCTTGACTTTGATCACAGTCCTTTAATGGAAGAAGTATTTGTTCTACATATTGAACCAGAGATCCACTGGAAACATCGATCATAAATTCATGTGCAAAAAGAAGGTGATGAAGAGGACACTATGGAAGTGGAAGTATCTATGGTGGGGATATAAATGAACTTTTAAACGGCACCATCAGAAACGGATCAGGAACCTAAACTTGAATTCAACATTTATGAAGAAGAGTCTTCACAGAAGAAAGTAGAAGATGAATCTTCAATCTCTATTGAAGAGGAAGAAGAAGAAGAAGACCAAAATGAGAAAGAGATCATGGGTGTTGAAGTTGTTTATATGGTTAAACCAGGAAATGATTAGCCTGGTACACATTTTTATAATCAACATTATCGTTCAGCCCTAGCAACAGTTAACCCTGCAAATGCACAAGAAGAAGGACATTCAAGTTCTTCCCTCAAAGATGAGCAGAGAATGAAATAATAATAAGAAATAGAGGAAGAAGAAGAGCCTGCACTTGTTGACGTCATGGCGTTAGCTAGAGAGCAAAGAGAAATAGCCTCAAATGGAAGTCAAAGATACGGAAATTGTATAGCTTGGTACCAAGATGAATGACATGATGGTACAAATGAATATCATGATGGAGATGTTGTAGAAGAATATTACATCAAATGTAGCACCTGTCTTGTCTACTAATCAACAAGTAGCTAATAATACAACATATATACCACCAGTCACTTTAGTACCTTAAGATCATATAGTACATGCTACACCTAAGCGAGGAATGAAGTTAACTAACCACCTCTTCAGTCAATAATTCAAAATATGTCTAGCACACATAGTAATTTTCGGTAAAATAATGATTAATGAAAAGATAAAGCGATTATAGCTTTAGAGCAAGCTAAAATTTGGTGAGTAAGGGTCACCTTTAGCGTTAAATATGATCAAGTGTCATATAAAGGTTACTCAGTACCAAAATTTAATACTGTCAGTGGGCATGGTAACCCAAAGCAACATCCAGCACAATTTAAGACTACTTGTGGTAACAAAGGAGGGAATGATGCACTCTTTTCTGTCACTTCATCAATAGCCTGACCTCAGCCGCTTTCGAATGGTATGCAGAATTGCCGAATGATTTGGTTAAAACCTTTATTGAGTTAGAGATAGTACTCGTGAAGAGGTTCACTAGTGCAACTGAGAAAATCACAATCGCTAACATTGCTTTGCTAAAAGGAAAAAAAGATGAATCAGTGATAAAATTCATAAGTCATTGGCATAACCTAAGTATAAAATATGAGCAATAATTGGAAAAAGAACATGCGATCCAATTGCTAATGGGCAATATGAATGATAAAATGGCACCATTTTTATGTATGGTGTCAATTACAAAATTCTAGTACTTGCTCGATAGGGTGGTTAAATTTGAAAAGCTCAATCACCCTAAGTCGAAAACTATCTGAGATAAGGCAAAGAGAAACAAGCCTTCAAACTCAAGAAGAAATGAAACTCATGCGCTTTAGCTCAATTGGTGGGTGATATATAATGTGGATAAAGGAAAACAATGTACAATGATGATAAGGGAAAGAAGCTCTATTCTAATCCAGCCAAAAAATATTGGGAGGCAATGATAAAATCATACTTTTCAAGCGGTGGGAGCATCCAAAACAAGCAATAAGAGATGATGAGCGAATGCAGCCACCTCTTAAGGAAATGATGAATAAAGATTATTCCTTTAGAAGGGATAGTGTGAATAAATTATTTTGCAAGCAGTCAAAGTTGTCATACAATTACCAGAAATTAAAAGGCTTGAAGAAGCTGGTCAAGTCAATAATACAAATTATTGTCCTTATCATCGGATGATCAGTCATCCTATTGAAGATTATTATGTCTTCAAAGATTGGCTAGAAAGAAAGTATCGATGGGGTGAATTTACATTATTTGATAGCATTCTAGTCAACCCAAAAAGAGAGTCTACAAGGATGATTACATCCTCTTCTGTATCATCCATCAAAGATAAAAAGAAGGAGAAATCAGTTCAAATTGAAGCATGGGAAACAGTATTCTCCAAAAAGACCATGAAAATACTGAAGCTGTTAAAAGGTGTCCCTAGTGTTAAGTGAAAATCACTACTTGAACTTATATTGGACTTAAAAGAGATGCCTAAGCCAAGCATTTGGGCTTCTTAGTGACATTTTAATAAAGAAACTTCATCACAGCACGAGGAGCAGTCTACTAAACGTTGGCCTCAAAAATCAAAGAAGCCGGATAAGATAAGGAAGATCAAGAAGAGAACTATAACTTAAAAATTATTAACAACTTAGAGGAGTATCACCAGTCGACAAGATAACCATTTAAGCTTACAGACTTTATGCCTAAACTTTGCATTATTGAATCAGATGAAGAAGATAATGGTGAATCTTGTCCAGTAGAGACATGCCAAATCATGTACATGTCGAGATGTTCTTGACATCAATTACTAAAATGACAAGGGTAGTTAGATAGACTTGACCAACCCATCATATTTCTTATCGAAAGCATGAAGAGCCTAAGGAGGTTAACATCAATTTTGTTTAATGACTCAACAAGAAGATAATAGTTCATATGAAATATTTATGTTTTCCCGATGGAGAGTTAGACTCATTGATCATCATCGTATGAAATGTATGAAGTTGAAAAATGAGTCTAGCCCTTTTGGTCAATCCTCCAGAATAAGAATGGAATTTGAAGAAACTACTTCTTGGAGGAATCGAAACAAGGTGATTCAAGTTCAATTGAGAAGTGGTAAAGTTTTACCACCTTCATCAAAGAAGGGAAATGCAAATAAAGATAAAGACAAACAAATTGAAGTCAACGAATATATCATTACCAAAAATCTTAGAATTAGGCCTAAATCAAGAGAAAAGATAGATTATAATATTCTATCACATATGAGAAAGATCCCTGCACAACTGAGTGTGCACGAGGCTCTCTTAATATCAAAAGACCTCCGAGAAACTTTGATACAGGCTTTCAAAGATTTGGATAGTTATGAAGCTTACTTTGCCGAAAAATGTATGACTGAATCATTGCAAACTCAAGATCTCCCAGCAATCATATTTTTTGAAGATCTTATGTTGGGAATAATAGATCATCCTCTATATGTTATCGCGAGTGATGACATCGATCAATGAATATTGATTGATCAAGTTCTTATCAATCTTATGAGTCTAAAAGCATTAAGAGGATTATCACTTGATATCCAACATCTTGGGAGAGGTAAGTTGATGGTTCATGGTTTCAATGAGAAAGGGCGAAAAACTCTGGGTTCTTTTATTCTCTCACTCAAGTTTTGGGATTAATATACAAAAGCCAAGTTTTATGTAATCGATGTTGATTCATCAAGTAGAGCTCTTTTGGGTCGACCATGGCTGCATGAGTATGACATGGCCCCATCAACTATGCATCAGTGTATGAAGTACATGAAAGAAGGAGAAGAGTTTAGATTTTCTAGCAACCTACAACCACTTTCCGCCCACAAAGCAAAGATCTATAAAGATACAAAATATTTCATTCCTAAAGAGCCTAAGCCAATATAGCCTCTTGAAGTAGTAGCATCCACTTCAAGAACTAAAAAGAAATTTCACAAAGTGAAAGAACAGGAGCAAAGAGGAAGAAAGAAGGCAATGCTGACTCTCCCTAAAGCACTTGATTTTACATCTAAATCCAGAAGATCATTTCCTCACTTGGGAAGTGACACACAAGAAGAAGAGGATATTTCTGTCAAACCTAAGAGAACTTATAAACTTTCAAGAAAGGCATAGTATGAAATAAGTGATTCTAATTGAGACTATGACTTTGAATTTACTTATGAAAATAGAGTTCAGATGGTCGCATCAAGAATGATAGTTCATTTGGCAATGTCAGAGAACTCCTTCAAAATTGTACCCATCCCTCAACAATACTTCTAAGAAATCACTCAACTCGAGGTTCATAATATTAAAGAATTGATAACATTCTATGTGTCATTGTTTGGTGAGTGTGGTGGAACAGGAACTCTATTTTACAAATTTGAAGAGTCTCAGCCTCACAATTTCGAGCAGCATGCTCAACATGGAGATGCTAATGGGATAGTGCCAACAAGAATACCAATATACTATCTACCAAAATTGCAAAGAATGCATAACCTTGGAATTCATATTGGAACTATTAAACATAGAACTCAAATCTTTAAAAAGATGTGGAGCTAAAGAAGTCCTCAGGTACCATGAAGAAGTGATAAGTTTATCACTAAAGGCTTTGGGTTCATCCACAAATCTCATCAAAATAATGTTTGTTATAATATAATAGAAGTTGAGATTGAAACTTATAGTGATGAAGAAGATGATCTCCATGAAATTCTCTCAGCGATGAAGAAGTGAGGCAACTGCGTGAACAACTCAAAGATGGTGGACAAATAACTACTATGGATGAACTCAAAGAAATCAACCTAAGAGCTGAGGATGATCCCCATCCAACTTTCATCAGTGCCCTTCTGCCTGATAAGAAAGTTGAAGAGCTAAAAATGCTACTTTGTGAATTCAGGGATTGCATTGCCTGGATATATTCTGAAATGCTAGGCTTATCCCCTGATGTAGCAGTTCATAAACTATCTATTAAATAAGATGCGATGTCTATTAAGAAAGCTCCTAGGTGAATGAGATTGTAGATTGAAGAGTAGGTAATTACAGAAACTAAGAAGCTAATCGAAGCATGCTTCATCCGGGAAGAGAAGTATGTAGATTGGATAGCCAATATTGTCCCAGTTAGGAAGAAGAATGGCCAAATCCATCTCTACATTGACATCCGTGACCTAAATAAGGTAACATGACTTCTCACTTCCAATATCAGAACTACTAGTGGATGATACTTCCAACTATGATGTTCTCATTTATGGATGGATCATTGGGATATAATCAAATCAAGATGGTGCCTGAAAATGAAAGATATACATCATTTAGAATGCCAATTGGTATATCTTTGCTACACATGCCTTTTAAGTTTGAAAATCGAGCTATATCAAGAGCATGATGCATATTTTTGATGAGTTGATTCACCAGAAGGTGGATTATTATATTGACGATTTGGTGGTGAAGATCTTAAATCGTGAAAAATTACTTTAAAGACTTGAGAGTGGTATTGAAGAGAATAAAAAAATATGATCTCAAGATGAATCATCTAAAATGTGCATTCGGGGTATCCTCTGAAAAATTTCTTGGGTATATTATATGTTATATAAAAATTGAAATTGATCCCTCCAAAATCAAGGTAATCCTTGAGATGCCTTCACCAAAAAGTTTACGTCAGTTCCGTTCTTTACAAGGACAGCTCACAATTCATCCGTCGATTTATATCAAACCTATCAAGACATTGTCAACCATTTACAAAGTTGATGAAGAAGGATGCTCCATTCAAATGGGACAAGAAGTGCCAAGAAGCCTTAAATAATATTAAAAGCTACATGTTAAATCGACAAATCCTTACAGTACTTACTCCTTGGAAGCCCCTCATTCTATACACAGCTACATTAGAAGAGTCCCTTGGAGTATTATTGGCACAAAATATTGAAGAAAGGAAAGAGAATGCTCTTTATTATATCAGTCGAAGATTCATAGAAGCAGAAATTTGATACTCTCCGATAGAGAAGCACTGTTTGGCATTAATCTTTACAGTCCAAAAACTCCGTCACTATATGTTATCTCATAAGATTACCCTCATCTCAAGGATCGATCCACTGAAGTACCTGATGATAAGACCAGCATTGATAGGTCAACTTGGCAAGATGCGTGTGCTTTTACAATTTGATATCAAATATGTTTAAAGCGATAAAGGGACAAGTCTTAACAGATTTTCTAGCTGCACATCCCATCCCTGTAGACTCTTCTCTTAATGATGATTTTCCTAGTAAGTAAATTATGCTCATTCATGAAAGAGAAAAATCATAAATTTGATAAATGTACTTTGACGGAGCCTCATCGATCAAACAAGTCCAACCTCCAAATTTCCTAAGGGTAAGAGCAGGAATCAACATTGTCTTCATAACACTAAAAGAAGGGATAATGAGACGATCATATGGGTTGATCGAGCCAAGAACTAACAATGAAGCTAAATATGAAGCATTAGTGGTAGGTCTCGAAGAAGTTATTTTCATAGGCATTCAAAACTTACATATTTTTGGGGATTCTCAACTTATTATAAATCAAGTACTTGGCATCTATAAAATCAATAAGCTTGAGTTAGCTTTTTGTCACAAATGAGTTCTTAAGCTTATGAAGTGAATACCAAATATTACAATAACTTAAGTCTCTCAATCCGAGATTAGCAAAGCAGATATCTTAGCAAAATTGGCTAAAAAAATGGAAAGTATGAATGATGATTATGTCATGATTGGGATATTTACTTGACGATTCTAGAGCTAGCAAAGTATCAATCCACGCAGGTAGAGGGGTTATAAAATTTGACACAGCAGGACACGACTCAGGTTGCTCCTCATACTTCCCAAAATCAATAAGAAGTTATACTAAGAAGAGCTAAGCTTGACATTGCTTTAGAAAAATAATGGGAAGCCTTTATTATAGAAGAGCCACAAGATTAGAGGCAAACCTTCATCGACTATTTTAAAGAAGGCAAATTACCAAATAATAAATCGCTAGTAGCTCACATTAATAAAAGAATGTTGCGCTATGCTTTTGTCAATAATACTTTATATCGTAGATCTTTTGAACAAATATGGCTACGATGCCTAAATGTAGATGAAACTAGCAAAGTGATGGTTGAAGCTCATGAAGGACTTTATGGTGCACATCAGTCAGGTCCCAAGATGGCAGTAAAGATCAAAAGGATGGGCTATTATTGGCCATCTATGGTGAGAAACTTTATCAATCATGCTAAGAAGTGTCATGAATGTCAAGTTCATGAAAATATAATATATTAACCTCCAAATCCACTACACATAACAATAGCATCATGGCCTTTTGAATGTTGGGGAATAGATGTAATTAGACCAATTGATCTATTATCATTGGGATCCGCTTTCATCCAAGTGATTATTTCTCTAAGTGGGCTGAAGCTACTCCATTTAAAGAAGTTACTGATGATCGAGTGATTAACTTCTTTATGCATAATGTGGTTTATTGATTTGGAGTGCCATGCCAAATAATTTTTGATAATGACCCAGCTTTAAAAAGTGCAAAGGTTTGTAGAATTGTCAATCAACATAAAATTGATTGGCGATACTCTTCAATATACAATCCAAGAGCAAATAGTTTGGTGGAGGCCTTCAACAAGATATTAATCAAGCTGCTCAAGAAGATCCTTACAAAAATTAAGAGAGAATGGCATACCAAATTAATAGAGGCACTATGGGCGTATCGAACCACCTACAAGATGCCGACTAAAGCCACTCCCTATTTATTAATATTTGGAATTGAAGCGGTTCTTTTGCTCGAAGTTGAATTGCCTTCACTTCGAGTAGCCATCCAATACAATCTAACTGAAGATCAAAATGCTCATCTAAGAATGGAGGAACTCGACACACTTGATGAAATTAGATTTCAAGCTCATCAAAATCTGGAAGTTTATCGAGCAAAGATGTCCAGGGCTTTCGATCATATGGTGTGGCTTCGAATATTCCTAAAAGGGGAATTGGTCCTGGCACCGAGAAGACAAACTATTCTCCATAAAAAATTTGGTAGTAAATTTGAGCCTAATTGGGAGGGCTCTTTTGTCATTGAAAAGTACATCATGGAGAGGCATACCAACTCATTGACCTAAAGGGTGAAAGGCCAATGTCGCCAATTAATGGTCGTTACCTGAAAAAGTATTACACATGATGAATACATTCTCGAGGTAAAATAGAAATCCCCTTATAAGATAGAGGGCATTATTTTAGTATATCTATTTAGGTCTACATTGTGCTTCATGTTGAGATCCTTAAATAAATATACTCACTCAAGATAAAAAAAGGCTTTTCCGTGAAAATTCTCTTATTACACAAGGGGAATTTTAGATTTTTGTACATAGATAAAATTAATATTACATGTTAAAATCCTCTTAAGAGCATATCAATGTAAATATTGATACATTTGTGTATTTCATCTTGAAAGTTCTTCTAAATGTGCTTTAGAATTCCCCCTGTAAGACATGGGGCATTTTTTAGTTTATGTTAAGTTTATTTGAGTTTGATGTCGAGCTATAAGATGAGATCCTCAGATATATTTTGATTCAGGTTGACATCAAGCTTTACGTCAAAATCCCTGAATATATCCATAATTGTTATTGTTAAGTTGCAAGTTCTTATAGGAACAAAAAGAGTATATTTCTATGCATGAAAATGTGGCTCTAAATATTAAAAGTTTATCTCTCAGAATTGTCAAATTCTGAAAATCAAGTCATAAGAACTCTCAATTTTAGAAGTTTCAATCAACTAAGTTGGAAAAACATCAACCTCGACAACCCGAAGTCTAGGACATGGATGGGTTCTAAAGGTCGAACTCAACAAGCCCACAAATGGCTGAGTTGCTGATGCTCTCCTCACTCAACAAGTCACAAGAAAAGGATGTAGTGAAAGAGCCCCCGTTCGTCAGTCTTATGACAAAACCACCAACCCATCACAGCTTAAGTCAAGGACTCGAGTAGGTTTTAAAGGTCGAACTCAATAAGCCCCAAATGTGGTCGAGTTATTGACGGTCTCCTCACTCAACAAGCCATAAGAAAAGGCTGTAGTGAAAGAGCACTTGCTCGTCAGTCCAATGATGATAGCTATTCAATCTCAAATCAGATCTAGCTTAGTGATACAAGAAACCAGAATCCAAGAGATCCTTTTACTTGATCGATAGACCAAGACAATATGAGAAAACTCTCAATTCAGAGATGCCTCAAGTCAATTTTTATATTGCCAGCATGGTGATATTTCAATCCATTCTCATATGATCTGATCAAGCATAAAGAATATATCAAAGCCAATCTCCTCATCAAGTACATCAAAGTAGAAAGCACAGAACCGAGGAAGAAATTCCATAGTTCAATCAAAGCCAATGGCTGAACAAAATGAATTCCATGGTTATTCAATCTATTAAAACATAGATTGCTAGAGTGATAACTCAACATTGACCCTATATAAGCTAGGAGGCTGGGTCATTTGTATGCACCCTTCAACGAGTCTATCAAGGCAGTGTACACACACTTCCTGACAAGTTAATGTGGACAAATCAAGCCAATCCTTCATTAAGTTTTCTAAGCTTAAAGCTATGACAAAAGGAACTCAAAATCTCAAAACAAGCAGGTTAATTCCTCCATCAAACCCAACCAAGCACAAAGCTAGGGTTGGAGGAAACTCAAACCTACAATGACATAAAAAAGAGATCTTCAATAAAGCCATTAAAGTAGAGAATAGATGTTGTAAGAACTCTTGTCTATCCGACAAGTCGATTCTGACAAATCAGTCAATCCCGTCACTTAGCATATCCTAAATAAGGCAACATACTAATGGCAAATCCTATCAAAGCTCCGTAAGCTATTGCAATCGAAGCTAAAATGATCTAAGTTCTATGGTCAGCCTAAAGGGTCAACCAGTATTCAACAATCACTACTCGCTCTATGTGTAAATCACATTTATTGGGGGGCATTTGTTGACCTCCATATATGTGTCATAAGTCAAGTCAAGCCCACAAATCGAATTCGACAGACTTCGAAAGTGATAGTGCTTAAATCGGGGCTCAAAATGCATTAGATGACATCGAAAATGGTCGACCTCCAATCAGCGAATGGACTTCACCATCTCGTTTAGAACATCAAAATTGGCCAAAATATAAATATTGCATAAATTAAAGATCAACCGATCAAGCGATCGAGCTATCAATGTGCTGCCATGCATATCGAGAAAGGGAAGCTCCAATGATATCCAAATGTCCTTCAGCGATGAAATTGATCATGCCGTTAGCTTCAAAATTTCAAAAACTACCAAATGAGACTATCCACGCTCAATTCAGATGAGTTTGTGCAAATGTTGAATGATAGGAAGTGACATTGCACAAATCGAGGTTGAAATGCACTGGACGTTGCCAAAATCAACCCAAATGACCTCCGATCTGTGAACAAACTTTACCATCACATTCAAAATGCTGATCAGAATATAAATATTGTATAACTTGATGATCAACCGATCAACTGATTGAGTCATTAATGTACCTGCATGCATATCAAGAATAAGAGGTGCCGATGTAAACCAAACGACCTTTGTTCTCAAAATTGATTACTCCATTAGTTTCAAAATGTCGAATTCTATCAATTAATATTTTTTACACTCAATTCAGGCAAGTATGCATGAAAATCAAGCGATCGGAAGTGATAACGTATATTTTGAGCTGAAATTCACCCAATTTGACGCTGACTTAAACCAAATGGTCTCCGATCGTGAAACGGACTGCGTCGTTACATTCAAAGCATCAGAATAACCTAAGATTGATATATATATTAACTATATAAGTCTGTTGGCATAAAACTCATAATTGAAATTTAATTAAATATTTAGGGAATTAACTAAGCCTAAATATTCCTAACTGATCCGTAATTGCTCTTCGGCTTGACGATTCCTTATTCTCAGGATAGAAACTGGTCAGTTTTGATTTTTCAATTCTTCCTCAGTTCATTCCTCCCTTACATGCGCACGAGCTCGACTCATCTCGATCGACGATAACAATTGATCCCCCCTCTCCTATTCGATCTCCTTATAAGGCACACTCCAATCACAAGAAATGGAGTTCCCCTCAATTTCTCCTATCAAACCAAATGGAAAAGGACTCCTCCTATTCCCCTTATTCAAACCAAAAAGTGAAGCTCTTCCTCTCTCATTTTTCTTTCCTCTCCAACCACAAGAAACGTAGTTCTTCTTTCCCCTCCTTCTCCTTCTTTTCTTCTTCATCTCCTCTATTTTCTTCTTCTCCTCACAAAACCAAACTGAAAATTTTTCTCATTTTTCCTCAAAATAAAAAATTCATCCTCCCTCTTCTTCCCTCTTCTTCCATTACCTTTTCTTTCTTCCCTTGTCTTCACCAAACTGAAAATACCCCCTTCCATTTTACCTCATTTTCTCTCAACCTGGAATTTCAAATTCTATTTTGCCACAATTGGAAAGAAACACCGTCATTAGATGGGTTCTTCTCTCAGTTTCTAGCATCTCCATCTCTGTCTCTTTGCCGATCATTGTAATGTGCAAAAAAATAAGTCTGAACATGTGTGATGTGGATGTGTATATGTATATACTTGTTTCTTTGCAGGTTCGGAGGCCTCGTCATGCTCATTATAGCACAACGAGATGAAAATTGGTGTCATAATACACCACTGCTATGCTTAGGCATCAGTAAGCAAACATCTATTAGATGTCAGTCCCCCTAGTCGAAATGCTACGAAAATTTCATCAAATTTTGGACTCAAAAAGTAACATAAAAAAGGGATAATAAAAAAACTTAAATGAATTAAATAAAGATTTAAATGAAAATTTTGATAATAACAATTGTGAAGTTAAAAAGGCATAAAATAAATATAAGTGCACGTGTTAAATTTGAAAGGAGGACATATATTAAGCCAAATAAGTCATCGTTGGACAGGAACAAGTCATCCTTACGAATACTAAACTCTATAATGACTCATTTCAAATGATTCGAAGGAGACTAAATGTTTTGTAGGAGGTCAAAATTGAGTTTAAATGGCTTGTTAACAAGCATAAAGAGAGTCATCACTGATTATTATGATTACTTTCTGATTCACATTGAGATAAATAAAATGTTTTGTATGAGTACATAATTTAACTATCTGAAGTCTATAAGAAGCTTAAATGTGCATCCACAAATTAAGGAGGCTGATTATATGGTTCATCAATGAGCATAAATCATAAGTATTTATTCCTAATAAATGGTGGAGCCATATCATATATTCAGTCAATTGGAATAATCCATGACTGAACTATACTGATGCTTATAATAGCTTGAATGAGTCATTGTTGAGTTCAACAAGTTCTCTAATGAATAATAGACTTTTTCACAATTCACTTCAAACAAATTGAGAGAAGTAAATTAACTAGAAGTATGTGATAAATTCAAAAGCTTATCAATAAGCATAAGAATTATATATGAATCTCTAAAGCCCAAATACTAAAGAATCAAATATGAATAGTGATGTGCTATTCCAAATTGCAATATAAGTCTAAAATGTCTTCTACCATCAGATTCGCAACACTTTGTACAAGAGAAGAGAAGACGTTAATTAAAGTATTCTTAAATACACTCGCATGGGCCTTGACACTATGTTGAATGCTTAAATTCAAGTGTCTGAGGATGATGCGTGGGTTGCTTCGTAGTTTAGTCTTAGGACTAGGTTCGTGTTAACAAAACCTTAAAATCTATTATAAGAATTTCAACTTATTGAAATATCTGAAAGCTAATTCTGTTATGTGATAGTAGATCTGATCTTCTATTAGGAGCTAAATAGAGTTGATATGATCTGAAGTTCTCAAATATATTCGATTTAATCAATTAACTAACTTGATGATGGCTATGTTGAATCGTAATTTTCAACGGAGGGGACACTTCCATCAAAATGTGATTCTAATCTTAAACCAAATTAACTTAAATCAAATATCAATCTAAAAATTGTTCAAATAAAATTCAATCATTAAAAGCTTAAAGCAAAACTCAATTTATCCACCTCCCATAATTATTTGTCAGAGGTGAAAAATTAAGAAAACTCTAGCTCATAAAGGAGCTAATATCAAATCAAGTGTTCTGCTATGTTCACTCTCAATCACTCTCATGCCAGTAAGGACGTGATTCGTGTCCTCTGATTATGTGGCATGGCCAGTAGGATCTCTAGATGATATAGTTACTACCATAGTCCTCTGATCGGGTGGTTTGGCCAGTCATGCTCCATTATATTATGATCATGTCCATAGCTCGTATGCTCCCCAATGGCTCTGCCTTTTGCGTTGTGAATCATAGGGTATACTTGATAGGGCAAACAACACTATGTCAGCTAAGGTAGACTTAAGCCTGTCTCCTTAGACAAACACCACCCTAAGTCCACAAGGATTTCTTGGATGATGTAACCCATGTTTGCGATAAGATCCTTCAACAAGTTGAATTACCTCCTCGACTAAGTAGACTAGGGACCACGATGGCGGATGACAAAACCATGGGATCTAGATGGGCACGCATCATTCTCCCAACCATCGTTTTGAAATGATGAATTTTATAATCTTAAATTCTAAAACTCATATATCCTATCACGCTACAGTGACAATGACTACTTAATGTCTCTTTGTATTGAGAGGGGTAATTAACTATAGAGGCTTGTGCCTATAGGAAAACTAGAACCAGATCTAAAGTCCTCACCAAATGAGGATGAAATTTGCATATGCCTTCTGAAAATTACACCCACAGTTCAAATCATACTCTCTTCATTCAAAATTATCGAGAAATCAGTGGTGAATTTTCAGAGCCCACAATCAGCCGTGGGATTTGGAATGGGTAATTTTTCCCACCAATATAAGTTAGAATGAAATCGTCACTTACATTGAGTTCACCGCTATAATATAGAACTTTGCAGACACTATTTGAACTCATTTTTAACTAATAATAATCCTAAATACCAAGAATCCTTTATCTCACCGGTCAAAGAAAAAATTCAATTCAGGATATAGTACACTTTCACATTTCACTTGGAATTATTCTGCAAACTTAAAAATTTTATTTTGCAAACCAATATCAATATCTCTTCACAACTAAACTTATATATACAATAAAAGTAATTATAATGTCAAAAAAAAATCCTAACATAAATCCAAAATCATATGCATTCACAAAATTATTTTGCGAACTCAACAAATTTATTTTGCAAACCTCATATCACTATTTTTCACAACCAAACCTCATATCCTAATTATAACATCTAAATATGTGAATCATATAAACAAATCTAATCAAACAAATGTATTATAACTCAATTTAGCCTAATAATACAACTAAATAAGTGAATCATACAAAATAAAAC
The DNA here is from genome assembly GCA_021442155.1 of Cymbidium sinense. Lineage (NCBI taxonomy): Eukaryota > Viridiplantae > Streptophyta > Magnoliopsida > Asparagales > Orchidaceae > Cymbidium > Cymbidium sinense. The sequence continues at coordinate 91,490,011 of CM038231.1, forward strand.
CATATATAACCTCTAAAAATGATTTGATATATATTGAGATAAGTATAATATAAGAACACACAATCAAAGTTATATTAATGCACTATTTTGAAGTAAGTTATGCCAACTTTTTGTCACTAGGAAGTCACAATTGACTACAAGAAAAATGATATAACCAAAATACTGATAGAATTCAAATGCAAAATAAAAAATACACGCACACATCTTAAGCTTAAAGATCTCATAAAAACTCATTAAAGGTTGATTCATAAATGATGGCCTAACATCTATGCAGTAACAATCTTGATATGTTGTGACTCATTAAATATTGCAAAATGACTAACTTGTCGTCACAAAAGGTTATTTCATATCCAAAAAATCTTTCACGATAAACAATAATTATTAATAACATCGTGTGACTTAATCTCTATGATAATTTCTTTGTCACAACATTCAAAATAATACAAATACACAAATCTAATCAAACAAAAGTATTGTAACACAATCTAGCCTAATAATACAACTACATAAGCAGATCATACAAAATAAAACCATATATAACCTCTAAATAATAAAAAAAAATACTAACATAAGCCCTAAACTCATATGCATTCACAAAAATACACAAATCTAATCAAACAAAAGTATTATAAAATAATCTAGCCTAACAATACAACTAAATAAGCAAATCATATAAAATAAAGCCATACATAACGAGATCTACCAAAAATTTAGCATTTAGGGTAAAAAGAAAAGTACTTAAACCATGGACAACGGCACTGTTCTTGGCCGGCGGTGGAAAACTTCTCCTTGGCCTGCGGCGACCTCCTCCTTGGCCGACGGTGCGCTCGGGCAGTGCAAAATCAGCAATGGAAGGAGTTTTGACCGAGGAAGAAAAAATAGGGATCCAAATGGGGGCGATTTCGTCAAGATTGTTAGTGCGTTCAACGGCGATGCTCTAATGGCTGCCACGTTGGAGCCAGTCCCCATTGAATGCCTATTTTGCTATTTTTTCATGCCTAATTTGCTAATTAAGGTTATAATTGGCTAATTTAAAATTTTAGGCCTTTCCAGAGAGCTATTAAATTCCTCAGGATAATATTCCATTCATAATTTGAGAACTTGTGTTTGATATACTTTCATATGTGATTTCATGGTACATAAAAAAATACTTACTCTTCTTCGTCGCAAATGACAATGGCCATCATCAGTTGCCACCGCCACTATCGCCCACTCACGAGTTGGCTGCTGCTCGACATACCATGGATGCCATTGGCCACCGCGGCCATGCCCACCAACATCAATATTTACTCTAAATTTATTTTCCTTCAAACCAAATATAAAAAGTATTATCTTATTTTTATTTTTCACTCAACTAAATAATTTTAAAATACTTCAAATATGCTATATTTTCCTACACTATATTTATTCTATGGTCAATTCCTTTACTAGCAAACAATCCATGGCTTGTAAAGCTTTATGGTTTCTTAATCTTGTGATTTTGTAAGACGCAAAGTGTCCTCTAGAAGTCATCAAAAATTTAATATTATATGCTTTAAATTAAATAATTACAGTATTTATTTTATTTTTATAAAATAATTAAAACTAGTCTTAAAAAAGATAAGTCTATTAAAAAGTCTAAATATTAATATTTAAAACCAGCAAATATTAAATTAATAGATTAAGATAATATATTTAAGTCAATGTGGGCTCACCTTCAAATTTAGAGAGGAGAAGCTAGGCCTTTTCAAGGCACTCAGCCAAGCCACCATATTTAGGATTGAATAAATCATCTATATTTACATGTTTGCTTAAAAGCCAGATAAAATTCAAGAGCTCGCCTCCCATGCTTAGTTGCTTCAGGTGCATGTTTCCCCTTGTAGTATTTGACCCTTTCATTAGAAGCTCAACCCAAGTTGAGGTCATAACCTCCCATCTCATTTTTTCCTCAATGATAAGGATTAGATGAGCAAGAACTTGTGCTATCACAAATAAAGATTTATTATGTGTCCAATCTATTGGAGTAGAGATCATCTTCCTGCTCAGCTTCTCAGCATTTGTATTTGGCATCAACAATTGCTGATTTTTAATGAAGTGAACCATTTGCTCAATAATATTTGAAAATGCAACCAAGCTTGCTCCCCCATGGTCGGCATCAAATCTGAACGCGTAATCACTCCGTGCATCGTGTAGTTCGACATGTACTTAGAAGTTTTCATCTTTTCATCCAAATATGTTTGATAAGGATTACAGTGGAAGCAGAGTTCAATGGCAATGTGCCATACCATGACTACTTGATCAAGTGGCAATCCCTTAAAAAGTTGAACAAATAATGTGATAGCCCAATCAACGATGGATGTTAATTTTTGGAAAGGAGAGAAGCCCATGAGTTTATTGATTTCCTTTTTTGGTAAATTCAAGTGACTTTCCAAATAGAAAGTGATATTCCTCACAATCTTCAGTGTTGCACATGCTAGCTGCATCATCCCTAAGGTGTAAGTTCTCGCCGAATTCTCCAAGTCATGTATAACTCTATCTCTTGACGACTTTTCTTACAACCCAGTTGATTATCTTCTCTGAGGATCTTCATTTACGCAATTATGAGACAATTAATAAGCATATTCAATTATGGAAATGTGGGCTCTAAACATTCGCCACCAACCTCTCTACGATATTGAATGAAGAGAGAGTGTGATTTAAGTGTCAGTGTAATTTTCAGAAGGCAGATGGAATAGTAGATAAGACACTACCCAGAGATTTCTTCCTTATTTGGTGAGGACTTTAGATCTGGTTCCAAGTTTTCTATTGGAGCAAGCTCCTATAGTTAATTACCCCTCTCAATAAGTGAGAGAGAACTTTTGATTAAGGCTAGTCGTTAGATCACTAAATGCGTAGCGTAAAGTAGTAGCACATGGAGTTTTAAGAATTTTAGATTTATGAAATTCATCATTTTAGCTTAAATTGGATGATTGGGGGAATGATGATGTGCCGGATCTAGATCCCATGGTTCCATCATCCTTGACTGTGGTGATCCCTAGCCTACTTAGACAGAGGAGGTAGTTGACCCAACCTGACCGAAGGATCTTTATAAGCAACACATGGGTTACATCGTCCAAGAAATCCTTATAGACTGAGGTGGTGTTTATTAGAGGAGAAAATCTTAAGTCTACCTTAGCTAACATAGGGTTGTTTGCCCTATCAAGTATACCCTATGATTCACAACTCAAATGGTAAAGCCATTGGGGAGCATATGGGCTACGATCATGATCATAATATAATGGAGCCTGACTAGCCAAATCACTCGATCAGAGGACTCTGGTCATAATTACATCATTTACGGAGCCTACTAGCCAAGCCACACAGAGGACACGGTCACATCCTTACTGGCATGAGATTGATTAAGAGTGAACATAGTAGAACACTTGGTTTGACAACGACTTCTTTGTGAGCTAGATTTTTCTTAATTTGTCACCTTAACAAACTATTATGGAAGATGGATAGATTGCATTTTGCTTTAAGTTTTTAATGATTTAATTTTATTTAAATAGTTTTTAGATTGATATTTAATTTAAGTTTATTTAATTTTAAATTAAAATCTCATTTTGATGGAAGTATCCCCTCCAGTTGAAATCATCATCCAACACAACCATCATTGGGGTAGTTAATTGATTGAATCGAATATATTAACAACTTTAGATCTTGTTAACTTTATTTAGCTCCTAATAGAGGATCAAATCTACTACCATATGACAGAATTAGGCTCTCAGATATTTTACTAAGTTGAAATTCTTATAATAGATTTTTAGATTTTGTTAACCCAAACCTAGTCCTAAGACTAAACCAGGGAGCAACCCGCGCAGCATCCTCTAACACTTGAATTTAAACATTCAGCATACTATCGGGGCTAATCCGAGTGTTTTATAGCTTAGATAATTTCATCTAATTAATAAAGTCATTGACTTTGAAAATCATAATTAGAATGAAACCTCTTAATCTTTGATTCAAGGAAGTCCTATGATTTTTGTAGAATTTGATTTAGTATCGCCTTCTGTCTACTTGTATAAAGAGTTACAGATCAGGTCACGTAGAAGAAATTTTAGACTTATATTGCAATTTGGAGTAGCACTTCGTGATTCATATTTGTTTCTTTAGTATTTGGGCTTTAGAGATTCATATCTATTTCTTATGCTTATTGATAAGCCTTTGAATTTATCGCATACTTCTAATGAATTGACTTCTCTCAATTTGATTGAAGTGAATTGTGAGAAAGTCTATTATTCATTAGAGAACTTGTTGCACTCAATAATGACTCATTGAAGCTATTGTAAACATATGTATAGTTTAGTCATGGATTATTCCAATTGACTTAATATATGATATGGCTCCACCATTTTTTAGGAATCAATACTTATGATTTGTGCTCATTGATGAACCTCTTAATCAACCTCTTAATTTGTGGATGCACATTTAAGCTTCTTATAGACTTTAGATAGTTAAACTATGTACTCATACAAAACATTTTATTTATCTTAAAGTGAATCAGAAAGTAATCATAATGATCAATGATGACTCTCGTTTATGCTTGTTAACAAGCCATTTAAACTCATTTCTAACCTCTTGTAAAACTTTTTCTCTCCTTTGAATTATTTGAAATGAGTCATTGTAGAGTTTAGTATTCATAAGGATGCCTTGTTCCTATCCAATGATGAGTTATTTGGCTTAATATAAGTCCTCCTTTCAAATTTAACACTGCATTTATATTTATTTTATGCCTTTGTAACTTCACATTTGTTATGATCAAAATTTCAATTTAAATCTTTATTTATTTCCATTTAAATTATTTGATTATCTTTTTTTTTTATTTTCTAAGTTTAAAAATGTGACAAAATTTTGGCAGCATTTTGGCTATGGGGAGTGACATCTAGATGTTGGCTTACTTGGTATGCCCTAATGAGCATAGCAAGCGGTGTCTTATAACACCACAACTAATTTTTCATCTTGTCTCGCCTTAACGAGTGTGACGAGGTCTTCAAACCTGTAAAGAAATACACATACACAATCACATCTTTATCCCACATGTTCAGACTCATTTTCTACGCATTTACAATGATCGGCAAGAAGACGGAGATGGAGATGCCAGAAACCAAAAGATGAAGTCACCTAATGACGATGTTCCTCTCTAGTTGTGGCAAAATGAAAGGTCGAAAGGGAGATGGAAAGGGAGATGCTAAAAACTAAGAGAAGAACCCGCCTAATGACGGTGTTCCTCTTCAGTTGTGGCAAAGAGAATTGGAAGGGGAAGAAATTTTAGGTTTAGAAGAATGGAGGGAAGAGAGAGAGATGTCAGAAATCGAGAGAAGAAACCACCTAATGATGGTGTTCCTCTCTAGTTGCAGCAAAAAGAAAGGGAATTTCAATTTTGGGATGTTTTGGTGGAAGAAGAGGAAGAAGAGAAGCTTTTGGCTAGCTTGAAGGGCTTTGGCTGCTCAAAGTGATGAGAAGGAAATGGTAAATTTTGGCTAGGGCAGAAAAAGGGAGAGAGGAGAGTGATTTTAGCGGTAGGTTGAGAGAAAGGGAGAAGGAAGGAAGAAGGCTTATTGCTTGCTTGCGATCTACCTCCACCAAAGATGAATAAACGAGAGAGATTTTTTGGCTTTGATGAGGGAGAGTGGTCCAATTTGGTTTGGATGAGCCAACATGAGAGGAGAGTTACTTTTAGTTGAGGGAAGAAGTAACCCTCAAAGGAGGAGGGAACAGTGGAGACAGGATCGCTGGTCGAGATGCTTATGCGGTAAGGGGAGAGGAGGCTTCGTGTCGAATCACGTGAGAGGGAGATCGAGCATTCGGGTCATCTCATGCGTGCATGAAGAGATCTGCATGAAGAGGAGCGAGTGATAAGAGGGGTCGAGGTTTATTAGTAATTGGTCTTTATTTTCAAATTATTTTTGAAGTATTTAATTAACTTTAATGTGAATTTTATATTGACATGATTAGATAATTAATATATATATATATATATCAATTCAAGGTTATTTCAATGTTTTGAACGCAACGGTGTAGTCCGTTTCAATCGCAGGATGTTTGACCATTTTAGGTGACATATAGTGCATTTTGAGTCCCGATTTGCGCACTGTCACTTTCGAAGTTCATTGAATTCGACTTGTAGGCTTGACTCAACTTATGACATATATATGGAGGTCAACAAATGCAATAAATGTGATTCATGCATGAAGTTACGTTTGTTGAAAACCCTTTAGGCTAACCAGAGAACTTGGATCATTTCAACTTCGATTGCAATAGCTTACAGAGCTTTGATCGAATTTGTCATTAGTATGATGCCTTATTTAGGACATGCTAAATGACGAGATTGACCAATTTTTCATAATCGACTTGTCGGATATATAAGAGTTCTTACACCATCTACTCTATGTTTTAATATCTTTGTTGAAGATCTCTTTCTTTAATGCCATTGCAGATTTGAGTTTCCTCCAACCCTAGCTTTATGCTTGGTCAGGTTTGATAGAGGAATGAGTCTGATTATTTTGAGATTTGGAATTCCTTCTGTCCAAGCTTTAAGCTTGATGGACTTGATGAAGGATTGACCTTATTTGTCCATATTGACTTGTCAGGAAGTGTATGTATGCCATAGATCTTGTGCTTGCGCTTTGAAGGATTCATTGAAGGGTGCATATAGATGACCTAGCCTTTCGACTTATATTGTCTATAATGTCGAGTTATCAGCCTAACAATGTGTGCTTTAACAAACTGAATAACTACAAAATTTTTTTAGTTTGGCCATCGGCTTTGTATGAACTATGAAATTGTTCCCTCAGTCCTGTGTTTTCTTTTTTGATGAACTTTATGAGGAGATTGGCTTTGATCTTTGCCTTGAGGTTGATCATATCATTTGAGAATAAATTGAAATATCACCCTGTAGGCAATATAAAGATTGACTTGAGAAATCTATGAATTGAGAGTTTCCTCAAATTATCTTGGTCTATCGATGAAGTAAAAGATCTCTTGGATTCTGGTTGCTTATAATTACTAAGCTAGATCCAGTCTGAGAATGAACTGCTGTCATCATTGGACTGACAAGCAGGGGCTCTTTCACTATGGCCTTTTCTTACGGCTTGTTGAGTGAGGAGAGCGTCAGCAACTTGGCCACATTTGGGCTTGTTGAGTTCGACTTTTATAACCTACTCGAGTCTTCGACTTAAGCTATAGTGGGTTGGTGGTTTTATCATCAGACTGACAAATGTGGGCTCTTTCTCTGCGGCCTTTTCTTGCAGCTTGTTGAGTGAGGAGAGCGTCAGCAACTCAACCATTTGTGGGCTTGTTGAGTTTGACCTTTAGAACCCATCACGTTCAGGATGTAGAAATTGATGTTTTTCCAACTCAGTTGATTGAAGCTTCCAAGATTGAGAGTTCTTCTAACTTGATCTTCATAATTTAGAAAATTTGGGTGATAAACTTAAGATATTTATGGTTGTCTTTTCATGTATGAAAGTAGAATCTTTTATTCTTGAATGAACTTGCAACTTAACAATAATAATTAAGGGTATATTCAAGAATTTTAACATAAAGCTTGATGTCAACCTAAATCTGAATATATTCAAAAATCCCATCTTATAGCATGATGTCAACTTAAATAAACTCGACATAAACTAAAAAAATGCCCCTGTGTTACAGGGGGAATTCTAAATCACATTTAGAATAACTTTCAAGATGAAATTTTGCAAATACATCAATATTTGAATTGGTATGCTCTGAAGAGGGTTTTAACATGCAACATTGATTTCATCTATGTATAGAAATCTAAAATGCCCCTATATAATAGGGAAATTTTCATAGAAAAGTTCTTTCATCTTGAGTAAATATATTTATTTAGGGATCTCGGCATGAAATACGATGTCGACCTAAATAGATATACTAAAAAAATGCCCTTGATATATTAAAAAAATGCCCCCATCTTGCAGGGGGATTTCTATTATACTTCGAGAATGTGGTCATCATGTATAATACTTTTCAAGTATCGATCATTAATTGGTGGCATTGGTCTTTCACCCTTTAAGTCAATGAGTTGATACGCTCTTCCTTGGTACACTTTCTCAATGACAAAAGGGCCCTCCCAATTAGGCTCAAATTTATCACCAAATTTTTGATTAGGAATAATTGGTCTTCTCAGCACCAGGACCAATTCTCCTTTTTGGAATGTTTGATGCCATACCATATGGTCAAAAGCCCTAGACATCTTTGCTCGATATACCTCCAGATTTTGATGAACTTTCCATCTAACTTCATCAAGTACGTCGAGTTCCTCTATTCTCAGATGAACATTTTGCTCTTCAGTTAGGTTGTATTGGATGGCTACTCGAAGTGAAGGCAACTCAACTTTGAGCGGAGGAACTACTTCAGTTCCAAATAAAAATGAATAGGGAGTGGCTTTAGTCGGTGTCTTGTGGGTGGTTCGATATGCCCATAATGCCCCTATCAGTTTAGTATGCCATTCTCTCTTATTTTTAGTAAGGATCTTCTTGAGAACTTGACAAATGTCATGTTGAAGGCCTCTACCAAACCATTTACTCTTAGATTGTATATTGAAGAGTATCGCCAATCAAGTTTTTGTTGATCGACGAATCTATAAATCTTTATAGTTTTGAAAGTTGTGCCATTATCAAAAATTATTCGATGCAGCACTCCAAATCTATAGACCACATTATGTGTAAAGAAATTAATCACTCGATCAACAGTAACTTCTTTAAATGGAGCAGCTTTAGCCCATTTAGAGAAATAATCAGTTGCTACTAAGATGAAGTGGTGACCAACTGACGATGGTGGATCAATTGGTCCAATTAGATCTCTACCCCAGCATTCGAATGACCAAGATGCTATTGCTGGGTGTAGTAGATTTGGAGGTTGATGGATTATATTCCCATGTACTTAACATTCATGACACCTCTTAGCATGATTAATATAGTCTCTTATCATAGATGGCCAATAATATCCCATCCTTTTGATCTTTACTGCCATCTTGGGACCTAACTGATGTGTAGCACAAAGTCTTTCATGAACTTCAACCATCACTTTACTAGCTTCATTTGTAATTAGGCATCATAGCCACATTTGTTCAAAGGATCTATGATATAGAGTGTTGCTGATGAAAGCATAGTGCAACATTCTCTTCTTAATTTGAGTTACAAATGATTTATTGTTTGGTAATTTTCCTTTTTTAAAGTATTCGATGAAGGATTGCCTCCAATAATGTGGCTCTTCTATAATAAAAGCTTCATATTACTTTTTTGAAGCAATGTCATTCTTAGCTCTTTTGGGTATAACTTCTTGTTAATTTTGGGAGAGGAGAAACTGAGTCACATCTTACTGTGTCAAATTTAGTAATCTCTCTACCTGCAAGGATTGATACTTTGCTGGCTCTAGAGGTCGTCGAGCAAATATGTCGATCATGACATAATCACCATTCATACTTTCCATTTCTTAGCTAATTTTGCTAAGCAATCTACTTTTCTATTCTCGCATCAAAAGACTCGAGTTAGTGTGATATTTGGTATTTGCTTCATAAGCTCAAGAACTCACTTGTGATAGAAAGCTAACTCAAGCTTGTTGAATTTATAGATACCAAGTACTTGATTTATAATAAGCTGAGAATCACCGAAAACATGCAGGTTTTGAATGCTAATGAAAATAGCTTCTTCAAGACCTGCCACTAATGTTTCATACTCAACTTCATTATTAGTTCTTGGCTCGATCAACCCATATGATCATCTTATTATCCCTTCGTCTAGTGTTATGAAGATGATGCCGATTCCTGCTCTTGCCCTTGAGAAAGTTAGAGGTTTGACTTGTTTGAATGATGAGGCTCCATCAAAGTACATTTCCCAAATTTGTGATTTTTTTCATTCATGAATTAGCATAATTTGCTCATTAGGTAAATCGTCATTAAGAAAAGAGTCCACAGTGATGGGCTGTGCAGCTAGAAAATCTACTCAGACTTGTCCCTTCACTGCTTTCTATGAAATATATGTGGTATCAAATTGTAAAAGTAATACTGCCTATCTTGCCAAGTGACCTGTTGGTCTTATCATCAAGTACTTCAGCAAATCGATCCTTGAGATGAGGGTGATCTTGTGAGATAAGATATAATGATGGAGTTTTCGGATTGCAAAGATAATGCCAAATAGTGCTTCTATCAGAGAGTATCTTATTTATGCTTATATTAATCTTCAATTGATATAATAAAGAGCATTCTCTTTACTTTCTTCATTATGTTGCACCAATAATGCTCCAAGGACTCTTCTAATACCACCGTGTATAGAATGAGGGGCTTCCCAGGAGTAGACGCTATAAGGATTGGTGGATTTAATAGGTAGATTTTAATGCTATTGAAGGCTTCTTGGCACTCCCTGTCCCACTTGAATGGAGCATCCTTCTTCATCAACCTTGCAAATGGTTGATAGCATCTTGATAGGTTTGATATAAATTAACGGATGAATGCAAGCTATCCTTATAAAGAACAAAGCTGAATCAAACTCCTTGGTGGAGGCATCTCCATAATTTTCTTGATCTTAGCAGGATCGATTTCAATACCTCTGTGATGTAGAATGTACCCGAGAAATTTTCTAGATGAAACATCGAATGCACATTTTAGAGGATTCATCTTGAGATTATATTTTTCTAATTCTCTCCAATACCATTCTCAAGTCTTCAAAGTGATTTTCACGATTTAAGCTCTTCACCACTAAATCGTCAACATAACATTCCACCTTCTGGTGAATCAACTTATCAAAAATATGCATCATGGATCTTTAGTATGTAGCTCTAAAATTCTTCAATTTGAAGGGCATGACTCTGTAGCAGTATATACTAATTGGCATCCTAAATGATGTGTGCTTCTCATCTTGAGGTGCCATCTTAATTTGATTGCATCTCGATAATCTGTCCATGAATGAGAACATGTCATAGTTGGAAGTATTGTCCACTAATAGTTCTGATATGGGAAGTGGAAAGTCTTCTTTTGGGCACACCTTATTTAGGTCCGAAAGTCAATGCAGAAGCGAATTTGGCCGTTCTTCTTCCTAACTTGGACAATGTTAGCTATCCAATCTACATACTTCTACTCCCGGATGAAGTCTACTTCGATCAACTTCTTAGTTTCTATAATTACTTATTCTTCAATCTCCAATCTCATTCGCATAGAAGCTTGCTTAATAGGCATTGCATCTGGTTTAATAGTCAGTTTATAAACTGCTACATCAGGGGATAAGCCTAGAATTTCAGAATATGTCCAGACAAAGCAATCCCTAAATTCACAAAGTAGCATTTTTAGCTCTTCAACTTTCTCATCGAGAAGGGCATTGGTTGGATCATCCTCAGCTCTTAGGTTGATTTCTTTGAGTTCATCCATAGTAGCTATTTATCCACCATCTTCAAGTTCTTCAAGTGTAGGCTTGGCTTCTACTTCTTCATCGTTTGTCAGAAGAATTTCATGGAGATCATCTTCTTCGTCACTAATAGTTTCGATCTCAGCTTCTATTATATTATAACAAACTTTATTTTGATGAGATTTATGGATGAACCCAATACCTTTAGTGATAAACTTATCACTTCTTCGTGATGCCTGAGGACTTCTTTGGCTCCACATCTTGTTAAAGATTTGAGTTCTATATTTTGTAGTCCCAATATTAATTCCATGCTTATGCATCATTCTTTGTAATTTTTATGGATAGTATATTTGTATTCTTATTGGCATTAGCTCATCAAAATTTTCATGTTGAGTAGGCTGATCAAAATTATGAGGCTGAGACTCTTTAGATTTGTAAAATAGAGTTCCTATTCTGCCACTCTCACTCAATGGCGGTACATAGAATGTTATTAATTCTTCAATGTTATGAACCTCCAATGGAGTGATTTCTTTGAAGTACTACTGAGGGATGTGTATAATTTTGAAGGAGCTCTGACACTGCCAAATGAGCTATCCTTCTCGATGCAATCATATGAACTCTACTTTTATAAGTAGATTCAAAGTCATAGTCTGAATTAGAATCACTTATTTCATACTTTGCCTTTCTTGAAAGCTTATAAGTTCTCTTGGGTTTGATAGAAATATCTTCTTCTTATGTGTCACTTCCCAAATGAGGAATTGATTTTCTTGATTTAGATGTAGAATCAGGTGCTTTAGGGAGAGTCAACATTGCCTTCTTTCTTCCTCTTTTCTTATGCTCTTTCACCTTGTGAAGTTACTTTTTAGTTCCTAAAGTGAATACTACCGCTTCAAGAGGCTCTATTGGCTTAAGCTCTTTGGGGATGAAGTACTTTGCATCTTTATAAATCTTTGCTTCATGGATGGAGAATGGTTGTATGTTATCAAAAATTCTGAACTCTTCCCCCTCTTTTAGGTACTTCAAACACTGATGCATAGTTGATGGGACCATGCCATACTCATGCAGCCAGGGTCGACCTAAGAGAGCTCTAAATGATGTACCGACATCGAGTACATAAAACTTGGCTTCTATATATAAATCCTAAAATTTGTGTGAGAGAATAAAAGAACTCAGGGTTTTCTACCCTTTTTTATTGAAACCATGAACCATCAACTTATCTCTCCTAAGATGTTGGATATCCAGTGACAATCCTCTTTATACCTTTAGACTGATAAGATTGATAGAAGAATCTAGATCAATCAATATGCAGTTGATCGAGAAGCCATCACTCTCTACGGTAACATATAGAGGACGGTTGTGATGTGATGTTCCCAACATAAGATCTTCTTCAGAAAATATGATTAATGGGAGATCTTGAGTTTGCAATGATTCAGTCATGCATTTTTTGGCAAAGTAGGCTTCATAACTTTCTGGATCTTTGAGAAGCCGTATCAAAGTTTTTTGGTGGTCTTTTGACATCAAGAGAGCATCGTACACACTCAGTTGTGTAAGGATCTTTCTTAAATATGATAGAATATTATAATATATCTTTCACTTGATTTAGGCTTTATCCTAGGATTGGGAATGAAATCTTGATCAAATTTAATTTGTTTGCCTTTGTCTTTATTTGCAATTCCCCTCTTTGATGAAGGTGGTAAGACTTTACCACGTCTCAACTGAACTTGAATCACCTTATCTTGCTCAGATTCCTCTGAAGAAGTAGTTTCTTCAAATTCACTTCTTATTCTAGATGATTGACCAAAATGCTTAGACATATTTTTCAATTTCATACATTTCATACGTGATGATATCGATGAGTCTGACTCTTCTCCATTGAGAAAACATAAATCTTCATCTAAACTATTGTCTTCTTGTTGGTTCATTAAATAAAATTCAGATGCTAACTCCTCAGGCACTTTTTGCTTTCTTGATAATAATTTTGACAAGTTGATCCAGTCAATCCGACTACCTTATCACTTTGGAGTACTGATGCTGAAGAACATCTAATATCACATAAATGATTCAACATGTTTCTACTGGACAAGATATTCCATTATCTTCTTCATCCGATTCAATAATGCGAAGTTTAGGCATAAAGTCTACAAGCCTAAATGGTTGTCTTGCCGACTGGTGATACTCCTCTAAATTATTAATAATCTTTTAAGTTATAGTTCTCTTCTTGATCTTTTCTCTTAGCCGACATCTTTGACTTATGAGGCATGCATTTAGTAGATTGTTCCCGTGTTGTGATGAGGTAGCCTTATTAAAATACCATTGAGAAGCCCAAATACTTGGTTGGCATCTCTTTTAAGTCCAATATAGGTTCAAGTGGTGATTTTCACTTAATACTAGGGATGCCTTTTAACTGCTTCAGCATTTTCACAGTCTTTTTGGAGACTACTATTTTCGATTCTTCAATCTGAACTGATTTCTCCTTCTTTTTTTCTTTGATAGATGATACGGAAGTGGATGTAATCATCCTTGTAGACTCTCTTTTTTAGTTAAGTAGAACACTATCATATAATGCAAATTCACCCCATCGATACTTCCTTTCTAGCCAATCTTTGAAGACATAACAATCTTCAATAGGATGATTGATCATCTGATGATAGGGACAGTAATTTGGATTCGACTGACTTTCTTCATGCCATTTAATTGTAGGAGAACTTTAATCCAAATAATTTAGCCACACTATCACTTCTAAAGGAATAATCTTTATTCATTTTTTCTTTAAGAGATGACTGTATTTGCACATCATCTCTTGTTACTTGTTTTAGGCACTCCCCACCACTTGGAAAAGCCCGAGGTTTATCATTGCCTCCTAATACTAATTTTGGTTGTGGATTAGAATAGACAGACTTCTTTCGCTTATCATGATTGTACATTGGCTGTATTCCTTTATCCACATTATATATCACCCACGTTTCACCATTTGAGCAATAGTAAACTGCATGAGTTTCATTTCTTCTTGAGTCTGAAGGTTTATTTCTCTTTGTTTTATCTGCATAGACTTCAGACTTAGGGCGATTCAGCTTTTCAAATTTGGCCACCCTAACGAGCAAGTCCTGAAATGTTGTAATAGACACCACACATAAAAATGTTGCCATTTTATCATCCATATTGCTCATTAATAATTGGATCGCATGTTTTCTTCTAATTTTTGCTCACATTTTTTACTTTAGGTTATGCCAATGACTTATAAATTTTGTCACTGACTCATTTTTTCTCTTTTTCAGTAAGGCAACATCAATGATTTTTATTTTCTTGGTTGCATTGGTGAACCTCTTCATGAATATTATCTCTAATTCAACAAAAGTTTTAACTGTATTATTCAACTATTCTGCATACCACTCGAAAGCATGTGAGGTCAGGCTACTGACGAATTGACAAAAAAACATAACATCATTCCCTCCTGTATTACCACAAATAACCTAAAATTGGGCTAGATGTTGCTTTAGGTTACCAAGCCCATTGAAAGTATTAAATTTTGGGACTGAGTAACCTTTCAGGTATGACACTTGATCATATTCAGTTGGGTAATGGAGACCTTTACTCACCAACTTTTCAACTTGCTCTGAAACTATGACTCTCTTTATTTTTCCATTAATTATTATTTCTACCTGAGTAGTTATTACCGTTCCTGGTGTGCTAGCCATATTTTAAATTATCGGCTGAAGACGTAATTGGTTAACTTCATTCTTCGCTTCATGTGTAGCATGTACTGTAAGAGCGACTGGTGGTATAGAAGTTGTATTATTAGTTGCTTGTTGATTAGCAGACAAAACAGGTGCTACATTTGATGTGATATTTTTTTGCAATATATCCATCATGATATTCATTTGTACCATTATATCATTCATCTTGGTACCAAGCTATGCAATCTTCTTATCTTTGACATCTATTTGATGTTGCATTTCCTTTGCTCCCTAGCTAGCGCCACGGCGTCAATCAATACAGGCACTTCTTCTTTCTCTATTTCTTATTGTTGTTCTGCTCTCTACTCATCTTCAAAGGAAGAACTTGACTATCCTTCTCTTATGCATTCACAGGGACAGCTATTGTTAGGGATGAAGGACAATGTTGAGTATAAAAGCGTGTACCAGGCTGATCATTTCCTGGTTCAACCATATAAATAGCTTCGACACTCATGATCACTTTCTCATTTTTATCTTCTTCTTCTTCAGTAAAGATTGAAGACCCATCTTCTACTTGCTTCTGTGAAGACTCTTCTTCATAAACGCCAAATTCAGGCTCAGGTTCCTAGATCCATGTTGATGCTGATGGTGCTGAGCGAAAAGTTTATCTATATCCCTGACCATATAGACGACTTCGACTTCCATAGTGTCCTCTTCATTATCTTCTTCTTGTACATGAATATCTGATGGACACTTCCAATGGATCTCTGGTTCAATATGAGGAGCAAACACTTCTTCCATTAAAGGACTGTGATCAAAGTCAACGTTCTCTTGTGGGGGTGAATCTGATCGATAATGGGATCCCCTAGAGGATTCTCCAGGGTGTCGACCATCATGTCTTTCATCTGTGATATCGCTTCTTTTAGGTATCCACTTATGCTGAGTTATTTTTGAGATGGATTTCTGAATATGTGTATCAGATATCACACCTCTTTCATTCTTCAGGATTTCATCACGGAGCCTTGGCCTCCATATCTGCTTATCCTTTTGTCAGAACCTTTCGGTACCAGATTCTTGGACTCGCGGTCTGAGTGTCATGCTCTGATGCTCACAATGTGAAGAATACTTAGCTCGATGACTGGTTTCCTGAAGAGATGCAAACCTCCTTGGTGGAGCTTCAGTATTTTCAATCACCACAGGCCTATAAAATTTTCTTTTCATCTATCCTCTTCCCTTAGCTACTTTAAGAACATTGTGTATTCTGACAAACAGTGTTTCAGGCTGTCTCCTCTGTGGTGGTGGAGCTTGACATTGTTGGGTCCATAAAGACTGCTTTACTTCACTAGTAGAGCTATTCCTTTTTACGCACTTTAGATTGTTAAAGTTGTTATGGGTAGGAATGCTCACTTTTGGCGGTAGTATTGTTTGTTCACTAGGTCATTCAAAGGGGATCTGCTTAGCTCAACATTTCTTCTTCTGTCTTCTAATTTCACATGAGGAAGCTTCATGATCATGCTTTCTAGGTACAAAAGGTTCAATCGAAGGAGCATTTGTACCACAAGGCATTAAAGACATAATTTTTTCCACTGATGATTCTTTTCATCATAAGGGCTTCAGATTGCCTAGTCTTTTAAAAACTGAAGTTCTCTATTAGGAGAACTCCTTAACAACAGTTGGTTGTTGAACTGATTGACGAACATGGCTAGTAGGAGCTTCATCAACTTGAGGCTTTCCTGCATGGCCTCGAACAAGTGTACCGCGGGTGGGTACTTTAGGAGTTATAGCCACGATAGCCGAGAAATTAAAGCTACCAAATTAAATGGTCGCTCCAATATCTCCTGTGTTGATGACGGCGTTGACTAGATAGATGTTCGCACCGTGCCCTAGCTAAACAGTGAAATGAGTGCTTAGTAAATCCATTCTCCAAAAGTGAAAGATGGGGATTAGTAATTAGTAATTATTATTTCATCCTATACTTTCAAAATATAGAGGTACTACAGAACAAAATAATAGTGTAATAAAAATATACTCTATAGAATAATTCATTAGACATAGAGCCTCATATGTTAGTAATTTCAATTTATTTCACATTTAAATCACCATTTTTTGTTTTGAATTTTCAAATATTTTATTGTTACTATAGCACATATATGACTAGCCAAAGATGAAAAGAGAATCATGTCCCCAATGAAATGCTGAAATCATTCAAAATTTGCACGCCTCAACAATGTTGAATGAAGAGAGAGTGTGATTTAAGTGTGTAATTTTAGAATGTCTTTATCTGGAGACAATCTTAAGTTAGCTAATGAGGGTTGTTTGCCCCTATCAAGTATACATGATTCATAACTCAAAGGCGAGCCATTGGGGAGATAATCACGGGTGATCATAATATAATGGAGCGATTAGCCAAATCATCATGAGGACTTGGTCATAAGCATCATCTGTGAGCTACTAGCTCTACCACTGAGATACGGCCACATCCATCCATGCGAGATTGATTGAGAGTGAACATAGTAGAACACTTGATTTGACATTGGCTCCTTTGTGAGCTAAATTTTTCTTAATTTGTCACCTCCAATAAACTATTACGAAAGGTGGATAGATTGAGTTTTTCTTTAAGCTTTTAATGATTGAATTTCATTTTAACAGTTTTTAGATTGATATTTGGTATAAGTTTATTTGATTTGAAATTAGAATCACATTTTGATAGAAGTATCCCCTCTGGTTGAAATCACCATTCAATACATCCATGATCGGGGTAGTTAACTGATTGAATTGAATATATTTGAGAACTTTAGATCTTAACTCGTTAACTCAACAGGATCGATCTAGTCACATGATAGAATTAGTCTTAGATATTTCAAGTTGAAATTCTTATAATCAATTTTAGGTTTTGTTAACTAACAGAAGACTAAATCGAGAAGCAACCTGCGTAGCATCCTCAGACACTTGAATTTAAACATTCAACATAGTGTGGGGCCTATGCGGGTATTTTATAGCTTAGATAATTTCATCTAATTAATAAAGTCATTGACTTTCAAAATCATAATTAAAAATTCTTTAATCTTTGATTGAAGGAAGCCCTATGATTTTTGTAGAATTTGATTTAGTATCACCTTTTGTTTGCCTGTATAAAGAGTTGTAGATCTGGTGGCGTAGAAGACATTTTAAACTTATATTATAATTTAGAATAGTACATCACGATTCGTATTTATTTCTTTAGTATTTGGGCTTTAGAGATTCATATCCATTTCTTATGCTTATTGATAAGCCTTTGAATTTATCGATACTTCTAATGAATTGACTTCTCTCAATTTAATTGAAGTGCAATTTGATTGAAGTAAATTGTGAGAATGTCTATTATTCATTAGAGAACTTGTTGCACTCAATAATGACTCATTGAAGCTAGCATCTCAGATAGTCATCATGGATTATTCTAGTTGACTTAATATATGATATGGCTCCACCAATTATTAGGAATCAATACTTATGATTTGTGGTTGTTGATGAACCACTTAATCAACCTCCTTAATTTGTGGATGCACATTTAATCTTCTTATAGACTTAAGATAGTTAAACTATGTACTCATACAAAATATTTTATTTATCTCAAAGTGAGTCAGAAAGTAATCATAACGATCAGTGATGACTCTCTTTTATTCCTGTTAACAAGCCATTTAAACTCATTTCTAACCACCCACAAAACTTTTCATCTCCTTCAAATCAATTGAAATGAGTCATTGTAGAGTTTAGTATTCATAAGGATGACTTCTTCCTATCCAACAATGAGTTATTTGGTTTAATAGAAGTCCTTTCAAATTTAACACGTGCATTTATATTTATTATATGCCATTGTAACATTGCATTTGTTATGATCAAAATTTCAATTAAAATCTTTTAATTAATTCCATTTAAATTCTTTGATTATCTCTTTTTTATTTTATTTTGTTAGTCTAAAAATTGATGAAATTTTAGGAGGATTTCAGCTAGGGGAGCGATATCTAACAAATGTTGGCTTACTAGGTACACCGTAATGAGCATAGCGAGTGGTGCCTTGCGACATTGCTATTGATTTTCATCTCGTCGCACCCTAATGAGCGCGGTGAGGCCTTTAAACCTGCAAAGAAAAACACATATACACATACACAATCACATCTTTATCCCACATGTTCAAACTCATTTTTTGTCTGCTTGTAATGATTGGCAAGGAGACAGAGATGGAGATGCATGAAACCAAAAGAAGAACCCACCTAATGACGATGTTCCTCTCCGACAGCGGCAAAAGGAAAGGTCGGAAGGGAGATGGAAAGGAGATTAAAAGAATAAGATGGTTCATCTGGATAAATGGAATGGAAGGAGAGGAATTTTTGGTTTAGAAGGAAGGAGGGAAGAGAGAGAGATGCCAGAAATTGAGAGAAGAACCTACCTAATGATGGTGTTCCTCTCCGGTTATAGAAAAAAGAAAGGTAATTTTAGTTTTGGGAAGTTCTAGTCGAAGAAGAGGAAGAAGAGAAGATTTCGGCTAGCTTGAAGGGCTTCAACTTCTCTAACTGATGAGAAGGAAATGGTGAATTTTGACTAGGGTAGAAAAGGGAGAGAGGAGAATGATTTTTGGCCAGGGTAGGTTGAGGGAAAGGGAGAAGGAAGGAAGAAGGCTTTCTGCTTGCTTGCGATCTGCCTCCACCGGAGATGAGGAAACGAGGGAGAGTTTTCAACTTTGATGAGGGAGAGTGGTCTTTGGATGAGCAAGACAAGAGATTACGGTGAGGAAAGAAGTAACCCTCAAAGAAGGAGGGAATTGAGGGGAGACGCAGATCTTGGTCGAGTCATTGTTCAAAGAGGCTTCAAAGATGTGGGAGAGGACATCAGTGTTGATCATCTGTGCATGAAGAGGTCATGATAAGAGTGTGAAAGGACAGAGAATGATTTATGAAATTATGCTCAAATTAAAAGTGTTTAACTAACTTATGAAATTTTACAACAACATGTTTAGTTCAAATATATATTTATTTATATATATTTTTAAAATATAATTTTTTGTATATATATATTTTTTAATTTTATATATATATATATATATATATATATATATATATATATATATATATATATATATATATATATATATATATATAATTCAAGATTATTACGATAATATCTACAAATTTTCACAAACCAACCATTTTTATGACATAAGTATTTTGTGACTTGCATATTTTGAAAAAGTTCAATTTAAAGGCTGACTTTTTTATGACACATATAGAATCAGGAAAAGAAAATTTATCAACCAACACTCTCACATACACTTTTAATCATAACAAAGCACTTAAGTAACACAATACTTAGTATATTAAGAAGGGAAACCACCATTGGAACACAAGCATAATAGTATCCAAACATCAAGGCAAAGGTTATAAGAACATACGTGATAACTATATCAAGACATTCAAAATCAACTTTGAAGACAAAGCGAGAACTCCAATAAATGGAGCAGATAACCGAGAACATATTCTAGAGTGATTTATGACGCCTTGGTGTAAAACTCATCATAAGCAAAATTAAGCTCCATACTCATCTTTCTCATAAACTCCTTCTGAGACCCATATAACTTATAACATCTTCCTCATTTACATATGGGATAACATCAATAAAGGAAGGCTTAACAGTAGAGTATAACAAGAAAACTTGAGCCAATTCTTCTAAATCCTTTTTTGGTAGCTTTTTATTAAAAGGCAACTAAGAGGTAGTAGGCGAGAGCAAGAAGATGGCGTGCCCAAAGCTCATTGTCCTCAATGGAGTATGCCGTGATAGTGTCAGGGCCACCGAGGTGGAATATGAGGAAGGGTTCCTTAAAGGCAATGATGGCAGTGGAAGAGGATGAGTCATCCATTTACTCAATTTTGAGAGCAAATGTACAAGGAGGTAGCTAGACCACACAACCATTAGATCCATCTTAAGTTCTTCTCATAAGGCTAAAAGATAAGGATGATTTGGATGGAGAGGCTGAGTAAAAAATCAAGACAGAACATCAGCTCCATAATTTTTTGCATTTCAGTGGGATATCCATTTACTCGCTTCTAATCATCAATTTATAAAAATTAGAATGTTCAAAATAATGGATGATAAACTAACAACACTTTGGATAAAAAAATTATTTTGTATTTGTTGAATTAAATTTATTTGATACATTTAAAAAATATTACAAATTATTTCAGAAATTCTAATAATTTATTTTATTTTTATTTAGTGAGAATATTTATCAAAATTAATATTAAATAGAAAGAGATATTCTAGAAGCAAATTAGATTAGCAATAATCTAAATGGGTGAATAGGCAAGCACTAAATATTCAAGCATTTATTTACTAAGAAAAAACTTATTATGAATTTTAAAGTCATAGAATTTACTTGAGATGATTACAAGATAAAAATTTATTAAGTAATCACAAGTACCACTCATCTCAATGCAAGCCCAAAAATTTTGAAAGCTATAAGTTTATATCATAAACTTTTTTTTCATTTGCCATTCATAATATCTAGAAACTTGGCCTCTGAATTAATTACATAATCTAAAATTTACCTGCGCAAATGAATAGACAAAGTTGGGCATTAATAAAAAAATTCAGCTTCTATAGACATGAGTTTGAGGATCTCACCTATTTAAGCACTTAAGAGATGAGGAACAACAGCTAGGCGAATTGGCAATTTTTATCACTCTCAGACTATGAGTATAAGCAGCTTCTTGTTATGGACTACAGGAAAACATATAAAGCAAAGAATGCATGCAAGATAAGGGATCTCATTTTAATTTTGCAGGAAGAGAAGTACAATAATGTAAAGATAGCCAACCATTATGCTTTTCCCAAAACAAAAGCAGGCTTGGAAAACAAGCAAAAGAATCAGGTTAAGGAAAGAATAATTGAGAATATAACATGTTTCTATTGTCATAGCTCAGTAATTTTGTCAAATGTTTCTGTAGTCAGTTCTGAATAAATAAAATATATTTGCGAGCTAACTCTATGAAATAGATTTATTAAAATTAATTTTATAAGCTAAAGTGCAAATAAAATTTTAAATTTAGTTGGAAAAATAGATTAATGAAGTTCTTCTGTTTGAATAGCCAAAAGTTTAATGGTGCAAGGATATTACTATAGTCATGCAAATTATAATGGTGAACCAGCTGTGTAGAGGATTTAGCTTGCCTGTTATGACCTACTCCCCCATCAAAGTATATTATGACTATATTTTTTTAACATTTCTTCTTATTTGCTTCATTTTCCTGTCAATATCAATCTTAGTGGGCAAAAATTAGAAAAATACCCTCTATAATGATTAATTCTACCCACCCCCTCGCTCACTTTCTTCTCTAATTTGGTTCATTGTGGCAACATATCCATTATCTTCTTCTTATCTTTTACATTTGCAGAAATAAAATCATGATTTTCTTTTATATTTACTTTGAATATAATAATATGTTTGATTTTTTTTTTGCATGTAATTTTTTCACGAATGTATGATAGAATTCATCTATATTGTTATAATTATGTGGTAAATGTGAGAAACAAGAAGAAAGATAGTTCCAAGTGTAGGAAATATAGGAAAGCTTATAGCATATTTGGAAGCTATTGCAACGTCAATAATACTTCATTTGAAATAGTAAATAATTAATTGTGAAGCTTTATCCGACATAAGTGACTTTATGGATGCTTTTTGAGGATTAAAACTCAAATATAATCTGAAATTGATACTTATATTCTTCTATTCTTTTAGTGTCCTTGAATGAAATAACATTGTAAAGAATTTTTTCTCATGAATTATTTGGTTGAATTGAAAAATGGCATCAAGATAAGAATTGTCAATAAGAAAATTGTCTTTTGATCTAATATTATTATATATAAAATGAGAGTTTGGTTGAGCAGCTACTGCAATAGTCTCAAGTAGCAAGAGATTAATAACTGATGGAAGAGAAAGATTAACTTTCAATATAAAATTCCATGAGATGTTAGTTTATGATGTACTGACACTTTGTCAAAGAGAGAGATGGAGTTTTGGACAAGAGTCAAATATGAACATATGTATAAAAATAACTTCTAACCTAAAAATCCAATTAAAAAAATAAAATAATTTTGGACAATGTTCGTAAATAATTAAGTTGAAAATTTATAAATATTGACTAAATGTATAATTAAATATTAAATTTTAATAATTTATATTATACAAAATAACTTATACTTATTTTTATATTCAATTCTCTAAAAACTATTAATGACTTGATCATTTTTTAGTTATAGATAGAATATAATTGCTTATTATTTTTATTATATTTATCTATTTTTATATATTTTTTACTCTTTCTTTACCCAATATCATAACTTATAAATAATATGTTATTTTTTTATTGTATCATTAAATATCAAAAAATTTTGACTTGTTAGAATATTTTTTTACTTATTTAGTGTTTATATAATTTACATGATTATTATACTTTTTTAATTTATAATTTATATAAATTACAAATTTATAATATAATGTCAAATATATGTTTGTGTCCTATATTTTCAAAAATAAACATGTCTTATATCCATATCGTATCTTATCTTTATCTAGACAACCTAGCTAATAGTTGATTACACCTCTATGACAATTAATATCACAAACATTTGAGTCTATTACAATATGATTGACATTCTACAATATAATTGATCAATAGATTGGCAGATAGCATTAGAAGAATGATTAGGAAATAACTAGAAATAAGGGATTGATGATATTGTATTTCTTGGGATCACTGGTGTGAGATTAAAAATAGTTATAGCTAGCTAAGATGTCAAGAGATTTGGATATGTTAGAAATCATATTTTTTAAAAGAAAAACTTTTTAACATGAACACAACTGAAAAAAAATTCTGATAATGAATATGTAAAAAGGTTTAGAAGTTTGACTGTCATCTTAATAGTTGATAAAAAGAGATAAGTTATATATGGCACTTCACTTGCCACATTGCGTATTTCAGATTCCTCTTCTTTGTAATTATATAAGTTTGATCAAAAATACTTTACAACTGAAGTGTAAATAAGCTATTTCTGGTGACAAATAATCAAATTAACTTTTAAAAAAAAGAGATTAATGTGTATGAATATAAATTAGCATGTCAATGGCTAATGTGTAGTACTGATTTGACATCAATAATTAGGAAGAAAGGGTGGTTCGGCATGCTATACTGCAGTGATTGGAGGTGGTTCTCTGACCGGACAGATAAGACTGGTTGGAAGGCTCGATACAGCTGCATTTGAAGTACCTCTCCTGTCTTCTTCCAGCTAAATCTCTGACTTTAACTTGAAACAGGTGTGACGAAGAGAGAGGGACTAAAATAATAAGCAGGCACCAATATATTGCAAATTACAGATTAAAATATAACTTAAAAGCCTAAGAATATAATAGAGAAAACAATGCTAGCTTTATTAGCCTGACATATGCGAAGAAATATAGCTGACATGCATTCTTCAATATAATTGCTAAGGATTTTTTACTAAATTTTTATATTAGGTTTAATTAAAACTTTAATTTAGGTAATTAAGTTATAAAAAAAAAATTTAAATAAGCGACTAGGCCTAAGCTAAATTTTTTTAAAAAAATTTGGCACAACCTCAGTATTTTGCCCGTATCGAACTCTGCCGGTGTCGAAATCAAGCAAGCTTGGTATCGTTGGAAACGTAACAAAATTTCCTACGACTTTTATGTTAACAAAAATTAGAGATTCCAGTCCAGTAAGTCAGTTTTTTGCAAATGCTAGAAAAATATAACGGTGCAGAATTGAAAGTTTTGGCACGGCCGCAGTATTTTGCTCGTATCAGACTCATCCGATGTCAGAATTGAGCGAGCTTAGTATTGTTGAAAACGTAACGAAATTCTCCACGATTTTTATGTTGATAAAAATATACGATTCTAGCCCGGTACACCGCAGTTTTCAGAAACGCTCGCATAAAATGTCTGCGAGTGTTATATATGTAAAGCATGGTGTACTTTTGAATTATGGATCTATATGATATTGTTAGCTATTTTGGGTGCATTATGAGAGGATTTGAGTTGTTTTGCTGCAGTTTTTTCAGAAGTATAATATGTACACTCTAGAGTGTACTCCTTTTTTTGATATGTAAAGCATTGTGTGCTCCCCAATTATTAATCTATATGACATTTTTTCAAGAATATAATATGTACACTCTTGAGTGTATTCTCTTTTTTTTATATGTAAAGCAATGTGTATTCCTCAATTATGGATCTAGATGATATTATAAACTATTTAAGGTGCTTTCCAAGAGGATTTGATTAGTTGGCCATTTTTTCAAGAGTATAATCTGTACACTTGAGTGTACTCTCTTTTTTGATATGTAAAACAGTGTGTACTCGCTAATTATGGATCTATATGATATTATCAACTATTTTGAGTGCTTTCCAAGAGGATTTGAGTTGTTCTGCTATAATTTTTTCAGGAGTACAATTTGTATACTCTAGAGTATACCATCTTTTGATATATAAAGCATGGTGTACTTTTGAATTATGGATCTATATGATATTGTTAGCTGTTTTGGGTGCATTCGAAGAGGATTTGAGTAGTTTTGTTACAGTTTTTCAGAGTATAATCATTCTGAGTGTACGCCTTTTTTTTATATGTAAAGCACGGTGTACTTTTGAATTATGGATATGGATGATATTATTAGCTATTTTGGGTACATTCCAAGAGGATTTGAGTTGTTTTGTATCAGATTTCTAGGATTACAATCTAGTTATAATATTCTCATTGGTTCACTTTTTATTTGAAGCATACAATGTTTGTCAAACGGATAACATTCAGATGCAAGCCATCCACCTTCAGAGCATTATGTGA
This sequence comes from Cymbidium sinense, assembly GCA_021442155.1. Classification (NCBI taxonomy): domain Eukaryota; kingdom Viridiplantae; phylum Streptophyta; class Magnoliopsida; order Asparagales; family Orchidaceae; genus Cymbidium; species Cymbidium sinense. The sequence continues at coordinate 91,515,943 of CM038231.1, forward strand.
TTCTATTTCAGAATATTTTACTGAGGAAGTGGTTGAAATTCTGAGAAGGCTGCACATTTATCATTTCATTAAAATGCCTGCCATTCAACAAGATCTTGCTTACGTATTGCTATGTCTTGTTGGAATCTTAGAAATGACTTTTTTCTATGTTGGAGGCCACTACCTTCATTTCACAGCTGATGAGGTGGCTTTAATCATAGGGATGCCAAATAGAGGGAAAAATGTCAATTAGCAGAAATCACCATTGTCAAAGTCCAATTCAATAGACGTGAAAAATAAAATTAAGACTATTACATGTCTGATCACCTCAGCATAATTTGTGAAGTTGTAGATAAAGTTTTTTTATTACAAATCTATTTTTTTATTTATCACAATTATAGAGTGCATTGAAACTTGATCTCCTATGGTGACAATATATATAGATTTTCTAATTACAACTAGCCAAAGCCATCTGGAGGTTTCTTCTTTCACAATTTGATGTGATTACATAAAAAATTTTGGCTCAGAAGGCACCTAGGTACATGAGTGGCTTTGTCACTCTCTTGATGGTATATGTTTCTTTTTTATTTATATTTTGTTTAGCATTTAAGCTAACACACTTTTTTCCTTTAATGTAGATTTTGTTTTCGAAGCACACAAGAGTGATAAACCTCACCATTCTCAAAGCCCATATGGTGTCAAAAAAATTAAATTTATAGAAATCGATATGGTTTACAAAAGATCAGGTAACCCATAGATTTATTTTATTTACATCAATTTTGATTTATTTGTGTTCAAAATTCTCAAGCCTTCTTAATTATGTAACAAAGGTCTTCCAATCATTTGAAGACATAATAGAGGAGGAGACCATGCTCCTTGAAATAGTATCCTCTATTTCGTAGCCATCTCATAATGATGCACAGTGGAGTCCAAGTCCAAGGAGTGAGGCCACGACTGGATCTCCTTATATCGCTCCTCAATATTTTCCTCTTTCATATGCATCTAACCCACCATCTGCTACTACCCCTCTAGATATGGCTAAGAAGGATAAGATAATTTCTTTAATTAAGGCCACGGAGGATTGGCATATTTTGAAACCACAATAATTGAGAGTGGTTGATATTGATGCAAGGCTTACTATCATTGAAGTGAGAGTTGGTGGGCCAAAGTCCAATTGTTTTAGGAGCTATTGATGAGGATAGTACTAGGGAAGCAGAGGGCACATATCCAGAGGTGCCTCTACATAAATGAAGGATGAGCAATTAATTGAATACAAGGCCCAAACAACACAAAATGATATTGTTCAGCCTTCAGTTGGCAGTATAGTTTGTGTTGTTAAGGTGAGACGGGTTAAAAAGAGAAAACTGGTCTCATCCCCATTTACTAGAGTGTACGAAAGAAGAGGAGTGCATCAGAGGTTGTTGTAGTTGCCACACCAGAGGCTGGAAGTGGAGAGGAGGTAGTTGCTTTTCCATTACACTACTTCAATCTAATGAGGTTGATTTCATTTATTTCTTTTGTAGGTGAAGTCAGATGAAGTTCCTGCAACAATGGAATAACCTACAACTATTATTATTGTAATTGAGGAACTAAAGGATAATGTATCGTTCATTTAACAAGCATCTTTTTTTAAATCAAACTGATTCAATCCCTTGAAAGAAGAGGAGTTTTATTACAGCCAGCTCAAGTTGAGAAGACTATTGAATTTTTATCTAGAGATGTTATACCCAAGCCAATGCTGGAGTTTATCAACACATCTTGGCACGATTTAGTTATAAGTATGTGATACTTAATATATTTGATTTAGTTTCAATTAAAATGCCCTTTAGTTCAAATTGCTCATATGCACATGTTACTCACATGTAAGAGTGATAATGTTATCTCGGCCAGCAATATCATGATTAACACGGGGCAAAATTGATGAATTACTGACATATCAGTATTTTGTCCGATGCACATATTGATGCCTTTGCGTATTTACTAGCTGAAAAGAATAAGATTTGTCCTTAGTTATATGTCTCATATCTGTACATTTCATGTCTACACTGGTTGAGTTTATGCAAGCTGTATGGGTTATAAGAGTCCTTCAAAAAAAATTTAAAGTGATAAAAAAGTTAATTTAATGTTCATTGACATCTAGATCCATAATTGGGAAGCACATAATTGTTTACATATGAAAAAAAAAGAGTATACTCTAGAGTGTACATATTGTACTCTTGGAAAATTGATACAAAAAACTCAATCTTCTTGAAAAGCACTCAAAATAGTTTATAATATCATTTAGATCTATCATTGGGAAGTAGAAAATGCTTTATATATGAAAAAAGGAGTACACTCTCGAGTGTACAGATTGTACTCTTGAAAAACTGCAGAACAACTCAAATCCTCTTGGAAAGAATTCAAAACAATTTATAATATCATCTATATCCATAATTAGGAAATACACAATGCTTTATGTATAAAAAAAGGAGTACACTCTAGAGTGTACAGATTGTACTCCTATAAAACTACATCAGAACAACTCAAATCCTTTTGAAAAGCACTCAAAATAGTTTGCAATATCATCTAGATCCATAATTGTGAAGTACATAATGCTTTATATAAAAAAAAGGACTACACTATTGAATGTACATATTGTACTCTGAAAACCATCAACAACTAAAATAATCTTGAAAATTCTCAACATAGTTTATATTATCTTTAGATTCATCATTGGGAAGTACACAATTTACATATAAAAAAAAGGGAGTACACTCCAGAGTGTGCAGATTATACTACTAGAAAATGGGACCAAAACTACTCAAATCCTTTTGGAATGTATTCAAAACAATGTAGGAAATTTATATTTCAAAAGGATTTCAAAGAAGATTAGTAAGCAACATTTTAATATATATATATATATATATATACAATTGTGTAGGAAATTTACTGATACATTCATATTTATGACATCATCTGCTAAATTGGTCTCTATATGAAGTCTAACACTTTACTGCTCATTCTCCATCTTCATAATTTTTTTTCTTAATTGAAATGAGAGTTTTGTTTTTCTTCTCTCCATTTTTACCAAAAAAATTTTAAATATGCTTATTCTTTGTTTCAGTGCCATAAATCCATTTATATTGCTTTTAAATTTCTCCCTCGCATTCAAATGCCATCCAGTTCCATCTTGAAAATGGCGTACAATCCCATTTTTTTAATGGGTGGTCGCTTGTTAGTTACTTAAAATCAATATTTTAAGCTTCTCCACGTTCCACATTTGATTGAGTCGGATGAGCTACATCGGACTTCACTCATAATATTTTCTCTTTTCGAGATGTTTCAAAAGTCTTCGGATCGCATACATATATGATAAGGAAGTTAAATTTTGTTGTTCTCTATATTATATTATATTATTTTATTTTATTTTGTTTTGATATCATCACTTACATAATATCTTCAAATAAAGCCTTGAATCTTTGAAGCTAACACTGCTCAATGAACTACTCCAAAAAAGAAATAATATGTGCTTTTGAGATTAACTGTTCCATGCATACTCTTTTACGTAAGAGATCTACATTGCCAATTTCCTATAAATCAATGCAATAGATAATATTCTCTTAATTTAAAAAAGTTCTTGTATTATTATGAATGTTAGAAGATGTTCATTAACATGATTTCAACTTACATGAAGAAGCCAAGAAAAAAAATACTTCAATTCATTAATAAGCTTATTAAGGATCACATGCCACTAGATTAAAGCAAATAATGTTATTGATGTCTACAATTGTTGAGAAGTGCAATCATAGGCGATTAGTGTTAAAAAAATATTTCCTGTCTCTAAGTACAATTTTTACTAAAATAGATTAAAAAATTTGATAATAAATGTGATTGGGCAAAAAATTTGATAATATATGTGTTAATAATCAATCTTTGGGTGGAAATATACTTGAAAGTTTCTTTTGAATAAATTTAACTCAATGAGGATAATATTTTATATTCATAAACTATGCATTCAACTCAAAGTCCTCTAAAATTGATTTGAAAATGATTTGAACCCAGATTCAACAATTGATAGGTTAATATATACCCATTCTACTGAACTTCTGATTGAATATTTGTTCCATTGATGGCACATTTAATATTGATTAGTTCATTTAACATGATGGTTCATTATTTTGAGGGTTTGAATGCATCAAGAGCTTCGTGATGGTTTAATTTTGTGAAGTCATTAATGAGGTGTTGACCTCATTTTTAGGATAAGCTCTCAACCCCTCCATCTTAGACATAGGACTCCTCTTAAACTTTAAGAGATCCTTAGTCTTAAGACATATCTAGTGATTAGGTGGACACTCAACCTAGCCCAGAGACTTAGAAGAGTTAGCCATAGGAACATGTCATGCCTTAGGGTGTTAGGAAAATTTGCCTATAGCTTGAACCAACTCCTCACTTCATTCCTTCCTTCAAGTCAAATCAAACTCCAAACTCATATCAAATTCAACTCCAAATCAAACTCCAAATCAATTTCAATAGATTTTCTCAAATCATGAATCAATTCCAAATAATCGAAACCCATGATTGAAATCTAAATTAATTCCAAAATCTTTCCTAAGCCCTTTGATTCTATCTTATGGACTTAGCTCAAATCAAATCCAAATCAATTCAAATTCAAGAAATTTTCTCATAACCCATTTATATTATCATTTATATTCACATATATAAATGAAATATAAATTCAAATCAATCAAACTAAATCCAAATCCAAATTAAAATCTTTCCTAAGCCCTTTGATTCTATCTTATGGACTTAGCTCAAATCAAATCCAAATCAATTCAAATTCAAGAAATTTTCTCATAACCCATTTATATTCTCATTTATATTCACAAATATAAATGAATTATAAATTCAAATATCCAAGAATCAATTCAAAAATCAAATCCAAATTAAATCAAAAATCCAACATAAGCCTTCAAGTCAAAATCTTGAACTTAGCCAAATCAAACTCAAATCAAGCCAAACCCTTGATTTTTCTTCATGATTCAATCAATCCTACAATCATGAATCCAAATATAAACATAAACTTGAATCCTCAAACCAAAACTAAATTCAAAAATCAAACCCAAGTCAAACTCATATTTATCCTTTGAACTTGAAATTGACAAATGAATCAAAACCCTTTTGACCTTAAATCACTTGCAAATAGATTTATATTTCAATCATAAATCCATATGTAAGTTCAACCAAACTTGAATCAAGCCTTGATCAAGCTAACTAAACCCAATTGGCTCACTTGACCCAAAGAGGCCAATTTGACCTACATGAACCAAAATTCAATTCAATCAAATCAAAGTGAATTAAGACAATCCAAACTTCATGTCATATTTGTTGATCATCATAAGTTAATCAATTGTCATGGGTGGTCAAACCAAGCCAAGTCAACCCTTTAACCTATATGAACCCAAACTAGCCAAATTACAACCTAAACCAAATTGATTGCAACCAATGGCTCAAGTTCACTCTAAATTGATTATTGAACTTGACTAAAGCCTCAATTAAACCCAATTTGACCAATTGGCCAACTAGACCCAACCTAGCCCAATTGACCATGAACCCAACTTGACCTAAAAGGTCAAATCAAGCCAAAATAAAATCAAACCAAAGCCTACAATATATTCCAAATGATCAACCAAACCCAAACCAAGCTATGAATCAAGCCAATTTGGTCAATTGGATCAAATTGATGAACTTAGCCCAAATTGAACTAAATGATCAAATTGGACAAAATCCAAATTAAATCCAAATTAAACCAAATCAATTGAAACCAATTTATATACTCCAAATAGTCATTTGAACTTGACCAACTCTTAGTTTGACCCAATTTGGCCAATTGGTCAATCTAACACATTTTGACTTGATTTGACCCAAATGGGTCAAATTAACCCAAATTAAACCAAATGAACTTCAAATGACATGAAATTTGGTCCAACTTACTTTTGACTCATTTCAAATCTACCCAAATCAAATTTAATGCCAAATGATCACTTTGCCCTTGGGTCAAGGGCATCCCATGAGAAAAGATACTTTCTCAAGTGGTCATTTCTCTTCCTTGGCCACTTGACACTCATCCATTGGTCCACATAGGCATCAAGGACACTAATTTTCTAACCCAAGGAGTGGTTGGGGCAGCCATGACTCATGGGGAGGTGAAATCTCCTCACATCTCTCATTGGAACACTTAGCATGAAGGACTCTCACCTCCCCTTGGCTAGGACGCCTATTTTTTCTTCATTTGTAGTCACTTTCCATGCCTTAGCCAACCATAGGGAGCCACTTAGGATGATTCTCTTCTATTCCCAACCGTCTCAAGCCAAATGACATGAGTTTGGAGCCAAAATTTTAGACAAAAATATTCATTTTTATTCACTTTTGATTCCAAGGCTTTAGAGGCTGAAAAAACACCCATTCCTCTTATTCTCCCTCTCCTAGAGCTCCCAAAGCTATCGACAATCACCCCTATTTCATTTTAGAGAGAAAAACTCTAAAACTAAGCAGATTTTGATGAGGAAATGGCGATCACCAGAGGAAACTATGTTTTGATGTGAAGGAGAAGATCCAAGCTCATTCCAAGGCCTCTTCCCTCACTCAACGGATGCTCGAGTCATCACCGAAAATCATCCCGGTGAGGTAACTTTCAAAAATTATAGCCTTAGGATCCTTCATTTTGTAATGGTTTTGCAATTTTTAGAATCTACCCTAGATAATCAGTTTTTTACTTTAAATCATCCCAATTAGAAAATTAGAATTTTTGTGAATGGATGTGAAAATGAGTTTATTTGACAAGTTTTCATTAGAATCTTTTTTTTTCAAAATAACCGATTTTACTATTCACCACGGGTGCGCCATCCGATCCGTGGTTCTGGGATGGCTCGATCACTCGATGGATCGAGTGATCCGCCCTTTGATCGGTTAATGACCGACACCGATCATTTGGTTCATGATCGGACATGCACGCGATCATGATCAGCCTCTGGATCGCGTGATCTAATCTGGACCGTCCGATCTACAATCGAATGGTCATCGCAGTTCTCAACCATTGACCCATTTTCCCACTTTGGGGTTGGGTGGCATCATGCGGTGGTGTGATGGCGGCAAGCCACATGGCACCCATCCAATCACGCACCATGTGGCGCATTTTACATCGGTAGCAGATTTTGATTTTAAAAATTCTTTAAATCATCTAAAACTTCAAAAATTCATAAAAAATAAAATACTTAACCAAAAATTACAAATAAGAGCTTGTTGGATTTTTCTTTCTGAGCAGAATCCAACAAACCCAAAATTTCCAAATTTAATTGAATATTTTGAGCTTAATTTGAGTTTTAGTAAAAATCAAATTTTATTAATTAAACCAAAAATACATGTCAGATTAAGTTGAAATTTTCAGATTAAAATTGATGTTAAAATACACCTATCATAAAAATTTCAAGTCAACATGAGCTTTGGATTGAAAGATATTGAATTTTGAGTGTCAAATGATTTATTTTAATAAAATAAATTAACATAATTCATAAAATCACTTAAATCAATTTAAACTTCCTAAATTCATAACTAATTGTAGAAAAATTTGAAAAAATACAAACTTAGGTTCATCTTAAAGATAATTCAGAGGAGAATCCAATAAAATTATTTCTAATTGAATTTGAATAGTAGATTTTCCTTTAGATTTATTGGAAAACTTAATGACCCTAATTACTCCCTAATGACTTCATTAATTAATTCCAAATTTCTCAGGCATGTTTAGTGGGATGACTTCTGCCTCCCCTAATTTTTTCGGAATTTATTAATGAGTTAATCAAGGAAATTAATTAATGAACCTCTAATCACCCTCTTATTATAATTAAACTTAATTAAGCATGTGAATAGTGGTTTAATCCCATGAATAAGTTAATTAAACTTTGTTTAAGTGATTAAGAGGTTTATGGAATAATTTTAGGATATTTTCTTAAGTTATTCCTAAACCCCTTCTTATTCTAAATTTAATTTAGGGCTAATCTACTAATGACCTATAATTAAATAAAATTTTCAAACATTCTAGAAACTTAATCAATCCTTCTTGGGTAGATGCTTAGGTATTCAATAGCCAAAGTAACATAAGGAAATCATACCTAACCCATATGTGTGGGAAGGGTTATGAAAATACTTAAATTAAATCCTTTATCTTAATTAATCATCAATTGTGAGCCAATTGTATTAGATACCTTTCTTTCCTAGGATTCATTGCTGGTTTAAATTTTTTATGGTTTTATGTCTTACATTGGCTCATAATTATTTGATTAAATATGTTAAAGTGGTATAGGTAAGGTAATTAATGAATTTAATCTACACTTAACCAAAGCAAAAAATCTAATCACCTAGAAATTAAACTAAAATAATACACACATGTGGAAATGGGTAAGGACCAGCAAACCTTCTCACATTTTCCTAATTCAAATCAAACTCAAAATAAAATGAAAGTCTCTTTAAACAACTTTTGATTCTCTTTAAATGATCTTACTTCATAATATTATCTTTAAGAATTAATTAGAGTAATAAAATTACATGCTTACATCACTTTACTTCTTTCATAGCATGCTAAATGTGTATGTCATATGAGTTTCATTCATTCATGCCTTTCAAAAATTAAATTCAAAATGAAATGTTTTCTTTATGTCAAATTGCATGTTTTGGCTAAAGTAAAAAATATGCTATTATCTATTAAATTCAAAATTATTTTCAAAATCTATAAATCAAATACCTAAAATTGAAAGTGTGCTACTTATATTTATTTATAAGCTTGCAAGTGGATATAAATATGAAGATGTGCATAGTATACTTTTCCTTCTCTTTTCTTTTAGCATAGTTTGAGTAGAATTTGACAAAGTATATAGTTCATTTGAAAAGAACATAATGCCTGCCTAACTCCATTTCTATTCATTCCTATGCTATTACTTAAAGAAGGACATCCACACTACATATATGCATAAATAAATCAAACAAACAAATACAAACTTTTGTATCTTTCTTTTCCATTCATTTCTTTTGTACATATGCTTGTATTTAAGGAAAGTGGTATATTAGTCTGGACAACCCCAGTTGTGAGGCTTTAAGTAGCCCTAAGTAGGTCTTCTACCTTACACCCCTAGTTAACAATGGTATCGTACTCACTTATGCCTTTCATACATACATGTGTGCATGTGAAAAATGGATAAGAAAACCTCTTTTCTACTTAACAAAATCATGCATACATGAAACATTCCAAATTTTCTTAAGCAAACTCACTTAGCATTCATCATAAAGTATGCTAAACATTCCCATTTGTATGTATATATATTTAGGATCTATTCATATGCATGTTATACACATGTGGGAAAGAAATAAAATATTGTGTGTTTTGAGATAATAATTTTTTACTTAATCTTAAAATGCATTTCTTTTGAATAGGTTTGTTTAGAGAAAATCTAAACTTAGGATTAATTAAAATACATAATAAAATTTTACTAAAATAAAATTCTTAATGAATCTATCTTAAAAATTGCTTAAGGTAGGAGGAAAAAAAGTTCTCTTCTCTTTTCTCTCTTTAACCTTTAGTAATTATGTAGGTTCATTCAAACCAAATTAAATCATCAAATAAAATTAACCCATATCAACTAAACAACTTAAATGAGACCACCCTTCTAAGTTGAACCTTTTCACACTTAGAAAATCCTAACCAAGCCTAGCTAAGCATATCACACAAACCTTATATGGCACACATTAGGCTAAGTCACCACTTCTAGTCTATGTTGGGAAGTGCATGGTTTGATGTTTATTTATTTGTGATATGATGTTTTTTGTGGATGTTAGGGTGTATGTGCATAGAATGAATGGTAGGATGATTTAGTCTAATCATTATCTTCTACATGGGATTATTCTTAAGGGGTGATGTAATAAAAATGTAGTTGCTTTTGCTGTGCATGTTCCTTATACCCTTAAGCATAATCCAAAATGGGCTAGGTGGACTTGGTTACCCATGTGTGGGGTGCGAAGTCCAAATTATTGATATACATGCTTGGGATTTGTATGGTTTGTTTAGCTAATCTCTATTTTGTAGGTGTTAGTTAGATTTACTTTTTTTTCATGTAATTTTTGCAATTAGGATTTTGGAATGATTATTATGGGGATTAGATGAGCATTGGTTATAAGGCCATTCCTTATGTACCATGTGAAGCCTTTTGGAGCATCCACCTTCCAACCATCAAGAAGAAAACAAAGAAGAAAGAAGAAAAGAAGAATGAAGAAATGAAGCTTTAAGACCCTCATAACAATGAATTCCAAATTGTACTTAATTCATTTGTAATCTAGGTTGTATAAGGGTAGAGCTCAGCTACCTAATTTATTTTCAGGTTTTTGTGATGGTTCCTGATCACAAATGGCATTTTATTCTTTTGTGTTAGCTTTATAAAATGTGTGATATTTTGTTTAGCTTGTGCATTAAGATGGCATATTTTCCTAGTTTCTTCCTTGCTTGATGTATGGCGGATGATGATTAGCTCTTAGGAAAATAAATCTTCTACCAAATTAATCAATTCAAAATTAAAATAAATAACTCATAACCTCATTTAAAGCCTAAGTTAAAATCAAGATAAAAGAATTAACAACCCCTTAGCGGATGAGTATTTCTTTTATAACATCATGCACACAAAAGCATCTTGTTTCACTCCGATTGGAGGCTTCCACCTTCTAGAGAAACTTGGCTTGACCTTTGAGAGCCATGGTGGAAATACACCTCCTTCCTTCTCGATTTTGGCCAATAATCTTACTTCTCATGTATTAGGCATATAAATCCTATAAGCAAATGATTATCCAAAAAAATAAAATAACATGTAATATGATTTGCATTAGATTTAGGTCATTTGAAGGATGCCCTTACATGATCTAGTCTCTTTAGGTGAGTTTAAGGACTTAGTCTCTTTCTAAATAAATAACATCCCCATCTATCTTGCATAAAGAATATGACTTGCCACATGAATTTAAAATTGCAAGATGAGTTGGTAAGCTGTAAGCAGTGGTTTGTCCTCTCTTGTGGAGGAAAACTAAATACACATTATCTCCTTAGATTTAGGTCGTGCTTTTGGCCCTCGCCAAAGCTCCCTAGATTTAGGTTCTGAGGTTGCTTCTCCCTTCTATGGGTCATAAGCATAAATCCTCACCTCTTAGGTATTTCCATAACCTTATATTGTGGAATTATAAGCCCTAAACTTCTAATAAAAATTCAACTCAAATAAGTAATTCAATTTCAAAAATGTAAAGCCCAACCATAGGATAGTTTGGGATGTTTACTAGGCTTCCTAGTATCTAAAGCATCTCCTACTCACCTCCATTTGGCTTGATAAGAACTCCCTCTTGATTGATCCTTTTGATTTGTCAAAAATAAACTAATCGATTGATAGTCCTACCTATTGAAATCCTTGGAAACAATAATCATTTACCTTAATCGAGAGTTTTCTTGAGGAATCGCATTCCTTAAGATGTAATTAACTATGGGGGCTTACCTCTATAGGAAACTTAATGAACCTAGTTTAAAATAAATCCTACTTTACTTTTTCATGTAAAGTAGGGGAAGAATCACTAGTACATATGTAGGCCCATTGTCCTTAGGAGTCCTTATTGAGGTGATTAGGTCCATTGTAGGGTGGTGACTTCTGTCTTTTGAGATAGTACACCTCTCCTCAATGTCATGCATCCTAATAAGAACATTTGGGATCTCATTGGTATCCCAAACAAAAGGTGTATATTTTATTTTCATTTATCCTCTTCAAAAGGGATGAAGGTGAAATATTTTCTGATTTTTTGGTGACTTCGGGAAGGTTCCTCTCTCCATCTTGTAAATGATTTTATCTTCAAGTATCGATAATGGGTTTGTATTTTATATGAATCGAGACTATCCTTCTTTCCATTATCACTTAGTTTATTTCATCTAAGCTAAGCTAGCCAACATCTTTAGGTTTTAGGATCTCATTCCATGTAGGTCTTAAAACCCCTATTGGGTTTTCCAATAGGTGAAAATAAAAATTTAATAAAAATAAATAACTAAAGACTTCCTCATTACTATTTCTATGGTAAGGAAAGGTTCATTACAAAAATAAAGAAATAAATCCTTTATGAAAAACATCATCTTTCCAAAAGCACTTTTTCAAAATGCACATAATAAAAATATTTTCACAAAAAATTTTGCAAACCAACCTCATCTAACGATCTTCATGATTGTTATATGTAGGATCTTTTTAAAAAAATTATAATAAAATCCAAAATCATTCTTTTTAAAAAGCACAAGTGAACTTCCTTATTCAATATTCAAATTTATTGAATGAAAGTTTTCATTTTTCAATCAAAATTCACATTTTCTAAAAGCACAAATGAACACTTTCATTCAATATACTCAATTTATTGAATGAAAGGTTTTCATTTTCAATCAAAATCAAAATCACATTTTCCAAAAGCACAAATGAACACTTTCATTCATTATATGCTCAAATTTATTGAATGAAAGTTTTCATTTTCAATCAAAATCAACAATCATATTTTCCAAAAGCATAAATGAATATCTCCATTCAATATACTCAATTTATTGAATGAACATTTCATTTCAATCAAAACAATAATCATCTTTTTTAAAAAAATGAAATCAACAAACACCTTTTCAAAATCAAAATTAACAATCATCTTTTCAAAATTAAAAATAACATTTGGATTCTTCATTTAATATACCCAAATTTGCTAAGTGAAGATCCCCTTTTCAAAATAAAATCAATAGACATCTCTTCAAAATATAAAACAGCATTCGGATATTTCATTTAGCATACCCAAATTTGCTAAGTGAAAATCATCCTTTTCAAAAATGAAACAACATTTGGATCTTTCATTTAGCATACCCAAATTTGCTAAGTGAAATCCTCTTTTCAAAATCAAAATACATTTGGGTTCCTTAGCATACCTAAATTTTCTAAGGATCCACTTTTAAACCAAAATCAAAATAATGAAACATTTGGATTTATTTAGCATACTAAATTTCTAAGGATCCCATTTTTAAAATCAACAAAAGTCAAAACAAATCACATTTGAATTTCCTTAGCATACCTAAATTTGCTAAGGATCCTCTCTTCAAAATAATCAAAATGAAACACATTTGGATTTCCTTATCACACTTAAATTTGCTAAGAATCCTCTTTTTAACAATATCAAAATAAAAGCACACTAGGATCTCTTATTTAGCACACCTAAATTTGCTAAGTAGAAATCCTCTTTCCAAAAAAAATCAAGAGAACAAAATAAAACACATTGGATCTTTTATTTAGCATACCTAAATTTGCTAAGTAAAGATCCTCTTTCAAAATAATAAAACATTTGAATTCTTTATTTAGCATATAGTGAAGATTCCATTCTCAAAATTCACATGATTCACATAAAATAAAACAAACAAAGAAATAGAAAGAAGAAATTATTTTCAAACATCTCACTTAGAATACCCAAATTTGCTAAGTGAGTAAATTCCAAAAATCACAAATCCAAAACAAAAGCAAATTGACCCTTTATTTTAACAAACCTAAAATTTTTAAATAAAGGGTCCTCAAGATGAAAATTAAAACTCAAATATGAACCTATGGAAGCATCTCTACAACAAAAAAATTTGAACCCATTTTCAACATACCCAAATTTGTTGAAAGTGGATTCTATATCCAAATAATACCTCTTTCCAATAAAATCTCAAAATGCGGACTCATATTATCTATGGACTCTGCCAACCTTCCTGAGAACTAACCTCAGACCTGCATAGAGGTTTTTTTCTTTCCCTAACTAGTGTCTCATACTCAAAGGGGCATGGTGATGATGCTAGGATGCAGTCAACATCTTCCTCTACCTCAACTACAAAGAGTGGGTGAAACTTAGTACTCCCATGAATGGGAGAGGCCTCTCGAAGGGAACCATCCTTGGAAACCTGAGATGTGGTATTCTCTCGAATTTTCTCATACTTCTTTAATTTTCAATTCTTGTTTCTCCTTTGTTCTTAGTGAGAGGAACACAGTGGGAGCTAAAATAAACTTCAAAGATAGAATGGATAGACATGACAATCACGAGCTCTTCTTTGACCTTTCCTTTGGAGGCTGGGGCTACCTTAGATGATGCTTAAACTGCAACTCTACTAGTGGTGGAAATAATAGATGGTATGGTGTAGAACCTCAATAGCTTTCTTCTTTAGTGAGGGGAACTATACCTCAGACCTCAGATCAAATTGAATTAAGGGCTTCCTATCCTCAACCTCTTAAAGATTCACTATAGTGAATGTCGGACCATCACAAGTGACTTTCAGATCTTTAAAGCCTAGTTCAAACTTAATGATAGGGGCATTAGTAAAAAAGGCCTAATCCGTAACCTTAAATCCTATGACGAATGAAAATATTAACTTTATAGAATACATGGTGATGACTGCGTGCAAATTGACTAAATATATAGTCTTTGAGAATGCGCCTCTTATTGAAAGAGGGAAAGACATTAGTCATTGGAATGCTTATGCAAATTTTATAGACTTATACCCCACACAACTTGACTATGGTGAGTGAAGTTTAAGATTGTAAATATTTTTTACTTAAACCTCTTTATAAATAGTAATTAAATGATTATTGGAAGGGAAACCATGATCATCATATTTGATCATGATGATAGGTTTTATATGTTTAGAAATTTAAGGAAATCATTACGTCCAAATTTGGTAGCATTTGAACTTGCCATATAGCGGTTGTATGGTTGCACAATCTGATGTAAAGGATTAATTTAGGGTTATTTGGTTGAAAAATCTATATATATATGAGTTTGTATTTTTTTTGTTTGATAAAATAAATGTAATGTAAAATATTGAGATTGTCGCAGTAAGCGATGACATGATCGCGGCAACGATGGTGGTGGTGGTGTGATTACGTGGCGGCCGATGGTGGTGTGAATGGCGGTGCGTGGTGCATCATGAATAAATTAATTGATGATGATCCGGATGGTGGCGATGGTGGCGATGATGACAACCGTCGCGATTAATGATGATGTTGGCAGTGCGGCGATGGCGATGATAATGCACGGCGATGTCGAGAGTTAGAAACCTCATGGCGGTATTATGCTTTAACACTTACTCTTGTGTATTTGGAATTACATCGTGGGAATACACCAAAAATGACCTTTAAAATGTATTCTAAATACATTATATTACCTTGGAAATTTTACTTTGCACCATTCCAAACACCAAAAAAGTTAAAACCCTTGCATTTACTTTACTTTACACCCAAAATTAGACAAAAACCATAAAGAATCATTAGAGGTCCTAGAACCTACTTATTTGACTATGATAAATAAAGGTTCTATGACCAAAAGATAAAGATGTTAACCACACCCATCCAAGGTAGAAATGGGTGAATGGTTCAACTAAATGAAAGTTATTCCAATCATACAAATGGTATAGATTTACTATCAATGTATAGAGATGTTTGTCAATCACTAAAGATGAAGAGAAGAACTTTCCCCATTGAAGTCACCAAAAAAAAAGCTATGGTTTTAAAAATTGTGATGAGGGACACCACGTATATCTTATAAAGTACTTATCAAAATGATCGTATGATGTCAAGGAATAATAAACTACTTTGAAAGGTAGAGATAGATTTTCCATTACTTTACATGGATGAGGTGAAGCAGAGTTTATTTTAAGCTATTCTTAAGTTCCTTATAAGGGCAAGCCCCAATAGTTATTTACATGTTAAGAAACCAAATTTCTTAAGAAAACTCTCAATTAAAGTGATTGCCTAAAATCTTTATAGATTTTAAAGTTTTATATAAAAGAATTGGTGATCATTGGAAATCAAGTTGGAGAGCTCAAATAGAAAGAGTTCTTAACATAATTTGAGGGGGGATAAGTAGGAAATGCTCATGATAGAAGAAGAACACCTGAGCACTTCAATCTATCTTATGGTGATACTTTTATGATAATTTTGAAATAGAGAATTGTGATTATTTAAGTTGACATTTTATTAGAAGGTTAAGGCTTATATTCCAACAAGATATGATTATAAAAATGCCTAAGATGTGAGGATTTATAGTTGTAGCAAAAGAGCCTTTGAACATATGTTTAAAGTACTCCAGCATAAGCTAAGATCTTGACTTAATTCTACTTGAGATAAAATAATTTTTATTGGTTCACTTACACTAGAGAGAATGAACCTATCCTGAGTCTTCTAAACTTTCAATTGCTTGGAGTGATTGCTAGCTAATACCTCATATGCTCTTAAAACCATATGACCAAGTCTTATGAATGTAAGAAGGTAAAGTTATTATTTATTAGGAAAGGGTCAAAAATCCTAAACTCGCTCTTTAAGAGCCTATATTAAGATTGGTATGAAAGTATGTTGTAGACTAATACAATAAAAATTACATAATTTATTTATTTTTTGACTAATAATTTGAGCTTGAGTGGACAAGTATGCCTATATGCATGATGAAATAATATTATAGGCTAAATAAGCAAGAAGGGTGTTCTTCACTCAAGTTGTTGCTGTCAATAGTCCTGCACTATCCTTAACAAGCAGTGAGTGAAGATTCTATATATCCATGGATGAAAGACAATATTCATGAATGGTGTTATCCACATTGATCATAGAAATATGACATATAAATCAATTTTATTGAATAATTCCTATGGCTTTATAGTAAGGTTATGAGTTGTATTATTTTTAAGTTGAAATTATTTATTTTAATTATATAAAAAATTTGAAGTCCTAAAGAGCTTAATGAAATCAAGGCCACATCAAAACATCACTCTTTAAGAAACTTAGAAAAATATATGTAGTTTTTGAACAAAATGAGAAATCAAAGTAAACACATCAATCAATTAATCTTTTTAAAAGAATAATAAAGGGATAGTGTGGCCAAGTTCAGCTAAACACCTGAAAAAAGAAAATGTTGGGTAACTGAGTTCAACCCTTATACGGACTAGATTACAATTACATGAATTAAATTCAAGTAAGTCATGAGGGTCTTCATCTTCACTTGTCTCCCATGTATTAGATCCTCCAACATCATAGGTCCTCTCAAGTCTATACCTTTTAGCTTCAACTCATCCTAAATCCCATGGCTCTAATCCTAACACTAATAAAAAAATTACAATTGAAAGTTCAAAGTGGAATTTTAACTAAACCTATAAAATGAGGTTAGTTATAACAAGCATACACATCGTAATTGTAAATCACAATTAGACTTAGCACCCATGGATGCCAAGCCTACCTATTCTAATGGGTTATGCTAAATGAGCAAGTAGCACATACACAAAAAATAATTTATTTTATTTTTGTTATTATAGCAATCCCTTTAATTAAGCACATCCCCTATAGAAAACATAATTAAATAATGCCCTACAATCTAGAGTAGCATATACAATCATACACTAGTCTAAAATATTATAACACAAAATAAGAAAAATCAATCCATCACAACAAAGCATCTACCCTAAGTCTAAGATCGGTGACCTATCAATCTAATGTTTATGTGAAGGCTAGTGTAGTGCGGTAAAGCTAAGCTTTAGTGTTTGAGTTGTATATTAAATGATAAGTTCAATTAATTAACCAAAAGGGTGATTTTGATTCAAGTGTTTAGTGATTTAAGAAAGACACTTTTATTTTTACATATTCAATTTTATTTGAATTAGAGTTAGTCTTTTAAAGAGTAAGAAAATTCATAAGCTTCACTAAGAATGAAACTTATTCCTTTTCAATACCCTACCTCAAGGTTAAACTTAAAGATGTATTTCATATTTTTTTTAGTCCATCTTGATGAAGCCTTAAGACTTTTATTAATATTTAAGTTTATATTAAACTTAAATGGAATTATAACCACAACAAAGACACTTTAAGGCTAATAGGAATAAGAGGTGACTTATATAATGATATCCTTATTACCTTAATTATTTATTTTATTTAATACATCCATATTATTACTTTTTATGTTTCATTTTTAAATAATTAAGTATTTATTTATTTTTCACTTTAGTATTCTATTTTAAAATAATTATATTTATTTTATTACTCTAATAATCCATCCTTGAATAATTATTTGTTTATTTCATGATTTTAATAATTAATTTTTTTAGATTATTATGTGTTTATTCTATTATTTTAATAATTCATTTCAAAATAATTATGAATTTATCTTACCATCTTAATACTTCATTTTATTTAAAATAACATGCATTTTTTAATATAAATAAGCATATTGATGAAATAAAATTTTGAAATCTTTATCATATAAATTCCTAAAATTGATTTATATTTTCACATGTACTTTTAAAGCACCACTTTTTAGATACCTGTCCTAGTTAAACCAGAAAGATGTGGTATCTAAGATCTCCTTCAGACCAATAGCCCTGCGCCACTCGAGTGTCTAGACTATATACCTTCAAAGAGTATATATAATGCACATGAATTATACATAAGAGTTTCATTCACTTCATTGAATTTTAGATTTGCAAAAATTTTTCCTTAGATAATGAGGATGTTATTTTTTATTTAATAATAATAGTAATCATAGTACTACTTATATATCATGCGACCAAATTTAACTTTAAACATGTGTATGAATTATCCATACATTCATAAGTGAATAATATATGTTAAAATAGACATCTTAAAGTGATCCACTTAGGCTATTAAACCCTATGGTCCTTCATACGAAATTAATGTCATTTAAGCTTAATCAATATGTCTTAATTAATCCATATTAATTAATTAATTATTAGATGTAATGAATAGTGGATGAATTAATTAGATTTCATAATTATTTAATCAAATTAATACCCACGGGACCTTAAAATTTATTTAATCATAATTTATAAACCCAAAAAGTATAAGAAAATTCGTGAATATGCAAAACAACATGAAAAGTAAATAGTTAAAATTTCAAGGCATTTGGGCTAATATTCTAAAATTAATTAATTAATTAAGAGAAACCATAATTAGGTAATTACTCTTATAAAACCCAAAACTATTTGGACATTTTAATTTTATTGATTAACCATATGTTAGCTAAGTAAACTCTATTGGATTCAATTGGCTATTAAGGAGTTTTAATAATCAATTTAGAATTAATTGCAAGTATTAATTCAATTCAATTTGAATTGGATCAGGAGTGACCTTATAGGTCAAATTGGGTCAATTGGGTTAATGGATTGAATTAGGTCAATTGGGTTCAATTGGTTGTTGGAACATGACCAATATTCATCTTAGGGATTTATTTGGGCTCTAACTTGAGTTAGATCAAGGTTTGGTCGGTTGGCCTCTTAGGTCAAACTAGGTCAAGTAGGGTTAAGTGAGTCAACTAGCCAAATTGAATCACTTGGTTTCAATTGGATGATGGAATATGATCATCAATCATTTTGGATGTGATCATAGAGATTAGTTTGGTTTTACATGGGTTGAATTGAAGTTTAGTTCAATTTGACCCTTAAGGTCAAATTGGGCTAGGTTGCGTCAAATTAGAAGTCAATTGGTCATGAGGAATATTCAAATATAAGAGTGGTTTGGGGCTTTAGGTTGATTTAATTTGGCTTGGTTCAAATGAGATTTGATTTTGGCTTTATAGGATTCAATTGGGTCAACATAGGCAAGGTGAGCCAATTAACTAAATTAATTCTTGATGAGGCCTCAATCAAGAACAAATAATGTATTAGCGAACTTGGGCAAGTTAAATTTCAAATGGTTTGAATTAATTTTGGGTTTAGCTCCTTTAGGCTCAAATGAGTCATATTGGGTTAACTTGGTCAATTGGTCAAATTGAACACCAATTGGGTATGGTTTGAATTTTTTTTTGACTTTTGGGTATCATATGATCAATTTGGTATATGAGGATTGGCTTGAACTTGGGTCAACTAGTCAGGGTCAGGGTCTACCCTTAGGGTTAAACCTTATGAGTCTTCTAGGCTTTAGGTTGGTGTTTCCTTAACCACTAGAAGTGTCTTCACTTTAGGTAAAGAAAACTTAGTGCTTAGAACAAATCCTATGTCTAAGGAGTGGTGGATGTCAACCTCACTAAGTTCAACATACGATTGTAATCTATACTTATTTATAGTAGTTCATCATCAAAATGTTACACCCTAACTTTTTTGAAGTAAAAGGTATCATCTAAAGATGTGTTGCTAATTGAGAAAGACAAATTTTTGGATCAAATAAAGTTTTAATAAGAGAATCCATCATATCCTTAGAAAGGACAAAGGTGTTATAAATTTCAAATTTGGTAGGTAAGATTCTAAAAGGAATTTAAACATTGTAAGTGGCCTTTAGAACATTTTGTTGTAGTATTAGAGTTTTTGGGGAGGAGTGTCTTGTGGATAATTTGAATCTTCATTAGTGCCAACAATCTATTTGCCTTTATCTTAAAGTGTCATTCAAAGAGGGTTGGACCCTATAGAGGTTAACTTCTATAATCTTCTTAGGTTCAAAGACTGTCACAATACCTATTTGAATCTCAATGGAAATTAGCTTATTTTTTATTGAATTATTAAAATTTGATGGTTTAAATCCTTAAAATTCAATAATATAATCATCACTATTAAACTTTGATTCATACAATTTTTTAGAATCAATAAGAAATTTGATTCATTTTGAGACTTAATGTTCATGAATCAAAGAATTTTCACATGCAATTTTATTATAATTTACAATTGAGTCATCCATTTTATTTTCATTGAAAGAAGACTAAATATATGTAAAATTCTTCTTGATTGACTTTCTATTATAAGGTGGAATGAAATAAAAATTATGACACATTAAAGGAATAAGGGGCTTAACCCCACCATCATCATGAATATCACTATTATTTATTCTATTTTTTTCTTTCCTCTCGTACAATGGTGCCATGAATCTCTTATGTCATTGAACACTTTCAAGGAAGGTGGCACAGATTTTTTAGGATACTTCACCACATCAAACTCCTCCAAATACAATTTACCCTTTGGAATAGATGATGTTTATTGGGATTATTTTTAGGTTTTTCTAACTTGTTGCTCGATCAATAGTTTAATTTATTTCTCTTGAACTTAATTTTTTTATCCCTTCTTACTTCCACTTTATTCCTCTTATTTTGATATCATCATCTTCTTCTTAACCATATCAGCATGCTCTAGTTGATCAACATCAACCTGTGTTCGCTATGATCTCAATATATATCTTTATAAGAATAACAATACATCTATCATTTCTTTATTTTCTTTTCCAAATTGGATATATGTTCATCTTTCTTTTGTAATTGATATGATAGACATCATTTTAAGTTGGGTGGAATGCCTCCCTTAACTACAACATCCTATATCTTATTAAACTATTGGTCTTTATGGATCCCCCTCATGTTTACCATAAGTACCTTCGTGTTAACCATAATGGCCTTCTTCATAGATTTTTCACCATTTCATCTAATTCCTCTCAAATCAAGTCATTATGATCCATTTCAATTTCTTTCTCTATAGTAATTTATTCACTTCATATTTTTTATTAGCTTTAAAATAATCCAAAATTATTTTACTTTTGATACATAATTTGGATCTATCAAAACATATTCCCTATAATTTTACTATTCCAAAATAACTTTCTTTGGTTGTAATCTCTTGTCTCTTTTTTCTTTTACTTTATACTTCTCTCTTCTAACCTAACCTCCTCCATGTTAGGCTTACTACTTAGCCAAGGAGTGGCACCCACCTTAGGTACATTATCAAGCTTCCACTTTAGTAAGTGGAAAATATGGTAGTTTGGAGAATCAAGCCTCTTACCACCTAAGAATGAGTAACTCTCAACCTAATGCCTCATAAAAGGGGGATGCGCAAAACACTGGTAAATATTAACAAGCTCATTTTCTAGTATAACTAACAATACATGAAACTATTTTATCCAAATAGACTATTTTATCTTTTTAGGTGCTCATCTTGGATGCTCTTTAATCAACAGTATCCATCAAATCCAATTAGAATGATCGGTCTTAGGTCTTTATAACCTACCATATCCATCAATGACAACTTATATAGTGAGCTGGCTAGCTTATTTCCTTCTAGCCTTAGGTGAGGCCTATGCAATAGTTTGAGATTCAATTTCATCATATTTTAAAAATCTCTTTTTAATTTCTTTTTGAGATATTTCTTTTTATTCACATTAAATTCTACTTTAATCTCTCCAAATTTATCAGCACATCTTGCTCTCTACTCACTTATTTTGGAGACTTCTTTACTTTATAATCAAATGAATGAGTTGGAGAACTCACAATCTTCTGTACATCCTCCTCCTCATGGAAGGATAGAAGAAGCCAAAATCTACTCCCTCCCAAGAGTGGAGAAGGCTCGGGATGGGTAAACTCTACCTTAGTCTTAGTCTCTTGAATGATATTCAATTCTATTTGTTTCTTTTCTTCTAACATTTTTCTCATAATCCCCATAATTTTATTTCTCTTTTAGTTTTGGTCATGAGAGGAAAGGTAAAAGACAACCCAACTTGAGAGGTATTATGAGTAATCAATGGAGTAAACTCAATCAAATGTTATCTTAACTACTTTTTAAACATTTCATTATAAGATCTACTTAAAGTTTGAGATCTAGGCATCAACATCTCTTTTCATGTTAAGAGAAAGAGTATAAACAAAGTTAGGAATTCCAAATTCTAAAGCAAATTCTAGGGTGAGCATCTATTCTCAGTTGAATTATAACTGATAGGTCTAATAGTAAACCCCTCAAAAGTAGTGTTCAAATCTTCAAATCAAGAATCAAATTTGATGATAAAACTATCTATTCCAAATATCAATAACTAAGTTCATTTTATATTTGAAGGAGAAGATCAATTATTCAACAATTTTTTTGAAGAAAAAATAATTATTTGATATTTATTTTTTAAAATTTTGGGAATTCTAATTAACATATTGAGATTTAGGGACCCTATCTAAACATTGACAATTAGGTTTGTTCAACCTTTAAGTGTACTAAGATGGAAAAATTTTAAATAAGAATTTAATTGGTTTTTTTTTATATATATTTTTAGTGAACTTGGAAATTTGGAAGATTGCAAGTTAGTTAAATTTCAAAATCTATCATCAAAAAGTGTAAACTTAATTTTCATATAAAGAATTTTTATTTGAAAATGGTTGAATTTAATTTATCAAACCTTTTCTTGATAAATCACTTCAACCAATTTTTGAAAGTTTTAATTCCACGAATTTTAAGAATAATTTTCAACTTCATTTTATCAATGTTAAAGTCAAATGATCAACTCAAAGAATATTTTATTTTAAGAATTGAATCATATCTACCTAATTGGAATTTTGGTAAGTTGACATTCTAGGGTTTTTCATTTTAATTAAAATAATTTAATTTTTTGAACAGTTGAACCTAATTTATCAATTATACATTCACTAAATTAATTCAACAAATTTTAAGATATGTCAAATTTTATTTTTCATGTTTTTGGCTTTTGAAGAAATTGGAATCAAATTTATCAAGTGAAAGCATGATAAATTGATCTCATAGGTTTTAAAATTCTACTTCTAACATCAATTTAAAATTTGGAGAAAGTTGAATTCAATCAACTAAATATAAATTTAGTAAATTAATTCATCAATTTTAATGATTTCTTAATTCAAAATAAAAATCAAATTTAATCCATCAAAATTTAAATTTAAAAAATTAATTAAATTTTTTTATTTTGATGATGTTATTCATTATAATTTAAATAAATGATAATGGTTTAATCTTTTAAAACTTTTAAGGACTTTAACATCTTACTTATTAAGTTCTTGGTTAATAAAGTTTTAAAGTCCGATATTCAACCCTTCCCCATAGATTAAATAGGTAAGTCATCCAACATATGAAGTAAAATTAGCCTTTGCATAGCATAAGCCTGACCTTTGTATAAAATTATTCATTAAAGATGGAGAAGAATTTCTCTAACAGTGTTTTCAAAAAAATTTGTTGGGAAATTTAGGTGAAACAGACAAACTTTAAAATGAAATGTTCAAATATAACATTAAGAATTGTATACTATCTTCAAAGATATAAATACTATTATATAATGGATTCAAATATTAAAATAAAGAAGGTTTTCTTATTATCATGTATAAATATAACATAGAGAATCATACTATCTTAAGAGATGGAGATAACATTACTATAGAAATAGATACAATAACAAGAAAATGTTTTTAAAGTTCTCCTAGTCTAGATTCCCAAATATTTCTTTGGTTTAAATTTAAATTTAATTTTGATTCCGGTGATAGAAGTTCTCTGATAAACATTTATAATAAATTACATCTTAAGAGTGTGAACTCTTAAGATCACTCTCAAGTAAAATAGTGGTGGATGATTTTATGATTTATTCAATGTCTTTCTTCAAGTATTGACATTTTTGAAATTTCAAAGGGATTGGCTGAATTTATCAAGAGTTTTCTTTAGAGATCGAAGGAAGAAAGAAAGAATCACACAATATTGAGAAGTTTAGCAATACTCCAACTATCCTAAGTTTGCACTTTATATTTTAGTATTCAAATTAATTTATGATTTACCTTGATCATTTATTAGAAATTTAAGACTTATAACTTTAGCATAAGACCAAGAGTAAGCCCTAGTGAGAACTTATGAAATAGAGATGAAAAATATCTACCTCAAAACATAAACTAAACTCAGAACTATTGTCAAGTAGTTAATTAAACATATTCTAATGACATGCAATAGGACTTATGAATTTTAACTTCAACTAAAGTTGAAATAGGACCAACTCTTCTTAACATACAATCCTACCTGAAAGGACTACTAGCTAGCCCACATAATGGCTTTAAAACCAGAAAATTTGGTCACATGCAAATGTAGATAAGTAAGGCTATTATTAGGAAAGAGTCCTTGAACCTTGACTTAACCACCAAGTCTAAGTATGTGTGATTGAATGCATTTAAGCCAAATGAATTAAAATTTTATTTTTATTTGATTATTATTATTAGACATAACTCTATGATGATACAATGTCATGTCCTAATTGGGTTCAACCTAATACGCACCTATCTCTTATAAATAGTTGTCAACCCTCAAAGGTTAGGTAGCCCCTATTCATGCAATCTAGATAGCACATGCTAATAATAAAAAAAAGTATAAAAGTTTTTATAGTAATATAGCCTTGGAGTTCCTACATGATTTTATTTCTATGTTAATTATTTTATTTAGATTTTAATGGAAAAAGTTTAATTATAACTTTATTGTGACTCAACTAGAACCTAATTATTTCCATAAATCATAGAGGCAAAAAATAAAGCAAACCAAAATAATTTCATTTCATTTCATTCAAAAGTGCAAAGCAAAGCACACACATAATTCAAAAATTAAGTAATTTCAAATAATTATAAAAAATAAAAGAAGCTAGTGTGATTGGGTCTACAAAATACAATCTAAGAAAAGAAAAAAGAAAAAGTGGTAGTTAAGGGCTGCCTTTACAGCCTAGCGTAGATCGATAATTGACAAACTTAGCATGTTGTTCTTCTCAGTTCATCTTCTGATCCTTCTGGTTCTAAAGCCTTCAAGGCTTCATGATGGAGCAATCATAAAAAGAACATCAGAACTGATGGAGAAAGAAGAAGTGATTTAATTCCACTCACCAAAGTGGAAGAGAAGTAAGAAGTTCTACTCACTTAAGCAGAACTATAGTGAAGGATTACCAAATCTTTCGGATGATTGGCCACTAAGCTCCAATCCAAGATTCTCCATCAAAATAAGCCTATTCACCTCCATTAGGTCAGAATAAGAGTTAATATAATTACAATTCTCTAAGGGATGTGTCCCTTGAGAGAAAACCATAGAAAAATCTATTATAACGGAACCTATCATTTCACAATATTGAGGCACCACAGGTCAATGCTTAGGCATTGACTTCACTGTTTAGACACCATATAAGGAATTGCCCATAGTGCTAAAGTGCTAGAAAGCTAGTGCCAAGGCACTATACTATTGACACACTTAATACTAAAACACTAGTTATTTTTAATCATAACTCTCATGCAACATTTAAATAGGATAAAATACATCTGCTACTACATAATATAACACATGGGACATAAACATAAAATATCACGACACATAAAGTATACAAATTCTTATAAGTTTATGTTTTGGTTTAATATCATGATACATCTTTTTTAATGTGCTACATCAACTCTCTCTAACCCCAAAGAACTCTTCTTCGAAGAGTTAGGATTCTAAAACCTTCAAGAAGTTTGGGGCAAAATATCTATAGTTCTTTTAAGGTCATCCAAGTTTCCTCACTTGGTGGCTTATCTTTCCACCTAATTAAGAACCTTTAAATGGTCCTATCATTAGTTGGTGTTTCAACTATGATGATATTCTCCATCTCAAAAAATGTTGCCTAGATAGGTACCTACAAATAATTTTTATCACCTTTTTTAAAAGTATCATTCTATAAATTTGGAGGTTAGGTGACTTCTTTAAAAGATATAAGATCTTCACGTTAAAAATATGGCTAATAAACATGTGAGGAGACAATTTAAGAACATAAGCATTAGTACCATGTTTCCTAATAATTTTAAATGGCCCACATGCCCTCACTTCTAACCTCTTATATTTTGTGGAAGAAAATCTTTCATGATGGATGCGAACCAATACATAATCAACTATCTCATATTCTTTAAAATTTTTATCTTTATTCTTTTGTTTAGCATACTTAGCATTTTGTATTTGTAATTGTGACTTCTTACCTTGACTTAATTTTTGGTGGGTCTACATTTAATCTATCAAAAGATGCAATGAAACATAAAAAAGATAACTTCAATTTGATAAAACAAATATTTCTTAAAATTTTCACATAATTTTATTGCTCTTTGTTTTTCTAAGACCATTCTTAAGTGATATTGGTGTGACTTCTTGTCTAGGCTATAGATAAGAATATCGTCAAAATAAACTATAAAGAATTGACCAATAATAGGTTTTTGTACAATTTTTATTTATCTCATGACTGTACTGGGGCCGTTTTAAGACAAAATGGCTTGGCTTACCATTCATAAAAACCATTGGGAGATTTGAATCTTGTGTTTTATTCATCACCTAGTATAATTCTTATCTGATGGTATCGACTTCTCAAATTAATTTTATAGAATAAAGATAAACCTGAAATATGTTCTAACATGTCATCCAACCTAGCCGCCCCCTCCTCAAATATGTCCCTTTCCATTCCACTATTCATAGCTTATTGTTCTATTGGTTGGCTCCCCATGGATGGACCTTCTTATGCTGGTGCTCTCCAAAAACCTTCCTTCCAATGACCCTAATTATCTATCCATCAAACTAGTCTTCTTCTAATCCCATCATGACAAATTTAAAGAAGGTCGTGATAATGGCTTTATCAAAAAGTCTAATCACAAAAATGGTAAACCCACCCTCTTCCTCACTGAATCTGAATCAAGCTCTACTTGCAGAACCACTCAGATTCACCTTAGTTGGCAAGTTTACTTACAAACACCCTAAAATGGACACAATCCATAAGCACTTTGATGAATGAAAGCTTCTTGGTGACTAGAAATGTTGGGCTCATCGATGGGAGGCACAATACTATTAGACTTAATAGAAAAGAGGATTACACAAGGCTCTTCTCTAAAAAACTTTACCATATTGACAATGTGCCTTTGAAATTACTTAAATGGATCCCTACTTTTGATTACTGCATTGAAACTCCCGTAGTCCCTATTTGGATAAAATTTCTTAGCCTTAAACTTCACCTTTTCAGAAAACAAATACTCTACTCACTAGTTGCAAATTTTGGCAAACCCCTAAAACTTGATCTTCTCACTTTCAATTCACCAGACCTTCTGTTATAATAGTACTCATGGAAATGGATATAACCTCTTCACATGCTAAAGAAATTTAAATTAGTGCCTCTACTAATTGATACTAGCAGCAAGTCATTATTGAACAAAAACCACACTATTGCTCCAAATGCAAATTGTTTAGTCATCTCCTTCAAAAATGCTTCATTGTTAATCCTAAACTAAGAAGGAGGAATACCAAGTCCATTAAGAAAAAAATTAAAAAATAGAATCTAAACTTCCTAGTTTTCCTAACACAAATGAGTGGTTGGAAACAACACAGTGAAAACACTCAAAAGATCCCAAATAGTCTTGGATGCCTACTAAAGTGGAAAAGTTTGAAACTTCAAATGAGCCAATCCATAATAAAGAGACCATAATCGTTGAAACTGAAGACTAGGAAACCTCTAAAGATCATCCATAAGACCTCTTGGAAAAGAACCTTTGCATCATATTCTCTCAGATTCTAAAAATGCAGCCCTCATGCATTCTACTAATAGAGGAACTTTTAGTTTTTAGCCCCAACACACATAGCCATATGATATTTTATCACCTCTTCTCCAATAGTCCCTCATTCAAAAGGATGATTTATGCTAAACTATGAAAGACATAAAGGATGATTGGTTGATACAAAAATTGAAAATGAACAAACACGAAGGGATAAGGGAGATAAGGAATATAAACCCAAATGCAGCCTCCTCTTTGGGATGAGTTTCAACAGTTGGGATTTTAGCCACTTTGTATGATTAGATTGCTACTAGAGCCTCTACGGGCTCTATGTATTCCAAACATGACTAAAATTTTGATTCAGAACATTAGAGGAATTGCTAACCATAACGCTCTAATAAACTTGAAAGCCTAATAAGGCCCCATAAATTATATGCTTCTGTAATCTTAGAACCTCTCATTCAACCACATAATATAGATAGAGTTAGAAGAAAGTAAAGTAGCTTCAACATGATTCAAAACTGTAGTAATAAAATACTTTCTTTTTCTAGAAAAGTCCTTCTAACCTAAACCTCATTATGTATGACCCCTAATTCATCCATATCCACATCAGTTGTAGCAATTTTAGCTCCCAAGCCTCCATTATTTGTGCCTCTTGCTCAAGAGACTCAAGAAGGGAACTATGGTCCAAAATCAATGCCATCATCCTCACTTGCCAACAAAGTTGGCTAGTTGGTGGTAATTGTAACATGATCTTAAACTGAGGAAAAGGAAGTAGAAAGCCCAATAAAATAGTAATGAGAGAATTTGTTGAATATATTGAAGATGCTCAACTAATTGATGATGATTTTAGTGTCTCCCCTTACAATCAGAATAGAGGAAGAAACTATGAATCACTTAATTGAATTCTTGTTAATGCAAACTAGTTCAATAATTTTAATCACACTATAATTAATCACTTTAACAAAACATGCTCCTCTCCTTTTGTCTGTTAATTTCCTATATAAATCTTCCAAAAAAAGTTTTTAGATTCTAGAATAAGTGGATAAAGCATGACCTCTTCATCAACTCCCTCAGAGATGCATGGATAACAAACATAATTGATCCCTATATTAGACTTTGGAACTTGCATAAAAATTTGTCCACATGTCTAAAAAGCTAGAATTAGAACATCTTTGGTGATATTCAACAACAAGTTGAGGCTATTGAAAATAAAGTTTGTTTACTTGAAAACATATGCATCGATGCACCCTCTTTGAAATCTAAATTTGATCTTCAACAATCCCAAGAAGCACTAAACAATTTGATTTCATGGAAGAAGACTTCTTATCACATAAATCTACCATAGTTAATCTCAAGGAAGAAGATAGAAACACAAAATTATACCATGCCTGTATTAAAAAAAAGTGAGAATTCAAGCTAGATTAAATCTTCACATAATTAGTTATACAGCTAACAGACATTACAAAGAATGGCATTGAATATTTAAAATCACTATTTCAAAAACATGAGGTGAACTTGGAAACTTTTCAAGAGAAACTGCTCAATGAATGAAAAGCTAAACTAAATCAACTTGACTTCACTTATAGCCCATTGCAAAAGGAAATTTAAAAAGGATTGATTCACTTAATGGATCAAAAGCTATAGATCCCTATGGGTATATAGCTTATTTCTACCAACACTCTTGACAGTGGTTTAAGAAAGATGTAATTGTGGTAATAAAAGCATTTTTTGGGACATGACATGCATAAGTACTTTATTTCTTCTACCATTACACTAATTCCCAAATCCAACAACAAATATGATTGGGATAACTTTAGGCATATTAGCCTTACCTCAATCATTAGCAAAACTATTAGAAAAATCATCTAAAATTGCCTCCTACCATAACTATTTGAGCTCATCAGCAAAAACCAAGCTGCATTTGTCCAAGGAAGAAATCTTGCTAAAAATATATTGTTAGCTCAAGAACTCACCCAAGACCTAGATAAGAAGTGCAGGGGAGGAAATATAATCATCAAACTTGACATAAAGAAAGAATTTGATAGTTTAAATTGGAATTTCATCTTGACACACTAAAGGCTAGAGGTTTCCAAGAAAATTTCTGCAACTTGGTTAAAAGACTACTATCCGACAACCATTTTTCTATCCACTTTAATGGATAAGCATAAGGTTTCTTAAAAGTGCATAGAGGTATCAAACAAGGTGATCCCCTTTCCTAATCTTTATTTATACTTGCTTTTAGTTATCTTTCCAGATTCCTTGATACCAGCCATAACTCCAATAGATCTCTGAATTATAAAACCATTGGGAAGACTAACAAATCACACTTGGCCTTTGCTAATGATATTCTACTCTTTCGTAATGTAACCAAAAACTCAATCAAAAGAATTACACACATCTTCAATAACTTTGAAACCATTTTAGCATGCCTTTTAGCAAGATAGAATGCTTCTTCATCACGGGTAAACATTACAAAATTGATTAGAGATGGATCAAGCATTACACTGAATTTACTCATTCCCTCCATCCTCTCAAGTACCTTTGTGTAAACCTATATAAAGGCAAGCTTAAAACTCTATACTTTGATGGTCTCATCAGTAATATTCAAAATAGAATCAGCTCATGGAAAAAAAACATTTCTTTCTACTGGCAGAAGACTTTCTCTCATGCAAAGCATTGCCGATTCCATCTGCCTCTATTCTGTTCAGACTATGCTCATGCCTTCCAAGAAAAAAATTCAAATTGAGAGGATACTCAACAAATTTCTATGGAGTAGAAAAAACAACTCCATACATTGGTTAGTAAGAAAAAGCTTTGTAAGTGTAAATGTAAGGGTAGCTTAAGATTCATATCCCTTGCTGAATGAATCCAAATCAATCAAATAAAACTCTAGATTAAATTTAGACAAAAGGATTCATTGTGGACTAAATTCTCACATAGAAAATACTACTAGAAATCCCACTCAATTGTAATTACTCCAAGAGCAACAAATTCTCAACAATGGAATGTCTACTGCAACATAGAGATATGGCTAAAAATATAACCTTTTGGAATCTTGGGCTGGGTAACCTTAACTTCAATATGGATTCTTTGTTTCTTGAAGGTTTAATGTCCAACATCACAACTCAACATCTTCAAAATAATGCACTAATTTTTTATTTCTAGGCTGATGGCAGTTGGAATACAATAACTTCAAGATCATCTACCAATAGATATATTGAATAATGTCACCAGCATCCTCTTATCTCCTCATCAAAATGATAATTTGCTTTTGAAATGCTACAACAAAGTGCCAACAATGTCAAAGGTCATCTCCAAACTAATACACTCTAGAGATCTGTGAATAGAGTTCCTCCTTAGCGGCATGGAACAATTATGCCATCCATGTCCTTTTTTATGTCGGAGACTCTAGCACAACCTACTACCTACTAATGATATTCTAAAGCTTAAGCATCTTAAACTCTCATCTATCTACCACCTGTGTAGAAATGAAGAAGAGTATTAATTCATCTATTAATCACATGCCCAGTCAGCAAATAAGTCTAGATAGAAATTGAGCCTTTGTTTTAGAAATCTAAACCAAATAGGAAATCCTTATTGTGCTATCTACAAGCTTGGAATTACAACTCTACAGAAGGCAATAAAAAGGCATCTATCTATCATTCCTCTAATTGTGTTCCAGTTTATTTAGATGGTTTTGAACTCAAACAAGCATGATGATAAATGTGTGGAAACAAAGAACATTATAGCTCATATTAAAAGTTATATTTGCAAAATTAAAGTAGTTGGTATTTTCATGGACCCTCCCTCAAAACTCAACCATCCAAGCTAGCTCAACCCTCTTCTCATTGATGGGTTAAATAAAAAGCCTATTGTATCAAAATTAATATTGATAGTAGTTTTATAATTGATACTACAACTGTTGGAATAGGAGGTGTGTTTAGAAATCATAATGGTTAGTGTCTCTTCATTTTCTCTTTCCCTTACTATGCAATGAATGCACTACATGCTGAAACCATAGCTTATCTTATAGCCCTTAAAATTGGAGTCTCCTTTCCATTCAATGCATGGATCTAATCAGATTCTTTACCTCTTTACAACATAATTGGTGGTGATGACTCTCCATGGTTTCTTTTACACCTTCTTAAGAGGATCAAACTTTTCTAGGCAACTCCAATTCAAAATTAGCCATATCCATAGAGAAAATCAACAAGACAAGTTAGCAAAATTGGGATCTCACTTGGAAAGAACAATCTTTTCCTACCAACCATTACCACAAATCCTTACTCTCCTCAATGGAGATTTATTAGAATTACCTTACATAGAAAAATGTAACAACTTTTTGCTATCTTGATACCTTTGATCGACTCCCTAATTTGTAATTCATCCTTCAATCCTTTAATAGTAAAATGGAAGGCTTATGATAAAAAAAAACATGTCATCCAACCTAGGTCTATGAAACATATATTTTATTGTGATCTAATTTTCTACTATGCTATCAATACACATCCTATAAGGTCATCTTTCTTAAGAGTTAAAAGTGTATGCATAAGGACTAATACTTTCTTAGAAGAAATCCTTCTTTAAGAGCTCATCTATTTGTCATTTTTTTTTACATGCTCAATTGGATTCATATAATGGGGTAAGTTAGGTATTTGTCAACCAAGAATCAAACATGTTGTATGTTCCTTAATAGTGGTAATTCATTAGGTAAGTCATCGGGATCAAATTAGTAAATTAATATATAACAAATCTAAGACTACAACAAGCATATGGTGATCTTTTCAATGACACCAAAGTTACAAAATAAATAAGAAACTCTCTAACTAAATATCTAACCCTAAGATTATGGTTTGAATTTTAGAGGATACATATGCATTAAAATGTATATTATAAGTATCTTTCCTATCATTGGATGGTGATATCACTATCAACTAGAGTTTCAAAATTTTCTCTTGGTTGGGTTTGGGTCATTTAGAATTGGATTTGAGGAGGTATAAGAAGATTTCTATGAGGGGATGTAATTGGCCTCTTTTCATTAGGCTTTATGAGAAATAATTTTATTATTTTCTTATTATGTTTGAATACATAAGTGTTTTCATGATTATAATGGATTATATTCAAATCATAAAGTCAAGGTCTTCCAAATAAAATATAAGTTATTTCTATTGGAAGAATATCACAGCAAATTTGACCAATATAACTACCTATCTTAATTAGAATAAGATATATGTTTGTGATAAGTAGGGGTGTGTGATTTACCCAACTAATTTGGAATGATTCTGGGTGAGGTTTAGTTGTAAAGTTGGCTTTAATTATAGCATGGGTAAATATAACATTCATAGTACTACCTCCATCTATTACTAGCTTACACCTCTTTTTTTACATAATATATACATTGAGAAAATATTCCTTCTCACCTTCTTCTTCTTTCCTTAGAAGAATACACCACATAACTAACACTAAATTACCTATATTTGAATCCATTCAGTTGATAGTGGTGTATCATCATGTAGCTCTTCAATATCCTCTTTTTCCCAAGTTGTCATTCAAGTATTATGATTTGCATATTAGGTATGGCTATTTTAGTGAACTCCCCTTATTCAAGTTGTCACTCAATTATGGCTTATGTTAGGATAAGTAGGAATAGGCTAGGCTTTATGAGTGGAACAACTACTTAATAGTATAATAAACTTTCATAGGATTACTACCACATTAATTTAATATGAGTTTCAAATCACTAAATCTATAAAGAAGACTATATAAAATCCAAATTATAGAACTAACCTTGTTTAGATTTGATATAGATAATTTACAAGCACTATCTCCAAACCTCTAATCTTAGGCTCTAACACCAAATTGATGGAGCATGAAGAGAATGTCACGAAATAGAAAGAAGAAGTGCTTCAAGATCTTTCACTCACCAAAGTGGAAGAAGCAAGAAGTTCTAATCACCCAAGTAGAACTACAATGAAGGATCACCAAAATGCGGACTATTGCCACCAAGCTCCAACTAAAGATTCTTTACTCAAGTTTTTCATACAAATAAGCTAATCTCCCAATAGGTCAAAATAAGGGTTTATAAAAGTACAATACTGAGGGATGTGTCCTGG
This sequence comes from Cymbidium sinense, assembly GCA_021442155.1. Classification (NCBI taxonomy): domain Eukaryota; kingdom Viridiplantae; phylum Streptophyta; class Magnoliopsida; order Asparagales; family Orchidaceae; genus Cymbidium; species Cymbidium sinense. The sequence continues at coordinate 91,550,388 of CM038231.1, forward strand.
GAGAAGACCAAAAAACTATCATAATGTAGAATCCATCATTTTTTGAGGCATGATAATCCAATGCCTAGGCATTGACTTCTCTATCCATACACCATATAAGGAATCGATAGCTAGCTCTAATGTTAGAAGCTAGTTAATATCTGATTTTTTAACACTAAAACACTATTTTCAATCACTCTTCTAGATATGGGATCAAATACATCTACTACATAATACAACACTTAGGACATAAACATAAATATCATAACACATTAAGTATAAAGTCCTCATAAGTTTAAGCTTTTAGTTTGGGAATTTTGTGATAAGTCCTTTTCCTCCTTTTTGATACATCACTTCTCTCTCAAAGGTTTATCTCATTTCCTTTCTTGGTCTTGAAATCCCACAAGCATAGAAAACTTCCTAAGACCCTAAAAATTATATTTATAAAAGTAAAAATTACAACTTGACCCTACAAAATTAAGTTTACTAAGTAGTTAAAAAAATAATCATTCAATCATCACTTCACTTTTTGAGTGCCAAGCCACCTATCCTATTGACTTTGCTTAAGGGGTTTAATGTTATTACCTTAGTTTTTAAAATTTTGATTATTATTCAAGTTAACCAAGGGTGATTTCAAGTTTAGAGATTAATAGTTTAAAATATTTGATTTGGGTTAGAGTTCTCAAAAATACATTAAAGTTGAAAAAGCTCACCTAATAAATGAACTTCATAACTTAATATATTTGATTTGTTATAAATATATCTCACATGAAAGGAATGAACATCTCTTCCATAAAACTTTCAATCTATCATACATAGATTTTATGGTTTTTATTATTATTTGATGATTTTTATTTATTTCTTTATGCCACTTTTTTTAATTATGAATATTATTTGAAATATTTGTAAAATTTTATGAAAATTTTTATATGGCTAAAGAAGCTCACAATTTGTTTCTCGTGAATTTTTTAAATCATTTTGAATTATTTTTCAAACAATTTTTTTATAAATTTTCAGTTATTTTTATGTTTGAAAACTCAAGAAAAATATTAGGATATTTTAAAAATTATGAAAAAATTCTCCCAAACTTGGGACACCAAGAGAAACCTCCCATAAAATTTTGAAAGTTATTCTAATATTATTTAATAACTTTTATATTTTGAATATTATTTATTAATTAAATTTTAATTTTAATTAAAATTTATATATCAAAAAAATTTTAAACTTTATAAAATCATTTTAAAGGTTAATGTTTGTCATTGAAATCATCCATAGAAAATTGTAATTAATTCAATTTATATTTTATTTCTATGATTTATTTTATAAATTTAAATTATTTAAATATAGCAATTCAAATATTTTTTTATTTAATTTCGATTTTAATAAAATTTATTTAAAAGAAAATCAATTCATATTTTAAAATTTAATTTGAAATATTGATGAATTTTTAAAGTAATGATGTTTAATTTATTATTTTTCTTATTATTCATGTGATTTAATCATTTATCTTAGAATTTAGTTATGTTTAAAAGTCATTAGGGATTTAATACTCTCTCTTTTTTTTATTTAATAAGGGTTTTAATATATTTTTGATAAGGTTTTTAGAATATTTTGTAATTTTAAAATTTATATTTAGGTGTATTTTGGAAATTTTAGTTTAAATTTTTATTTTCTATTAAAATATTATCATAAAATTCTAAGAAAATTTTTTGTAGGTTAAAACAACTGAAGAAACTTTTGTGAAAATTTCTCTTAGATTAATTTTATATATTTGGATTAATTTTCTTACTTCATTTCATAATTTTACTTAATTATTCTCAAAATACCCAAGAATTCAATTATTTTTATTTCATTCTTCTCTAGTTGTTGAATATAGAGGGCTTATTCAAGTTTTTTAGATTAGTAAATAATTTTCAATGATTTTTCAAAGTGATGAAGCAATTTTTATATTTAATGATCCTTATTATTCTCTTAAATGTGTTAGATGAATCAATTGTGCTTTAAGCACAACATTATCTTATTAGGTCATGTAAATCTTGGATGTAAAGGGTAAATGCTTAAATAATTTTAGCAAATCAAAGATCAAATGATTGTAATGAAATCAATAGTAAATAGAAGAATATCAAACCATATATGGTTTGACTTAATGAACCATTCATTCATTCAAATAGAAAGAATGGTGGTTGATTCTTCTTTAAAAGAAAAGTATCACCATTCGTGTAAATGGTAATGATGAAATCCAATAAAACATTTTTATATCTCTTACACCGATCTAAAACACTCATAGTCTCTATCCATGGTGTGATCATTGAACTTAGGTTCTTATGAAGCTAAATGACATTTGACATACCATCACTTTCCTTGATTTGATGGTTTATCGAGTAAGTTTACTAAAGAATAAAAGTCAAATCAACTATTGGATCAACTGGGTGACCAAGGTCCTAATGGGTTCACCAAGGCTTGGTATTGGAGTAGGATTAAGTGGGTATTAGGGTTAAGAAATGGCTAGGGACAAAAGAGAAAGTTTTTTATTGCAAAGAATCAAATATAGCTCTTTGAAAATGTTGATATTTATAGAATGATTTTTAGGAGTTTTGCCATAATTTTGAGGGCTATTCATGGAATTTCAAGCAGACAATAGTTGAGGATAAACCTCTAGGGTGTTGCCACAAGTTGATCTCATTCCTTTTACTTGAGGACCACTAGTCAGTTGATTATGGCTAAACCGAGAGGTGACCATGGTAGTAATCCATAAAAATTCAATCCAATGGCTATTCACAAATATCATAAATGATTTGAATTTTTTTGATAACTTTGGAGATAATGATTTAAGGAATGAGGCTAGTAAATTCATCATAGACATCTAATTTTATATTGATTGGGTATTTTAGGTTCTATCAACTTGACACTTGGGTTAACCTATTTAATTTAGATCTAAAATGATGAGAAATTAAATTTAAGAAGGTGTTTAGTTAAGTTTGATTGAACTTATAACTAATTTAAACATGACTCAATAAAGATAACCTTAATGGACTATTAGTTCTAAATCACATATAGTTAATTTCTAGTTAATTTGGACCTCATTTCACTTTAGAATAGTCATTTCAATTCATTTTATGATTCTTTGGATAATTTTAATTAGTTTAAATTCCCATTTAATTTTCAATCGATTGAACATCTATTAGATTTAATTAAATAAAAGACTTAAATTATTTACAAAAAATTTACCCAAATTTAATGTTAACTAAATTTACTACAATAAAATTTAACCATTAATGACCTTATAGAAAGCTTAATCATAATTTAATTTGATCAATTGATACACTAAACCCAATTTGACCTATGGGTACCAATTGAGCCAAACTCCAATCTAACTTAAGTTGGGCCCAATCAACTCTTAGAATTACCTCTAAACTAATGATTGATCATATCTCAACCATCAATTAACTTTAGTTGATCAAATTTAGTTAGTTGGCTCACTTAACTAACCTAAAAGCCCAAATTGAGTCGAATCTTGATTCAAGACAAATTAGACCAAATCAATCACTCCAATCACTTCCAAATGATTAGTTATTATTACATTCATGCAATTGCAATCAATTGAATCCAATTGAGCCAATTTTAGCCCTTTGACCTAATTTAACCTTATTGGTCAAATAGAGTTAATACTTGATCTAAACCAAATTGGATTGAACCAACACATACAATCATTCTTAAATTGATTACTAAATAATTTCCAATCATCAACAAAAGCCAATTTGATCAACCCAACCCAATTGACCTATTTAGCCCAATTTGACCAAAAGGGTCAAATTGAACCCAAACTCAATCTCATCCAAATTGGATCAAACTAAAGCCTCCAATCATCTTCAATTGAATAATTAAACATGACTCAACCTCTAATTCAAACCAATTTAGCCAATTTGACCAAATTGGTCAACTTAACCCATTTAACCCCATATGAGCCTATGTGAATCAAATCTAAATCAAACCAATAATACAAATACATTCCAAATAATTATTTGAACCTAACCAAATCACAATTTGGAAAATTGGTCAACCTAACCCAATTAAACCCAAATTGACCTATATAGATCCAATTGAGCCAACATCACTAAATTAAGTTCAAACATAACCAAACTTGGCATGAATCATTCTTGGACCCCCTAGACCAGCCCAAGTGAATGCAACCTAAGATGAACCCAATTTGATTCAACCCATGTGAACCAAGTTCCATGAGACTAAATCCCAAACAAACTCTTATCACCAGAGACACTCTTATCACCTAAAGAGACCTAACCAATTGCTAATTCTAAGGTGACATCCATCCACTATGGCTACTTTTAATACCAACCTCTTCTAGCTAGTGGAGGAGGTCCAGTCACTAGTCTTATGCCCTCTTTTGCATTGTCCACTGCCAAGATTGCTACCAAGGGTTAAACCCACTTCCTCCATTCAAACTAAACTACACTTCTTAGAGCCCTAGAGCCAGTCCCATAATTTCCTAGAGCCTCTCGTGCACTCAATCACTGGCAGGACAAACACCATTTTATACCTGAGCACCTCTCATATCCAATTCCACCAAAACTTAACCAAAGCCAAATTAAATCTCCCCACACCTTCCTCACACTCATGCAAGTGAAAAAAAATTATGAACCACTCAATTCAAGCAAGATAAAATGGTTCAGACACCATGAGCTTCGGTGGTTCATGTCTATAACGTTAGAAGGTGGCAACAAAAAAGCTTTAATAGGGCTTCATCCTTATTAAGAAGTAACCTTTAACATCGATTGCCGGTCTTTAGATCTAGCGATATAATCCCTTCAAATCGTAGGAATGGCCCCCTAGGTGTGGGTCTTTTATTAAGTAAATGTGCATTTAGTGCAAATCAAGCCATAAGATGTCTCTAGAATTATTCCCTGATCAGTTTGGAGTAACTTTTAGTGTAAAATAAGCTCGTGAGCTCAAATCAAGTGAGGGATGAATGGTGTCCATATCTCACCAAAGGATCTACGCGAATCATGCATCATTCATTGTACATAATTAAAATGGATGGCTGTGATAAATTTGTATAAGATTTATTTGATTTAATCCTTTAAACCATGAGATTAATCATGGCCATTCAATCCATTCGACAAAATGAACAACTGAGATAAAACCACATCAGTCACTAGTTGACTCAGTTGCCATGTGGGATAATTTAAGTGACAAATCCTTTAGCATCACATATAAAGTATGGCTAAGTCAGCGTCGCATGTGTAAATACCTTTAAAAATAATTTTTAAATGAATTTAAATAGGTAGAACTTATAAATATAATAAATAATTATAGAAAAATCTAAAAAGTACAAATGAATACTCTATGGAAAGCTTAGATAGAGGAAAATAAAAGAAAAAATAAAAGCCTAATTTTATTAAATGTGCAATGAGTGTTTCAATGTTATCCTAATTAGTGAAATTAAACCCTAATTACTTGACTAATTGACATAAGACTTTGGGTGAATGTTCCATGAGATGACTTCTACCTCCTATAATTATTTCAAGTCAATTTGTTGGGTAATTTAGGAAATTCAAATTTAATAAATTTAAAAAGTTAAACATTTTTGGAAATAATTATAGGAGCTTTAATGCATATTAGAATGTTAATGGTGACCAAAGAAATTAATTAGAGGCTCTAGTTTTGATTATTTCCCAAAATCACCATTAAATGGGCTTTTAGTAATTAAATAAATAATAAATTACCTTAAAACTTAAAAAATTTATAATTATTTGTTTAGGCCTCTAAAAATTATGGTCAACCCCTCTTTATGCTCAATTAATAGAGAGGTTTCCAATGAAATCAAAATCCTCAATTGGTTTAGTGGTATTTTGAGTGTAATTAATGATTTTCTATTTTCCTCATTTCCTTAATTAGTCCAAAATATAAGCCCATTTGTATTAGAACTTTTAGGACATGTTTATTTTATGTTTCTTCATATTCAATATTTTTCTCATAATATTTGCACTTATATTTAAGATCTAATTGAATTTTTGGCCTCTTTTGGGTTTGATTAAGTAAAACAACTAATTAACCCTAACTAAATCAAAAACATTACTTAAATAACTTTTAATTACTAACAATAGAGAGGGTTTAAGAATAATTTTAGTAAGTTTTTCTTCTTTTAGTGTTAATCACTCAAAATTTGAAGTTATTATAAGGAAATTTGGTTGCTTAAGTGTGATTATTTTATGAAAACCTTAGGACTTAATGGTTCTAAATGGATTGACTTGTGATGCTTCATTGTTAATTTGTAATAATCATTTTATAAATGAATTTCTTATATTTCCATTACATCTATATTTTAATAATCATATATTTCATTAATTGCATGCTTATGATCTATAGTGTGGCTATTATCACTAATAAATTATAAATTATTTTGCAAATCTAAAAAGTTAATATATATTGTAAACTAAGCTTTGAAGAAAATACATAAAATAAATGTATTTCTTATATGTAGAATCTACATGTCTTGAAAGGTATATAGTTTTGACATCCTAGTGTATTATCGATCCAAGGAGGTCTAAGATATCTCAACTCACTAGTTTAATAATATCACATACTTTGAAAGGTGTTAGCAAAAAATACATAAGGATTAGATTACTCTGAAAATTAATATTATAAATTTAATTTACCTTGCATATATACACACACTAGAGAGATATATAATATATATATATATATATATATATATATATATATATATATATATATATATATATATATATATAGTCTGATATCAGAGAACATGGCTAGTGTCTTATCTTAGATATACTCTGGTTTAATAATTATGTATATATTAAGCTATATATATATATATAATGCAATATAACACATTCCATTTATGAAATGCAAATCCTAACCTAAAGAAAACTAATATATAAATAAAATATACTTATACATCCATGTATACATGAATACTTCAAATAAAAAATCTAAATATATTTCTCTAATAAAATTAATTATTTTCAAAATGCAATGTTAAGAGCGATAAAAGCAAAGTAAAAGAGGTCTCAAACTTTGAGTTTAACATGATTCATTTCTATTAATCTTAAGGTGTCTTCCATATGATCATAATCATATTTAGGTTTAATCCTAATTTAAGGATCTAATAAAATTTAATGCTTCATTAAGATTATTAAAAATCATAAAATTTACCTTTAGCTTCAACATAAGGGTGGGGTATGGGATGGACTCTTCCCTCTTCATACTCTTAAGAATCTAAACCCAAATGAAACATTAATCTAAATCAAGATCTAAAATTTGTTCTAAGTCATTAATCACTTAAATGGTAATCACCCCTTTCTGATAAATTAAGCATCTATTTGGAAGGCACTACTCAAACATTAAAGCCTAGTTTTGTCACACCACATAAGCCTAGCACATACTTTAGAATACTAAGTCATTGATACTAGAATTAAGTTAGGATGGTGCTTTATGTGGTTTAATATTTTATTTTGTGATGTTTTATTTTTAGACTAGATGTTAGGATGAGTTCTCCTAATTTGGATGTTTGGGCAATGTTAGATTAATAATATTTTTTTACTGGGGATTGTGCTCAAAGAACTACTATAAATAAAAAAAATTATAAATGCTTTGCTTGTATGTGTTGCTTAAGTCTCTATAAATAATCCACTAGGATAATTGGGCTAATGACTTAAGAAACAAAAGCTTATCCCTAATTTACGGAAATCATATAAAATATTAGATGTGGATTTGTGTGAATCTAACCTCAATTTTTTAAGTGTAATTATATTTAATTTTCTTAAAAAATATAATTTTCATAACAAATTTAGGATTAGAACTATGGGGTTTAGGACAAATAGTGGCTAGAAGGCCTTACTTTGGGAGATCCTATGATGCCTGGAGAACCTAATCCATGAAGATGAAGATCAAAGACCCCTTTAGTTTTACTCTTATTGTAATTTGATTATAATTCAAGTTGCATAAAGGTAAAGCTTCATTACACATCTTTTTTTTCTTATTCAGGGCATACAAAAAATCTACCAACTTTTTTATTTCTTTAAGATTGATATGTTTATAATGATTAAGCAATAGAAATAGTATATTTTTCATAAATTTTTTAAAGTGTGTATGTTTGTTATATGACCTGGATACAGTAGGCTCTTTTATGGACTTCAATTTTCTACCCCCATTAATCAATTTTAATTAAAATTAATTAAATCATAATCTCACTTCAAAGCCCACGCATTTAATCAAGACAAAAAAAAACTTGATTAGTACTTTATACCCTTATACACAAGTGCACTTATCGAATCAAGTAATATAAAATTAGTAGAGTATCATTCTCATGAGAATTAGAGCAATCTTAGATATTTATTTATATTAAGTTAAGTATTAATCTTTTAAAACTTAGTTTTTATCAAATAAAATACAAATGTAAAATTAAAATGGCTATTTTTAGATATTTTTATATTTTTATAGAAAATATATATGTTTTTCTTAATATTAAAAGGAGTACTCTAAATTTATGGATTTTTTAGATTAGGTATTATATTAAATTGTATGGTAGATTAATTTAATGCTTATAATGTCAACTAGAAGCAAAAATATTATACTCTTTATTTCTAGATAAGTATAATCAAACCAATCCCTTAACATATTTTTTTTTGCCTAATGCAAGTAAATTTTGATTGGTTGCTTTACCAATATTTTCTTTTAAATGATTGCAAATCCTAGAATAGTCATATGTTTAATGATTATTTTGTGCTTTTGAACTATCTAGAATATTAATGATTATTTAATATATTTGTTTTCCTTTTACCTATTGTTCTTCTAGAATTCTATCAATATCTCTAGGCCACACTTTATTTTAACTTTATAATTGGTCAGATTACAAGTAAATGAAGCATGGAAAAAAAGAAAAATGCATATTCATCAAAAGCATAAATAATTTTCTCATATTAATCTACAAATAAAGTTGAATACAACACCATCATCTAAAAACTCACATAAATTCAGATTTAGCATACTTAGTTCAACATTTTAGAAAGTAAAACACAAACATAATACATATATATGTGTAAGAAATACAAGAAAATATAAGAAAGAGGAAAGAGTAAAAGGAAAGAATGCATCGATAAATCCTCTCCCTTAGTTGAGTATCCTTCTCCTCGATCTTCTTATTTTGATCTCCCTCACACTCCATGCACACGCACGCACACAGACAGGCTCACACACACATATAACACATAACACTTGGAGTGTCACTCTACAAGTGTTGTCACTGCACTCTCACATACTCACCCTCTTGCAAAGTACAATAAAATAAGAAAGAAAAGTCTAGAAAAAAAGATCTTTTTTCTTAAAAAAATGTCCCTTATATATAGTCATGATACAACCCTTGTTAATTGTCCAAACTCACCTATCATAACTACCTCAAAAACTACTTGAAACTATTGCTAAACAATCACAAATATATTCTGTCAGGTCGTAGCACTGCGGCACTATTGATGTAGTGCAAGAATACTAGGAGTGGCACTGTGGCACCATGATTGCTATTTATGACTCTCTTTTTTTCTTTAGTGCAACACTACGATGCTATTTATACAGTGCTTAGGCACTAAGCTTACTTTAAAACAATCCTAAAATGAGTTTGATCTAACGCCATGACGCTACTAATATAGTGCCTAAGTATTGGCTTTGCTGTAAAATTACCCCAATTTAGGTCATTTATAGCATTGCAGCACTACTTTTGCAACACCTAAGCATTAGGCTTAAATTTCTTCTTTTTTTATACTTTCCCTACTATAATAAAATATACTTAAAACAAACACATTTTAACATAAAAACCCATGATAAAGGTATTAAAATTATAAGAAATTTTCATTAATTTAATATTTATTAAAGATTTGGCAACCAATAGATCTGTGATAAATGTTATAACACTGTGCATACATATTGTTTCATTTCTTGCAAATAGGAGGTCTATACTCTTGCATGATAAGGGACATAGCTTGGCTTGTGAGAGTAGTTCCCTTGTAGAGGAGAACACCCCTTTCTCTTTGATTTAGCCCATGACTCCATTTCATTATACATGTAGGCATAAATACCTCCCAAGCATGAGTCTAAAATGATAAGTCAAAATTAAATAAAATTTCTAAATTTTATTACATTAGTCTAAGATATGGTTTTCTTATAAATCATGATCTAGTCTCTTAGAGAGTGAGTTTAAGACTCTAATTTTATTCCTAATAAACAACAACCAAGTCATATTGCATTTACATAAGGCCGACCCACATGATTTTGATTCATAGAAGCTATCAACCACTCCAAGCAATTGTAAGTTTAAGAGTGTCAAGATGGTTCACATCCTTAGGTAAGGATGTGCAAAATATCCCATTTTTCCCAAGTAAACTTAGATCAAGTTCCTAGCTTATGTTGAAATATCATTAGATATAAAGTTGGGAGGCACTTATTTCTTTTTTGTTATGGGTGTAAATTCTCACCTCTTAGGCATTCCCATAATCTCATGTTGTGTGAATATGAGCCCTAGTATTTTAATAAAATATTAACTTAATCTAATTTAAATCTCTTTAAAAATAAAAGCCAAATTTTATGATAAATTAGAGTATTTCACTAAGCTTCCTAGTAATTGAGTACTCCCTACCTATTTCCCTTTGAATTTTAAAAAGAAGTATTCTATTTGAACTCTCCCACTTGATTGTCTGAATTTACTGCAATCCTTTGATACACAAAATTTAAAATCCTTAAAGATACTAATTTACTATTTTAATTGAGAGTATTCTTAGGAGATCCCCATCTTTTAAGATGTAATTAACTATGGGGGTTTACCCCTATAGGGAACTAAAGAACCTAATTTAAAAAAAAAATTCTACTTTACTTCATCCATGTAAAGTAGAGGAAGAATCTCTAGTATTTGTAGACCCATCTACTTTAAGAGTCCTTATTAGGTGTTCGAGTCCATCATAAGGTGATTCTCCTATCTTTCAAGAAAGTATTTCATTTTCTTGATACCATACTCAATCATTTCAATAAGTACCCCATAAGATCTACGTGGAGTCCCTATAACTTTGAATTTAAACACCACAATTCCATATATGTTAATTAAGAGAAATTAATCCCATGCCACCTAGACTATGAGATTTTCCAAAGTTTGAATAAACCAATGAGTATCCATAGTAATGAATAGTATTTTATTATAATTCTATTGTGTAATAGAGAGGTTAAAGATCATGTAATGGAAGTTAAGGAAGAACATTTAGTCCAATGCCCTCTTACCATCCCAAGCCAATTCTAAACAATGCCATCGCTCCTCAACCTTTTACTGCATTTCTTATGCCACCACCTAGCATTAAACTACAAGGTAATTGGAGCTTAACCATGTTTAACCAATGGATAAGCTTGAGCTTAAAGGCATTATATAGGGGAAGCCTCTCCATGGGAGGTAGAAGATACACACATGTTCCTTGAGCTCAGATAAGCTTCCCCAGCCTTCTAAGCCGATTAAACTACTTTGATTGATGGCTATTGAAGCTCAACTAAACCATTGATCCATTTATGTCCTAGCCTAATTCCAATGGAGGATTACTTGTATTTCAACTCATAAATCTTTCTAGATCATCGCCTACCTAATCCATTTTAATGGTTACAGATACACCCTTCCTACTTTATTCATGGTTATGGTCTTCTCAATGATATAAGGTATGACATTTTGCTTAATTATGTTGTTGATTCCTCACACCTCCTAGAAGATTCCCATTGAAGGATTTTAGGCTTAGGTCATATTGGCAAGAGCCAAATTCAATAACATGTCCCAATAAGAGAATGAAAATGATCATGTGACCATGGATGTATTTAATATTATCCAATGATCCATATCATGTAATCACACATTGATTAAACTTTCAAGTATTTTAAAGTTTTTGAGAATTTTTGAATGATTCATTAATCTAATTGAGCTAAAAATTTATATCAAGTATTTTTGATATGAAGAAATTTGAAAAGTGTTAAACCTAAACATTCATACATCATATAATTTTAAAATTTATTTGTTTCTTTATTTTAATTAATTAATCATTAAATGGATTAGTGATCTTGAATAGTATCTTGAGTCATCTTTCAAATATTAGAAGCTATTTGAATCATGAGATGGAATTTCTGAAATTTATAAGGAAATTCCTTACTACTATACAAAACATTTAAGGAATTTTAGATTATAATTATAAAAAAAACAAAAAAAATTAAAAGGATCTTTCAAATGTGAACTCATGTTGTTATAAAAATTTCCATAAATTTCTAAGATATTTTAATCTATTCAATTATTTTAATATATAAAATATGACTATTTAAAATTTTATAAAATAAGTTAATAATATCTAAAATTTATAAAACATTTTCTAAAGGTTTTACATAAATGCAAGTTGTTATAAAAATATTTCTATTTTTTTTAAATTTTTTAAAAGTGCCAGTTATTAAATTTAGAAAAAAATTAGCTAAATTTGTTGCAAAAAAATTATATTAAATTCCTAGTGATTTAATAATATTATATGATTTCTACATAATGTTTGTGTATTTATGGTATTTTTACTACCTTAATAATAATAAATTACAAAATTGGCCACATTAGAATAATACTCTTTAACGGTATAATTTGATATCAATAGCATGATTTAGTTTATCAAAATTCATTTGGTACATGTAGTTATATTTTCCATAAAATTATATATTCTTTTCCAAAATTATTAGGATATATAAATTAAATAAAATTTAAATATAATAACCTATACTTTTAAATTCTTGTAATCTCATCTTTAATGTCATCATTTATAATCTTGATTGTAGATCAATAGGTAAATAATTTTTTAAAGTAAAACTCTATGTGTGCACATCTCCTTGAGTATATTAATGCATTAGGTTTAGATCATTTATTCAATTCACTAACACTATTATTCTAATCTTGATTGTATGTGATTTCAACTTCACTCTTTCTTATGAAATCGATTATGTCATTTGATCCATCAACATATTTGTGCACAAAAAATTGGTCAACCTAGTGGGTGACTCAACTTAGTAGCACACATTTTAGGATCACCCTGCACAACATTTTAAGCTTTTCATTACTTTTTGAACTATCTTGGTAGTTTAAACATTAGTCATATATATATCATTCCCTTCCCTTTGAGTTAAGCTTAGAACTTAACATTGAACTTTGTTTTAAGTTTTCAAAGTTTAATTTATCCCTTAAATTAAGTGTGTTTATTAATTAATCTTTATTGACCAATAATGATCACATCTTTTCAAACATGTTTGTTTGTTTAAGAAAATCTCAAGGACTGATCATGCGCATAGTGATTTAGTCCATTCATATTATAGTGGCATTCTTGTGACTATGCTAATTCCATTTTTATGAACTCGATTATCCATTGAATCAAGTTTAACTTGAGTTTGATCAATACCTCATTTGGTTAGACTCTTACTTGATTGGGTCATACCAATTTGACGAAGTTATTCAATTATTTAGATAAATATTGTGGTTGAACACCTTATGTTTTAAGTATACTCTTATACTTGGTTCCATTATTTCATTCCTTTAATAGATTGTTTCAATTATGTAATAACTTGTACTCTAAATTTCTAAAATATTTTTTAAATCATTTAAAACATACCTATCATCAAGGGTACCATCCGTAAGTAATGTTAGCACTTTAAATTAGAATACATCCTATAAAACCAAATCCTAATGACTTATTGAGTTCATTTAATAATAAGAATTTCTTAATCATAATTACAACACATTTGAATTTTTAAATGAACATAATTAGCTTAAACTTATTTGTTTGATTCATTCTAAAAATAATAAGCTTTAAGATAATTCAAATACAAAAATGACTTTGCTAGGTATGTCATCAAGTCATATGAGTTAATCTTAAGATACATTGACCCTTGCACACACTTAAGTGTTATGATAGTCCATGAACCTGCAATTGTTTAGCATAATGAGGATGTAGCTAGGTCATTTTGATGTGTAAGCAATGCTACATTTCGAGATTAATTGCTTTATATATTATGTAATGTGCTACATTGCTTTGATTTTTTTGTTACATTAAGATAAAGATATTTTTTAGGTATCTAATGTACAACCATTTCTTTTATTTTATTATTAAAAATTATCTAAGCTTGATTGATAGAACTTGGCTACCCTTTTTTTTATTCATTCTAGATATGTATAAGAAGAATGCAATATTTCATTGTCCTATTAGCTATTACTTTATAGCCATCACAAAACAGTTGTTATTTATTTTTTGGCATGATTATTTGTTACTATTCCTTTCTTGCTTTATTCTTATATTATGATTGTCTAAGCAATAAATGACTCTATAGTAGGCTCATAAGAAACAAAATATTTTTGTCAACTAATAAAAATTATAAATAACCTTAAAATTGATCAAAATAATATTTATAAATTAAAATTATGATTCTTTCCAACCAAATATTTTAAATTACTTTCACTCTATTATTTCTCTTGAAAGAGTTATATTGATAAGAGAAAGTTAACTAGAGATCAAAAACCCTAAATGAATGCACATTCGTAATATAGCCAACTCAATCATGCATTGCATGAGGTCTTCACTTAAGATAACTACTATTGTATTGCATATTCCTTAGGACATAGCTTTAGGTAGACATGACTTTAATTATGCCTACAAAGTCTTAGTATGCTAGTAGTGATAGTCTAACTTAGGATTATCTATCCAAAGTTGAGTAACACTAATTATCTATAATTGTGTTATCTTATTCCTCTTTATTTCCATAGGCATTTATCTACTTATGTATGTATTATAAATTATGTATCAATTCCAACCTTCTTCTTAGAAACCAACTATATAGGATACCTCAAGTTTTCTTCTCTTGATTTGAAGATATGAGGCCTACTCTAAAAGATGCAATTCATGATTGCTGACATAGCATCACAAGATTGAGTTAGATTTACATTCCCAAGCTGATGATCTTGGGCTTGACAAATGCCATAATGAATTCATAAAATATATAATAAGATTATTTCTACCTTTTACTTAATCTTTTTCTGTACCCACTTACCACCTAAGCCCATCATACTCCTTGCTTAATATTTGGTTCAATGATTATTCTAATATAGGATTTTTATATATTCGGTCATCATCTTTCTTAGTTATAGTGATTCACCTTCTATCATGTAGACTGATTCTTAATATGTAGATCATTCTATTGTAATAATAATCAGTGAATCATGAGTATTTCTTAATAAAAAAGCCTAAAAAATAAAATCAAAATAAAGATATATTTTCATTCATTAAGAGTTTCTTCTAGAGGTGTCTTCAACTTTAATTAATCGAGAGAGCATAATCTCAAAGAGGTTGGGCATTCTCTTGGCCTTTTCTATTAACTTAATGATATATCTACAAATGAATATTTACAACGAGTTCGTGAAAATGGAAACCTTGCTAGATCATCTTCATATCTCCTCTTGTAAAATATTTCATTCAAAAGTTATATCATCATGTCAATACACTTTTTCCTCACACTAGTCAAAAGTTGAGTAACATTAGGTGCATATAATTGAGTTATCTCATTTCTTTCCTTATAGTGGAATTTCTCTATTTATATAGAGATTACAAGTCTTATACTTTTTAGTCCTATCCTTAGAATTTATATATCTAAAAAATCTCTAGTTTTTTTTTTCTAGTTTGGGTCATGAGTCTAACTTTGGAAAACACAATCTATGGTTATTAATAGAGTGTCTTATAGTTGGGTTAGATCAACTACTTTTTCAAGCTAAAAGATCTTAAGCTTGATATGGGATGATGAAACTTCAAAATCTAGAGTAATATTATTTCTTCTTAATTCTTGTTCACTTTTTCCTTGTTATGTCTATCATACTCATCATTGAGTTGTTGATGATTTATTGAATATTTCAACATAGGATTTCTATATATTAGGTTTTTATGTCACTTGGTTATACTACTTTACCATTTGTCTTGTAAATGGGCACCCAATATATAGGTCACTCTATTATGATAATAATTATTGAATTTAAAGTCTTTCTTAAAAAAATCCAAAAAATTAAATAAAAAATAAAGACATATTTCATTTATTGATAATTTCTCTTTGAGGCATGCTCGAGTGTGATTGACAAAATTTAGCCATGGTTAACCTACATTCTCTTGATTTATTTTATTTACTTAATAATATAAATACAAACAAATATTTAACATGAGTTTAATTGAAAGATGAAAACTTTATTGGGATTCTCTTCTAATCTCCACTTATAATATTTTATCTAAAGTTTGTATCATCTTACATACTTTTCCCCACACTAAAATGTTGATTTGGAGAGTTCATTCTAAGCATCCCTTAATGATGTCTATGGTCTTAAAAATTTTCAATTTGATTTTTTTCTACATCTAGTTGCAAAACTTCCTCCTACCTGCTATTAATGGCATTAAGGTAATAGGCTTTAAACTACATCAGATTTTTTTGTCATCATTTTTTTGGTTTTAAGAGAAAATTTTACTTGCACTTGGTATGTCAAGATAACTACCTAAAAAAGTAATCAAGAGTGATCTTTGAGAAAAACATTTAAAGTGTTAGGTGCATTAATAATAATGAAATCAACTATGGTTGTGTAACATCGATGTTGCTCTCCCTAAGTGAAGGGTAGAGTAATCATGCCTTCATTCTCTCTTATATTCCCAAGAAAATTATGGAAGGGACTTATCATAGGTGTTAAGTGGGCTATGCTAGAATTTATCTATTGCCAAGTTTATCTAGAGATGATAGAAGTTTACTTATCTTGATCATAGTCATTTAAGGTTGGAATAATTAAAGGTTTTATCTCTAGATCCACTAAGTTTAATAGGTACTACACATGATAATGTAGACTATTTCAAATAAAATTAGCTTATTTCACCACTTCTCCATATGTTCTTGAACTCCTCTTAGGATCAGCTAAGATGAACTCCTTTAATATATTTTCCATGATAATCTCCTCAACTAAGTTTCACTAATGCCACTAATCTTTTTTATTTTATCAATCATCTCCAAGGATTACACAATACTTAGAAGAGTATTTTAGGTATCCCGCCACTCTCCTTAGTGTTGGTCACTTAAAGAAGTCCTTATCTTGATGTCTTTCACACATCCGATCATTAAAACTTCTAGTGGCATGAATGTCATGCAAATATGAGTATTGGGTGGCTCTTTATAGTACTATCAAGTAGTTGGTCAATTTTTCTCATTTTGCATGATTGCAAAGCTTGTGATTCTAAGTAGTTTTCAGTGAGTCTGCTCATGATGATATGGATGATTTTGAAAGTGTGACCTTAATTTTACTTTCTAAACTTAGAAGTCTCTCTTATCATTATTGTGACACATTGAAGTCTCAACTTATTAATATGACTATTTAGCATCTCAAAGAGGGCTTAGTTATATTATTATATTCCATTATGTTGGTATGACTATTAGCGAGTTTCAATAATTTAGTTAATATCTTTGAATTTTATAAGACAATGATATTTCTAAATTTCCTTTCTCATAAGACATAGGTGAGAGAAACTTAGCAACTACTAATTTTAGGTTTATGGCCTCCAGACTTTCACTTGAGAATCCCATGATGAAGTCTCTGAGAGACTTGCTTGGCTCTTGACTTATATTTGAGAAGGCATGTAAGTGTCTTAAAGGGTTATAAGTACTAGAAAATTACATAATGAACATCTTCTTAAAATAAGTAAAGGATTTGATGACTCCTAGCAGAATGAAACAATCAAAAGAGTTACTCCTTAAAAATAATGAAAAATAGGTGACACTTAAGACCACAATTTATATCTAGGAAGGAGGTGGTTAACTCAAGGTGTACTATATGGCTAATTAGATTTAACCTTATTTTAAAGTTTGTTGTGGGCTTAGCTTCTAGTATCTTTCTACAAAATAAATTTGTCAGTTAGGGTCTCTTCTTTTTTCAATTCTAATGGATAAGGGTGTGGATTCCCGATTGTTGTTGGCCTAATAAGTCTAATTTATAACAAGTTTGAAGGATAGTGCTTATAATAAAATTTGATGATTCATTTAGTGTCTCCACTCTTAAGTTGACTCAATGAGCTCACTCTAGGAATCCCTTAATCATCATTGTGAGTCTCTCTTACATCTCTACAATTTTCCTAGTTGTTACACACTCTTGATTCTTCATGTTCAAGGATAGTTCTTTATTAGGAATGTACTTCTTGCAATGTCTAAATTTTAGTTCTTTGCATCAATTCACACTCAACTCACTTGAAAGAATATTTGATCTAATTCTAATAGTGGTGATACCTAACTACTTAAAAGACTTATGAGGTTTGGTGAGGCAAAGAGCAGAAGACATTAGAAAGAGAAGAAGAACAAGAAGAGAGAGAGGGAGAGAAAAGATTAGAGTATTTTTATTCACAATAACCAAAAATCTTAGACTAATGTAGATATATTATTTTAAAATAGTATTTTGACCTCTTATTTATAGGATTTTTGACACTACAAAAAAGTTAAATATTGACCCAACCAAAAGAAAATAAAAAAGTAGATAACTTGACTTTTCTAAATAATGTGGTTGATTATAGTAAGATTATGATGATTACATGTGGACTACTCACTTGATGAGTGAAGTATGAATTTTTTTAAATGATATAGGTCTTGTATATGCTCGAGGCAAGTACCACCTATGAGAAAGGTGAGTGCACCTTTAAGTGAAATGAGTGCCTTTCTTAAGCTAGGTAATTGTCTCCTTAGGTCTGGCAAGTGCTTTGCCACTTTGAGTTTAGTGTGTGTTTTCAGATAGGCCAATGCCCTCTTCATTCTATATGCTATAATTTTTCCTTGATTGCAATGCCATTGCTTTATTTATCAAGTTTTTTTTCTTTTGGTATACAATAATTAAACATAATAATCAATATCTTAATAAAAATTTAATGATCACAATGTAACATAGACATCAATTAGATGAAAATACAAAATTTTCATTATGTTTTGTATGCTAATCTTCCTTTTACTTTTTATTTATGTTTGATGAATTGATTTACATTTATCTAATTTTTAACGATAATATAGAATAATTTTATTTAAATATTTATTTAACTAAGTTATTATAGTAAATTGTATAGTATTCATAAATTAATATTTTAATAAGAACTTCCAGAACAATCCTATTATATAAAAAAATAAATTTAATATATAATTAGTAATTTCAATGCCCTTTTTAAATTTATATGTTGATAAGAGTTATAGATATTTAATCAATTTGAACTTTGATCTTGTTGCTTTTAATACTTTTGAGTTATATTTTGTATAGACAAATTATCTCATTGATAAAATATTAAAATTAAGTTTGAATAATTTAAAAATTAATTTTGAGAGTTTTGATTTGAATATTAATATGAGTGCAATTATATTTAAAAATTATATCAAATTTATATCAATCTTCTTTAATAGATCCTAGTCTTAGATGTGAAAAAGTGGAGGGTTGCATTAGGAAGTCGACAACCAATGTAATACTTGTCAAAAAAATCATGATAGGAAACCTTTAATACATTATGTTAATGCTAGGGCATTCTCTGGAAGCAACACATTGTATGGCCTGATTATAGTGAACAGTGTGCAAGGGCTATTTGCGGACCTCATTTTTTTAATGGGGCTAATGCTCATCACCTTAGTACTAGGATTTCATCACTAAGGGTCTCCCACTAGATCGTTAGGACACTTCTTTAGTGCTGAGAACACCAAATTCAAAACTAAAACAAATAGAACTCATAACCAAATAAAATGAAATTCAAGATTTAAATATAAAATTAAACTAAAATCAAATCCAAGATTAAACCTTGATCAAGCTAGTGTGCCCCATTAGAGTTATCCTAGTGTAGGCTAAGTGAATTTAAAACTTCTAAATTCAATAAAGTTGAACAAGAATAATGACAAAATATCTTTGAACTAAATCTAAATCCAAATGGTTTTTAATTGGATTAATTTGGGTGCTTATTCAAACTAAATCAAATTAATTCAAAACTAAATCGAGTAAGTCAATCCAAAAGCTTAAGATTGGTTTTCCAAAATTAAACATGAACTCAATCCAACCGAAGTCTCAAAGTGGCTAATCTAGTCAATTGATCTAAGTTGACCTATATTGGTCCACTAAATAAAAACTAAATTTAATCAAAATTAATTTGAATTGAGCTCTCTCGAAGGCTCAAAATTATTATACTAATTCAATCAAGCACAAAATTGAATTAAATTAGGATCAAGTTGGCTAGTCAGGTCATTTAACCTGAAGTTAACCCATGTTGACCTCGCTTAACCCAAATTAAATTTAATCAAAATCAAATCAAAGTGAACTATCAAAAAGGTTTCGAATCATTAAGAAAATACAATCAAACCTATAAATGAATTCAATTGATGCTTAAATTGACTAATTTGGTCACTTAGCCCAAATAAACCCAAATGGTCTATATTGAACCAAAATTAAATTATCTTGAAATTAAATCAATTTAAACATTGAAAATCACTTTAAATACATAATTAAACTTAATCCAACCTTTCCCTTAATTCAATTTGGCTTATACACCCAAGTGAACATAAGTTAACCCAATTAGGTCAATTTGGACCACATCCAAAATTACATCCAAATCAACTGCAATCAATTAAACTTAATCCCTCCATGCCTCTCACTGAATATAATTGGAAGTCAATCTATGTTCAAAGTAGCCTATTGGGTCATTTGAACCATTTTGACTCACTTAGGGTAAGTGGGTCAACACAAGCAAAAGTCAAACCAAATCTAAACTAATCTTAGCTTATTGACTTGTGGTTAATTTATTTTTATCTTCATCTATACTTGAAAAATAAATGAAGACAAAAATAAGACTCTTGTTTGACTCCACATAGATTCACATATGTTCTCATTAGGGTGATCAGGTACAACATTGAGGAATGATATACTATCTTGAGAGATAGAAATCACCATCCTACAATGGACCTAATCACCTAATGAGGACTCCTAAGGACAATGGATCTTCAGATGTACCAGAGATTCCTCCCCTACTTTACATGGAAAAGTGAAGTAGGGTTTGTTTTAAACCAGGTTCGTTAAGTTCCCTATTGAGGCAAGCCCCCATAGGTAATTACATCTTAAAGAATGAGATTCCTTAGGAATACGCTCAATTAAGGTAAATGATCATTGTCTCCAAAGATTTCAAAGATGGGACTATCAATAAATTGGTTTATTTTAGGAAGATCAAGTGGGATTGATCAAGAGGAGGGAGTTATTATCGAAACCAAAAGGAGATGAGTAGGGGATGCTTATGATACTAGGAAGCCTAGTAAGAATCCAAAACTATCTTATGGTTGGGCTTTATATTTTTGAAATTTGAAGAGATTTATTTGTTTGAGTTAAATTTTATTAGAAACCTAGGGCTTATAACTCCATAACACAAGATTGTGGAAATGCCTAAGAGATGAAGATTTATGCTTGTAGCCCACAAAGGGAAACATCAACCTCAGAACTTAAATCTAAGGAGCTTTGGCAAGAGCCAAGGCATGACCTAAATCTAAGGCAAAAATGGGTGTATGGTTTACCTTCACAAGAGAGGATAAACCACATGATTGTTGGACTTACAACCGCATGGGGGTGGCTGCTAACTAACTCCTCCTATAATTTTAAATACATGTAGGCAAGTCATATGCTTTTGCAAGATAGCTAGGTTATTATTTATTTAGAAAGATACTAAGTTTTTAAACACACTCCCTAAGATACTAGATCATGTAGGGCATGAATAATGACTTAAATCAAATGTAAAGTTTATTAAGTTTTATTTTCATTTTATGGAAAATTTATTTGACACAAGGATTCATATGCCTAATGCTTAAGAAATTGGTTATGGACCAAAATCAGCAAGAAGGATGTTTCTACCATGTCTCTCAAAGGTCAAGCCAAGATCCCTAGCAAGGTGGAAGCCCTCCATAAGCAAGAGTGAAGCAAGATGCTTTTTTACACATGATGTGAGCATACAACATCTAGCTAAGGGGTGGCTAAATCTTTTCTCTTGATTTATAACCTAGGTTTTAGATGAGGTTATGAGTTATTAATTTTTATTTTAAGTTGATTAATTGGATAGAAAATTTATTTTTCCTAAGATCCTAATCGCATCTAAGCCATTCATCAAAGCAAGAAAAAACCTAGGAAAAACATGCCATCTTAATGCGCAAGCTAAACAAACATCAAACAATTTTATATAGCTATCACAAAAGAATAAAATATCGATGTGATTGGGCTCCACCGCACAAACCCAAAAAAAAATATGGTTAGCAGAGCTCTAGCCATATACAACCTGGATTACAAATGAATTAATTACAAGCAAAAACGAAATTTATGTTATGGGGGTATTCATTCTTTATTTCTTCATTTCTTTCTTTCTTTCTTTCTTTCTTTCTTTCTTTCCTTCTTTCTTCTTTTTTGGTTGGATGGAGTTGTTCCAAGGATTCACATGGTACATAAGATATAGTCTTATGACTAATGTTCATCCTGATCCCTCATAACATTCATTCCAAATCTTAATTATAAAATTACATGAAAATGGAAAAGTAAATCTAACTAAACTTGCAAAATAGAGATTAGCTAAATATAGCACACAATCCTAAGCAGTTATAGGAATAAATTGGACTTAGCACCCCACATATGGGTAGCCAAGTCCACCTATCCTAATTTAGATTATGCTTAGGGGTATAAGCAACCTGCACAGCAAAAGTATTTTTATATTTTTATAGCGCCCCTTAAGCACAATCCTCTACAGAAGATAATGATTAGACTAAGATTGTCCTATTATCTAGTTTACGCACATGCGCCCTAACATCCAGACTAAAATATTACACCACAAAATAAAATCAAGCATCAAACCATGCACCTCCCTAACATAGAGCTAGAAATGGTGACTTAGCCTAATATGTCTGCCATTTAAGGCTTATGTGGCATGTCTTAGCTAAGCTTTAAGGTTGGAGTTTTCTAAGTGTGAAGAGTTCAACTTAGAGGGTGGTTTCATTTAAGTGATTTAGTTGATTTGTTATTTTTATTTGATGATTTGCTTTGGTTTGAATGAACTTACACTTAATTACTAAGTGTTGCAAAGAGACGTAAAGAGAAGAGAACTTCTCTTTCCTCCCTATCTTAAGTAATTTCTAAGGTATATTCATTAATGATTTTTCTTTAGTGAATATTTTATTATGTGTTTTAATTAATCTTAAGTTTAGATTTACTCTAAATAAACCTATTCAATAAGAAAGGCATTTTAAGACTAATGAAGGTGAATTACTATCACAAAACACACAACCATTTATTTCTTTCCAACATGTGTATCATGCATATGAAATGATCCTAAGCCTATCTATACATGAAATGCAAATATTTAGCACACCTTAATGATGAATGCAAAGAGATGTTGTTTAGGAAAATTTGGATATTTTTATGATGCATGATTTTGTTAAGTAGAAAAGAGAGGGATTCTTTTATTCATTAATCAAATGCACAATTACATGTATGAAGACATAAGTGAGTGCGACGCCATTGCTTTCTAAACCAATGGTATAAAGTATAAGACCTTCTTAGGGCTACTTAAATCCTTGCAACCCGAGATGTCTAGACTAATATACCACTTTTCTTAAATATATGTGCATGTACAAAAAGAAAACAAATGGATGAAGAGTCGTGCAAAAGATTTTTGTTTGTTTGTTCGATTTGGTTTACATGTGTAATATGAAGATCCTTCTTAATTCATGACATGAGAGTGCATAGGAATAAATTTAAGAAAGTTTTATATTCTTTTCAAATGAACTATACACTTTGCAAATCATATACGAACCCATGTTAAGAAAAGAAAAGGAAGTCACATAAAGCACATTTAAGCTATATTCACATGAAAGCTTATAAGTACTTATAAGTAGTATACCTTCATTTATAGTCATTGATGTATAAGTTTTAAAATACTTTTTTGATTTAATAGTGATAATAGCCACTCATATTCTTACTTTAGCCAAATTATGCAATTTGACATAAAGGAAATATTTCATTTATTTTGATTTTTCAAAATATATGAGTGCTTGATTTTCATATGACACACAACATTTAGCATGCTTGAAAAAATAAAGTGATGTAAGCATATAACTTCATTCACCCTAATTAATTCCTAAATATAATCTTATGAAATAAGATCATTTAAAGTGAATCAAAATTCTTTAAAGAGATTTTTATTTTTGTTTTGAGTTTGATTTGATTTAGGAAATGTGAAAAGAGTTTGCTGGTCCTAACCCATTTCCCTCATGTGTGAATTGATTTAGTTTAATTTTTCAGAATAATTAGATTGATTTTATATTTTGTTTATATTAATGTGTAAATTAAGTCCATTAAGTACCCCTTACTTACTTTGGGTCAAGTGAGCCTAAATGGGTTAATTGGCTTGATCAAGGCTTTATTTAAGTTTGGTTGAACTCACATATGGACTTATGATGAAAATATAAATCCAATTGCAAGTGATTTGGAGTCAAATGGATTTTGGTTCATTTGATAATTTCAAGTCAAAAGGGTGAATATGGGGTTGACTTGGGTTAGTTTTATTTTGGTTTGGTGATTATAGTTTATGTTTGTATTTGGGCATGTGATTGAAGGAATAACCATTTGAAGAGAAAATCCAAGAGTTTGGATTGATTTTAGAATGGATTGGCTAAGTTCAAGGATTTGACTTGAAAGGTTGTAAATTAGATTTTGGTTTAACTGTGGGTTTAGTTTTGATTATTTGAATTTATACTTCATTTATATTTGTCAATATAAATGAGAATATAAATGGGTTATAAGAAAAACTTTTTAGTTTGGAGTGATTTGGATTTAGTTTGAGCTAAGTTCAAAGATTTGACTTGAAAGAGTATAAGTTGGATTTTGGTTAGATTTGGATTTGAGTATTGAATTGATTTTGGTTATTTGAATTTATATATCATTTCTATTTATGAATATAAATGAGAATATAAATGGTTATGAGAAAATCTGAGTTTGGAGTGATTTGGATTTGGTTTTGAGCTAAGTCCATAAGGTGAAATCAAAGGACTTAGAAAAGATTTTGGGATTTGATTTCAATCATGGGCTTCAATCATTTGATTTGGAATTGATTCATGATTTGAATTTTAGAATTGATTTATGATTTGATAAAATCAATTGAATTGGAATTGATTCAAGATTTGATTTGGATTTGTTTGAAGGAGAGAGGTAAGGATTAGGTTCTGCATATGTGGTAAATCTTCTAATACCCCAAGGCATAACCTATTCTTATGGCTAACTCTTCTAAATCTCTAGGTTAAGTGTTCACCTAATCACTAGAAGTGTCTTAAGACTAAGGAATTTTAGTGTTTAAAGGAGTGCTATGTCTAAGATGGAGAATTTGAAATCTCACATCAAAAGTGAGGTCAACAATGCCTTAATGCAACCTTGAGTTGTACAAGGCTAAAATGATTCAAGCTCACAACAAGTTTCATTTAGCTTTTCAAGTAGGAGAGCTTATTTTTAGTTTGGAGACCAATTGTTGCCTGTAAAGATGGGAGGTAAGTTTGAACCCACTTGGGAAGGCCCTTTTGTCATAGAGAAAGCATACTAAGGAGGATCTTATCAACTCATAAATTATAAGGGAGAGTGCTATGTTTCCAATCAATGGGCCTACCCTAAAGAAATACTATAAATCTTGTTTGAAAATAATCATCAATAAAACTTCTTTTCACATCAAGTCTCATCTCTCATGTGTTAGAAACATCTTTTGCTTCTAAATATGCCACGATGTGTTTAGAGTAGGTGTAAGAGAACCCAATGAAATCCTATCCCTTCACAACACAAACACAAACCATAGATGATCCTTCAGTGTTACTAAGTTAGGTGTAAAAGAACCCAAGAGGCATCCTATCTCGACTAGTATAACTAAGTTAGGTGTAAGAGAACCCAAGCGACATCCTTTCTTAGTGGAGTAACATTCTTACATGTTTAGGATAGGTGTGAGAGAACCCAAGCAGCATCCTATTTCTTCTTTCATAACATAAACAAACACATATCTTTTGTCTCGAGCTACTTTGATGTGGGAGCAAGCCCCCATGGCACTCACTCATTAGCTGCTCCAGGTCAGGCTTATATACTACCTAGCTAGTATGTCACTCCAGTGGTCACTTGTCTAACGGATGTGAGTCCCTGTGCTTTATTCCTAACTTGACCACTACAAACCAATGAGCACCTTGTTAGTTTGGTAGGTCTTATACCGCGCCGTAAGCTACCTAATGTTAACTTTGTTTAAGAGAATGTAAGCCTAAATGCTTTCTTCTTGAACTAGCCATCATACACTAACTAGGTTTAGTATATTTTGAGGCTTAGGGTAAGTCCCCTAGAGGCTTCTTTTCTCTATAGACTACTTCAAGCTTAGGTTTAGTCCTTACACAGACTCCTACTTAGTAGTCCCTAGGTCGATAGCCGAGACAAAGAGAAACTATCCCGGATCGTTTCACTTAGAGATATAAACCTACACACCCTTCTTTCTAAATTGACGTTTGCAAACCAACGGGCACCTTAGGTTGGTTGGTTATGACCATGTTGACACCAACCCGATGGATGCACCACTGATGAGAGTCCCAGTGCTTTCTCCTTGAGTTGGCCACCGCATACCTATAAGCTTTCTTTTATAGAGTTTTGGATAATGCCCCCAGCAGTACCTCCCCTGTGGGCACTCTATTTGGATCACGTCCTTAGTGACCGCATTTAGACACTACCCTAGTTACTCTTAGATTGGACAGTCCCCCTTTCCTAGTAGCCATCCCTGTGGTTGAAGAATTTGTTCAGGATGTAGATTCTCCCTTGGTCTAGTAAGTCCGAGATAGGACTAGGCAATATATTCTTCTGTGGTCCCTTTCAAACCAATAGGCTGGGCTCTCTCAAGCGGCATATCCTATCTTTAGGTAGTGTCAAAACTCCTATAGGAATTGCCCTAACTACTTTGAGTTGAGATAAGTCCTGCCTGCACTCACGTGGTTGCCCAAGGTTGAGTTTGACTTGTTGTGCCACCAATGAGTCACCCTGGAGGTTGTCTTTGCTCTGGAAGATATATGTCTATTATGCATTATTTCCAACTTGATCGTAGCAAACTGATAGGCAGCCTTAGGTCGAGTTAGATTTGTTGTGAAAGGGGTCTTGATGTCTTGATCCAATCATGTACACAAAGGTAGAGAATTGGGACTTCTCTAGATGATTAGAAAGAATGTCTGGGACTTATATCTTTTAGCTATTAAAAAGGAAAAGACTTAATCCAATCTAACTCACTGTAGCATGAAAGGGGCCTTGATGGCTTGATCCAATCATGTACATAAAGGTAGGATGCCAATGGGACTTACTCTAGTGTGATTAGAAAGAATGTCACCAGGACTTATTTTTTCTAGCTTAGAAAGGGGTCATAAAGAATTAATCCAATCTAACTGACATGTAGCATCATTAATGGCATGATCCAATCACACAAAGGTAGGATGCCTAGGGACTTACTCCTAGATGATTAGAAAGAATACCACTAGTGACTTATATTATTCTTTAGAGGGGTCATAAGGACTTAATCCAATCTAACTCACCTATTAGCATGAAAGGGCCTTGATGGCTTGATCCAATCATGTACACAAGGTATGATGCGATTGGGGACTTACTCTAGTGATTAGAAAGAATGGTGAGGACTTATATCTTTGCTATTAGAAAGGGTCATAAAGACTTAATCCAATCTAACTGTAACATGAAAGGGGCCTTGATGGCTTATTCCAATCATGTACCCAAAGTAGGAATGGTGCCATGAAGGGCTTGCTCCAAACCTACAAAGATAGTTTTTTATGGGAATGGTGCATGGCTTACTCCAAGACATGAGAAAGGAGCCCAGGGCTTGCTCCCATCTCAAGTCATGTATAGGAAAGGTGCCACAAAGGGCTTCTAACCTATAGTGATATGGATGAGGAAAAGTCAAAGTGACTTATTCCTAATCCCAAAAGTTTTGACTAATAAGCAAGAGTCTCATGGACTCAATCCTTACTTGATTAGTCTAACTTGATGAAAGGGTGATGGAAGGTTTGCTTCCATTTCTTGATTTCACTAATACTCCTTACACATGAAGCAGTTTAGTGAAGGAGGTTTCAAATAGTTGGAATTTATTTTTGAAGGAATACTTGGGTACATTTTGGACCCAATAATTTACTATGCCATGAGCATAGAAGTTTATCATTTTTCTTTTATATTCTTTTATCTCAAAGTTACAATAAACCATGTTAGATGTCTATTTCACAGGCAAGACATCATAGGGTACTAACGAGAATTCTACCTCTTTGAGCTTGCATGTGTGGTTTATAGGTAGAACCAATGTCAACCAGTGCTTCTCAAATGGAATTTATTTTTCTTTTTGTTTGGACATGTATTTCATTTTTTTTTTTTTTTGCTTTGACATAAATCAACAGCTTATAAGGCATTCTCTTGGATTCAATGAAGATCAAGAGATTCCTTTCTAAAGTGAATGAGAATCATGATAATCTTTTGGATTCTCATAGAGACATAAAATTCTTATCCCTAATCACTAAGGAAATTGAAAGGATTAACTTATTAGAAAAATTAAGATTCTCTTGATAAGTTTGAAATTGAATTTTTTAGATTGATTTATTATTATAGGAAATGAAATCTCATAATTTTCTTTGATTAATTTCTTATTTTTGAATTTTCTATCCTTCTACATTTTACTACAAGGTCTTTGAAATTACTTCAAAAGTAAATTTCAAGACTCTATGTAATGAGATTGTTCTTCAAATCATATTGAAGTTTCTTTTATTTTATTCTCTTTTTTGATAAGATTTTCAATATAACCCTCTACCTAATTGAAAGTGGGATTATAAGAAATCTTGATCATGACCTTTTTTGCTAAATTATCCCAATATTTTGAGATTGAATGATATGACTCTATAATAGAACATTCTTGTAAGGATTCTGAATGTCATATCATATGCTTTCAATTTTCTTTTCTATAATTGCTTTATTTGATAATTTTCAGATAAGTTATCTTTAAGAAGGATAATCTTATGCATGAAAGTCTTTTCAATTTTAAAATGAAATATGGGTAATATGAACCAATTTTCAAGGTAAAAATTCTACCCTAGTCCCAAGATGTGGGTCATATAATGATTTTAGCTAACCAAGAAGAATGTTTTCTTCTTATGTGTAATCATTTTCTAGCTTTTAATTTAGCAAAATTTTGCTTTTCTTTTGGAATTTTACCACCATCAAGGGACTTAGTTTATTGAAATGGCATCAAGCTTAAGTTTATAGACCACTACATCGGATCATTTTGTTTATTTCCAAATGAAGTAGTCTTTAAACCCAAAAGATAGCTTGATCAAATCATCGATAGCTAACTCATTAAAGAGTTAGATCATTGATATCAACTTATCAATTATGGAATTAATTTTTTTCTTCAAATTCTAAGGGTGCATCTCAAACTTGAAGACTATATAAATCTCTAGACACATCTAAACAACATTGATGCAATGTGCTTTTAGAAGAAAGTTAAGACCCAAACTACTTAAGCTTTTTAACTTGCAATGGCTTTACGACTCCATAACTTTTCTTGTTTATGGTTATAGGCCACTTGCAATGGAATCAGAGTATACTCAATGAGACATTTGCCATACAAGGATATGGACCCCTAGAAAAGAAGATCCACTATCTTTTCTTTTATCCTGCCAAGCGAGCTCACCCAATCTTGGCAAAGGCTAAAATGATAAAATATGAGATATCTGTTTATTTTTGTTTAGCTAGGGACAATTTTTGACCTCTAACACTACCACTTTATTTTGATGTGGAGAAGATTGAAGTTAAAATGTCCATTTACATTGGATGTCTTTTGCTTTATTTAAAAATTAGAATATACTCAATAGAATCTTTGCCATTCAAAAGATATGGTTTCTTGAAAAAGAAGATCCACTATCTTTTTTACACAAAACAAGCTCACCCAATCATGGCAAAGGCTAAAATGACAAAGCATGAAATATCAAATTATTTTTATTTCATTCAAGCTATGTTAGTTTTATTGAGTATTTTGCTTCATTTGAAATGGTATTAGAGTATACTCAATAGAATCTTTGCCATTCAAAGATATGGACTCTGAAAAGAAGATCCACTATCTTTTATTTAACAAGCGAGCTCACCCAATCATGGCAAAGGCTAAAATGACAAAGCATGAGATATGATTATTATTATTTAGCTAGGGACAATTTTTGACTTCTAACCCTTACCACTTTATTTTAATGTGGAGAATTTTGAAGAAAAATGTCCACATGCTTAGAAATTTTAGACTTTCTTGGATATAGTCCTTCCATCCCTTTACTTTTCTTTCTTTTGTAATATTCTAATTTCATTTCTTCATGAAAGGTTACACTTGGTAATTTTCTAGTTACAAGATTCACTAAGAAGATAGATGTATTTGACTCATTTTACATTTCACTCTTTATGAAATGACTCCACTAAATGATTTGCTAGGAAATTTGATATATTTGACTTTTTTTCCAAATACACCATTTAATTGATTGTTTGATATGATTCAAGTCTTTCTTGATTGATCATATAATATGATCCAACATTTTATTTCTTTTCATCTTTTCATGGAACTACAAATCTAGTAAAGTCATTTAAGTTGGTGAAAATGACTTTCTAAAGATGTTACATTTGGATTCAAAATTATTTAGTGGAGTGAGTCATTTAGATTGGCATAATGACTTCCTTGAAAACTTTACACTTATGCAATCAAAATTTTATTGGAATCAAATTTTAGTGAGGTCATTTAGGAAATGATATCCTAAGACTCAACACTTTAGGATGAATATCAACATCCTTCAATAATCAAGATGTTTCTTCTTTTGTCTTTTCATTTGATTCCTTTTTATTCTCTTTTTTTTTATTTGGGGCTAGATAGAACCATCCAAGAGCATTTAAAGATGTTTCATGAATTCTATGTTGCTCTTTTTCATGTTTGAATTTTGGCTTCAACCAAATGTGATTGAAATTAAGTTCTTTTCTAGGTTTTTTAAGATTGAATTTTCATGAAGCTAAAACTTCTTTCTTTAATTGATTGAATTTAGATGACCTTGTCTTATCAAAGTTGATTAAAATTGGGCCTATATAAATTCACTTTCATGTTTCTAATTAATGTTGACCGATGCACCGGATCAACAAATATTTGAGATTTTTTTCTTTTAAATTTTCACATCGACTAAGATGTTAATAAGTTCTTAGTAGTCTATCTTTATCATAGAAGATAACCCTAGAACTTCTTTATAATGGAATGCCACATCAGGAAGTTGCTTATAGTTAAGTAAGAAAAATTACATGATTATGTAATGCCTTGTTTTACTTTCATTTCTTTCTTCATCATTTTTTTTATTTTATATTTCATTTTATTTTATAACAGAGCATTATGATGCTTGATTTTATGAGAAACTTCTCTAAGATGGGCAAAACATCACATTTTGAAGATGACTTATTTCCATTTCTTTTCAATGTTATTTGAGGTGCTATGATTCTACCATTTTGAATTTGATTTCAAGAATTTCCCTTTTGATATGAAGGGAAGGTAGGTCTAACTCTATCCTCAATAGATCAATAGACCTCATGATCTATTCATTTAGAGGATTGTCATTTAAAAGAGGACCCTCTAGGGTAGATGATGTGCTATTAGAAAGTCAAGATTTGACTTGCATTCTTTTATAGCACATATAAGATTAAAGGTAATTTTAGCTTGTAATGGAATCTTTGACCACCATACTTAACATTAAGATAATGTCAAATAGGTCATAAGACATTGCAAAGGATTCTCCTTAGATTCATTTTGTATTAAAATCATATAATGCCTTAGTCTTGAAAATTAAGGCATTTTTCATTCATTTGGGCTGACAAAGTCCTAAGTGATTTATCTATCAACTTACCAGAGATAAAAATTTTCATATTTTCACTCTAGATAGAAATCATCCTTAGGACCCAATCCTAAGGTCATGATTTCTTTAGAAGGATTAATTCTTCATTTATTTTCTTTTCTTGATTTAGCCTTAAAATTAATTAAAGCAATCATGGAATATCATTTCATTTAATGGGAGAAAACTCCCATTAAGAAAATTGATTTAAATTTCATTTATTTCAACTTTATCAAGAGAATCATAATTCTCTTTTCTACCCTCTCTTTTCTTCTATTGATTAGAAGCAAAAGTGAATCTTGTCACTTTATCTTTGTTTATGTCATGTCATCTTCCTCTTTTGACTCTCTCCCAAACTCTTAAGAATTTAAGATTTTGGAAAGGTCTAAAAGAAGGTTACCTCAAGTCACTCCTTAGAATTGGCCAATCAACTTGAGTAGTTGGTTTTCCAATATTTTAACTTGTGGAAATTAAGATTAAAGTTGATTTGCATTCATGTATAATTTTCTTCTATAAGAATATAAGATTTTCATTGAGTTCCTTAAATCAACCTCTACTAAGGTCAATAAGGCATTCTCTTTTTGGGATGATTTTTATTTTTATCCTTCTTTTCTCAATGCAATTTAAACTTCAATCATGGTGGGAAAGGGACAATAGGCACAACTATGCCTCCTTTCGATTTATGTTTTCTCGGTTTGAACTTTATTTCAATCTACATCCTTAGGTGTTTGACATCTTTGAATGTAGTAGAACAAAGGGTATCCATTCAAGGACCTTATCTTGATTCACTTTAGCTTTAGTACAAAGCCAAAGTAAGATCAAGGATAAATTTAGCTTTGAGACTTTATGTTTGGAGATTTTCTTTTTGAATTTTGAAGTACTTTTCATAATTGTTTTTAACATTTTTTTTTCTGTATTGGAATGGTTTCAAATCCATCTTGACTAGATTTAGGTCTTAATAGAGATGACTTGTTTTTTATATTTCTCTCACCTCTCATTTTATTTTGGGATTTAGTTCTAGGACCCAATTTTAACTGTGACAAAATGAAGAGTTCTAGAACCTTTATTCAAGATGTTGGATAGGCTCAACCAAGAATAAAATGAGAGGTATCAAAGAAAGGCATCTGGTGGGTGGCAGTACTACCAATATATAGAAATAACCATTTATTTCTAAAGATGGAGAGAGGAACCATTCCCCAGCAAAGTCGCCAGAAAATATTGTTGGTGATCTCTCTGGAATAGAGAAAAGAAATGACACCACATAGAGTTTAGGAATATTTTATTTAGATGATCAAATACAGCATTAAGGAATAAGCATATTATCTCAAAAGATAAATATGCTCTCCTGTAATGGATTCGATCATTTCAATAAAAGACTCCTAAGGCTAATGGGTCTTTCATGTACCAGAGCTTTTTCCCTGAACTACATGAAAAAGTAGAACATGGTCTATTTTATCTTGAGATCATGGTTCCCTATAAAGACAAGCCTCTATAGTTAATTACATTTAAGGAAGGGTCTTGATTAAACAAATAACTGGTTATTCCTAAAGACTACTAAGGTAGCTTTTAAAGGAATGATTTTGAGAAATTCAATTGAGAGAGGTGAATTGGAGAGTTATTTTAAGAGTCAAATGGAGCAGTAGAAATGCTTATTGATCTTTGGGATGCCAGACATTTCATCTATCCTATGATTGGGCTTCAAATTTGGGATTTAATTTTAGAGTTCAAGTTATCATTTTCTTAGACATCTAGGGCTTAGATTCTAGCACATACACAGGGTTGAAGACTTATTCCTAAAAGATGCTTGAACCTAGTCTATGGTGCTTCACACATGTCGGATAGTTTTATCCTTGGGAATCATTGGCCATTCTCCTCACTTTGAGGAACTAACCTATCTAACTCTTTTGGACATACAACTTTGAGAAGGTGTCAACTAACACCACCTAAGCATATTTTAAAACTATGAGGCTAAGTCATATGAAATGCAAGATGTTGTATTCTTAGGAAAGAAATCTATGAACCTAGACTCACTCCCTAATACCTAAGATCATGAAAGGTATGAAGATGCACCTAACTAATGCATATTTTTTAGATTTTTATAATTTTTGACTCAGGATTCATTTTAGGTCATAGGAATACTATTTATGCCTAATGCATATAATTAGAAAAAGATTATGGGCTAAATTAGAATATAAGAAGGTGTACTTCCATCATAGGCACTCAAAGGTCAAGCATAGGTTCTCTGGCAAGGATGGAAGTCCTTCATTAATCAAGAGTGAAATAATATGATTATGTATAATATTAAAACATCCAGCTAAGGGGTTGTTATATATTTTATCTTGCTTTAATGGCCTAGGCTTTTATATGAAGATTATGAGTTGTATTTATTTTATGTTTCAATTGGTTAAGTTGGGTAGATTCTAGTTTATCCTATGAGAGCCTATCTATTCATCATATCACAAACATAGCATAGAAAGAAATCTAAGAAAAGCATGTTATTTCTATTGCTCACCCAAAATAAATCTAGCCAAATTAAATTATATAAGAAAAGACCAATGCATGGGTATTCAGACACCGGAAGAAAGAAAAATGGTGAAGTTCTCACTTATACAACCCAGCCTAGAACTACAAGTTTAGATCTATGGGTCTTCTTTCCAAGAAAGTCTCCTTCTTCAAGGACATCCATGTGGGACCACCGCACCATCTCCGGTCAACTCCTACTAATCCTAGACCCCATAGATCCTAACCTAATTCTAAGCTCAAATTTACATTTAAAATTCAAAAGAAATCTAAGCCATGCAAAATGATGTTAGGAAATACACACAAACACACAAAGAAGTTTATATTTCATAAATATATGGCCAAGTTCCTATGGACTATATTAAGGATTTTCAGAACCTGCAAGGAAACAATAATTTTATGATTTTTTTACCGCGATACCTTTAGCACAGTTCGCTGCATAAAATAGTGTTAAATCTAAAAAGAATGCCCTAACATCTAGTCTAACGAATAAATAAGCCAAATGATCTAGTCCAAAGTAATACACCACACAAACATGTGAAGCACAGCATAACATATCACAGGAGATTAAAAGAAAATAACAAAATGATCTAACCTAGATCTAGAGTCCATGACCTAAGTAATCTAGTGTGTAGAGAAGTGGGTTTGTGTGGTAAGTTTTTAGCCTTTAAGTTTAAGTTAAGTTTGAAGTTATCAATTTTACTTGGTTTCATTTCAAATGACTTAATGATTTAATTCTCATTTTATGTTCATTTTATTTGGTTAAAGTTGTATTTAAGTTTTCAAGAATGAAGAATGGAATGATTCCATTTTTGGATGGAGCTCTTTCCATTCAACATCCTAAATCCTAATGAAGTTTCCAAAAGTCTAACTGAAATGCTTAAGTATTTTAATTAATCCTTTTGATTTCATTTATGTTTGGATTTGATTTATGTTATTTCATTTGTTTGAATTGCTTTGTTTGATTTAATTTGTTTGATTTATTTCATTTTGAATTCAGTTATACATATTTCATTTGATTTGGCTTATGTTAATTTAAGGAGTTTATTCAATTTAACTTAAGTTACTAAATTATGAATTTGTAAGTAAGTTTTAAGTCCATTAATATGAATTAATACCTTAGGTTTATTCATAGATTATTCTTAACCTAAAGCACTTAGGTTAATTATTTGATCAAATTTAATTAACCTAGGTTTTATATTCATTATTTAAATTCATTATGGATGAATGATTTCATTAAACTTAACTTAAATTGTTTAATTATGTTTGAATTTCACTAAGTATTGATTTTCTTAAAATTTTGATATTTGATTTAATTCTTTGACTTTGGAAGTTCGATGAATTACCTAAGTATTTCTGATATTTATTTCAAATTTAATTTATTTGTTGATTCAATAATGAATTAATGATTCTTCTTAATTCAAATAACTAAGAAATGGAATCAAGCCATTGAAGGACCCATTTCTTTGGTCTACTCAAATAGATTAAGTCCATGTGACCCTATTTAATAGTCAAAGTGTTGTAGATTAGGATCAAGCATTTCAAGCCTCTTCTCTCCAGCATAGCTTTTGAGGATTGAATCATGTCTTTAAAGTCCCCTCTCCTCTCTTTAGCTAACTATGATGGATTATGCCCTTAATGGCCATCTTATTAGTTAATCACATGAATCACACTCCTAAAGCAAAGATATTGGTATACATATACCTATATTTCACAATCAAAATCACAATAAAATTTAAATCAAAATCAAAATCATGAAATGGAACCCCATTTATACTTACATGTTGATCAATCTTCAACACCAATATGCGTGTATTCTAGTTAATCCACTACACATGGGGTCCATTTATTGACCTCATTTTTGGATGAGGTTAATTTGGCAATTAGAGATCCTAATCTCAAATAGGATTTTCTTAATGCTTAGACACCTCACCTAGTGTCCTAGAAAATCTTTTGAGTTTATTCTAACCTATTTGATATAGGTGGAATCAATCCAAATTTTCAATTTGGATTAACTCAAATAAATCAAATTAAAACCAAATTAAAATGAATAAAATCCAAACCCATCCATTTGAATCAAATTGATCCCCATTTAAGCTAAATGAGTTAAAATGAAATTAAATTTAAAATCAATTCAAATTAAATCATAATGCAATTAATCATCAATTACATTATGGTTTAAAAATAAACTAACAAATTCAAAGGGTAAGATTAAATCCAAATACTTTGCATCAAAGCATTTGATTGAAATAAAATTCCCTAAGACAATTCAAATGGAACAATATCTAATCTCAAATCCATTTTGAGATTAATTTGGGCATATCATACTTTAATCCAAATGAAGATTATAATACCATATTGCATGGAAATAATAAAAGCAAAACAAAAAAATGGGAAATAAAAAAGAAGAGAAATGCTAATTTCTTTCTCCATCTCTCCCATGCAAAATCTCTCCTTCCCACTTCATCCACTAAGACAAAAGCCACCTCTTAAGAGGTGGCGCCTTCAAGTGAAGGCAATGGAAAAATTAAGGCCAAAACCTCCAAGAGTTTGCCTAAAACTTAGCCAACCAAGGGAAGAAGAAAATGATAAGAAGAAGAGAAAGTCCATTCATGGAAAACAAGGAAGGACCTCTCGAGGTGAACATCCCATTAGGTTCACAGGACAAGGGAGTTGATCCAAACCTTTCCCCACCTCTCACCACAAAAAACTAAGCACCCTTTAATGGTGAAATCCAAAGGAGGGAATTTCACCCCAAATTGAAGACACACACATGTTCTAAGGCTCGAGGCCATCCAAATCGAGCCCTTACTCGAATCATTTGACATCGAGGAGGCTGAGAACCACCAAGGTCGAGATCTATGTTAGGGAGCTCGATCAAGGAGGAAAACCACATGGAGATAAGCCGTTGAATGTCGGCCACAAGCTCGTTGCATTGATCTAAATCTTATGGAATCAACCTCGTAGCCAAAGATCGCCAACCACCATTCCCCTATTTTCTTCAAGCTTTCGCTTTTGGGCCTTTTTAAAGAAAGTTGGAATGCCAAATGGATCTAACCATATGATCCCAATTCAATCCGATCATTTTGGGATCTAAATGAGGCATACTCACCGCTGACGTAAAACCATCAACGATGCCATGCTTGGGAAGAAGACGATCTTGACCATTGATCCTTCTATTTGGATCAAGCAGATCAATTAAATCCCTTAAGGATGGAAGATCACCATCCGATCGGATCGAATGGTCCTCCCTCACATTTTCAACTAGCGCGGTACATGCGTAATCCCCACGGACACACACGTGTCCGCATCATGACACCTACCGCCGTAAGACCACGGATCAATATGGACCATCCAATCTTTGATTGGATGATCCGTAAATGATCCTACTCTTTTAACACACATCACATGGGACACTCCCCACTTAAAAACTGTTAGGATTGTTACTTAATGGTTTAATTAATTAAAGAAAATCACTGAAATTTCAATAAATCATATAAAATCAAATATAAATAAAAAATTATAAAATAAGCTCAATGGATTCATCTTAATGAGAGGAGTTCCATAGAAATTAAAATCTCAATTTTTATTGGGTAATTTTCCTTAATTTAGGTTTAATTGAAAAAAAATTGAACCTTAATTACTCTCAAATTAATAATCCAATTAATTTGAAACTTTGGAAATTAAGCTTAAAACAAACCTTAGGAAAATTTTTGGGGATTTAATTCTCTGAATTCAAGAGAAATTGTAATTTCATGTGTTTAACCTTTAAATTAATTAAATTAATTACCCTTTAATGAAATAATTAGAAAACTTTAACCTAATAATCTTAAATCAATATAATAAATATTAATGAAATGTACTACTAAAACCTAATCAACCCCATATGAACCTAATAGATCACTAACTAACTCAATTAGGTAATTAAAATAATTAAATAATTCAATTAAATGACCTGAACTTCATTAAATCATAATAAATCAACCACTTAATCAAAACTTATGAATAAACCTCATTGAAAGGTATTTCGTGAAGAATAATTGAAAAATAAAATCTTAATGAATCTTAATAAATTAGGTTTAATTTAGGTTTTAATAAAAATAATTAAAATCTTATTACATCTTAATTACATCTCTAATCTGAAACTTTAGAAACATAAAATTGCCATGTAACCCCACTTCCATAATTATCTCAAACCCAATTCTATAAATTTGGAATTCTTGATTTTCCAAATCTCTAGGTTAATATGAACTAAATAATAATTAAGAAGAATCATTAATTCATTGAATCAACAAATAAATTGAACTAATTTGAAATAAACATCAGAAATAATCAAGGTAATTCATCAAAACTTCCTAAGTCAAAGAATTTAATCAAATATCAAAATTTTAAGAAAATATGTACTTAATGAAATTCAAACATAATTAAACAACTTAAGTTAAGTTTAATAAAATCATTCATCCTTAATGAATTTAAATAATGAATCTAAAACCTATGTTAATTAAATTAGATCTAATAATTAACCTAAGTGCTTTAGGTTATGAATAATCTATGAACAAACCTAAGGTATTAATTCATATTAATGGACTTAAAACCTAAGCTTACAAATTCATAATTTAGTAATTTAAGTTAAATTGAATAAAATCAAACTCCTTAAATTAACCTAAGCCAAATCAAATGAAATCCATATAACTTAATTCAAAATGAAATAAATCAAACAAATTAAGTCAAACAAATGAAATAACATAAATCAAATCCAAACTTAAATGAAATCAAAAGGATTAATTAAAATACTTAAGATTTTAGTCTTTGGAAACTTCATTAGATTTAGGATGTTGAATGGAAAGAGCTCCATCCAAAATGAACCATTCCATTCTTCATTCTTGAAAATTTAAATACAACTTTAACCAAATAAAATGAACATAAAATGGCAATTAAATCATTAAGTCATTTGAAATGAAACCAACAATTCAAACTTCAAACTTGAAACTTAAAACTTAAGCCTAAAAGACTTACCACACAAACCCCACTTAAAATAATTAGATTACTTAGGTCACACTGATCTAGTTAGATTATTGATTTTCTTTCTATGATATGTGATGTGCTTCACATATCAGGTATGTATCTTAGATGGATGCCAGCTTGTTTATTCATTAAACTAGATGTTAGTATCTTTTTAGATTTAACATTATTTTCATAGGACTGTGTTAAAGGGATTGCAATAAAAAATAAAACATAAAATTGTTGTTTTGGTGAAAATCTTAATATAGTCCATAAGATAGTAGCTTAGCACAAGTAATGCTTCTATGTTTGTGAAATATAAACTTTTGTGTTGTATGTATTCTAACATCTATTTTGCATGGCTGATTTTTTTTTGAATATTAAATGTAAATTTGAGCTTAAAATTAGGTTAGGATCTATGGGATTAGGATTAGAGAGTCCCAAAGACATGGTGTGGTGGTCTGGGAGTGGATATCCCGGAGACTTTCTTGGAAAGAAGACCCATAGATCAAACTTGTGCTCTAGGATTATATAAGGCAAGCATGCCCATTTTTCTCTTCTAGGTGTACAGAATACTGGGATATTTTTTCTTATATAATTTAATATGGCTAGATTTATTTTGAGTTCATAATAGAAACAACATGATTTTCTTAGATTTCTTGTATAGTTGTGAGATGAATGCTGAGTGAGCTCATGATTAACTAAATTTTCACCCAAATTTAACCAATTGAAACATAAAATAAATACAACTCATAATCTTCATATAAACTTAGGTCATCAAGATAAAATATGTAGCAACCCCTTAGTTGATGTTTTAATATCATACATAATCATATTATTTCACTTGATTAATGAAGAAATTCCATCCTTAGAGAACAGCTTGACCTTTGAGAGCTTGGAAGTACACCTTCTTCTATTCGATTTAGCCCATAATCTTTTCTAATTATATGGGCATAAATTATATGACCTAAAATGAATCGATAAAAATTATAAAATATGAAAATATGCATTAGTTAGTGCATCTTCATACCTTACATGATCTTTTATTAGGGAGTGAGTCTAGTTCAGTTTCCTAAGAACACAACAACCATCTTGCATTCATTTTAACATCATATTAAAATATGCTTAGGTGAACTTTCCCTTTGTAAGTCTAGAAGAGTCAAGATGTTAGTTTCCTCAAGTGAGGAGAATGGCCAATGATTCCCAAGGATAGAACTGTTGAGCATTTGACATGTGTTGAAGCACTGCATTAGGTTAAGCATCCTTTAGAATAAGACTTAACCCTGCATGTAGTCTTGTAGAATCTAAGCCTATATGTCTAAGAAAATAATAACTTGAATTAAACTCAAATTTGAAGCCCAATCATAGATAGATGAAATGTCTACCATCATCAATAAGCATTTCTACTCCCATTTGACTTTTAAAAATAACTCTCTCTAATTCGGACCTCTCCCAATTGAATTTCTCAAAAATCATTCCTTTGAAAGCTACCTTAGTAGTCTTTAAGAATAATCACTTATTTCTTTAATCGAGAATATTCTTAAGAAGAGACCCTTCCTAAGATGTAATTAACTATAGAAGCTTGCCTTTATAGAGAACCATGATCGTGATAAGA
Organism: Cymbidium sinense; assembly: GCA_021442155.1. NCBI lineage: Eukaryota > Viridiplantae > Streptophyta > Magnoliopsida > Asparagales > Orchidaceae > Cymbidium > Cymbidium sinense. Next base: position 91,591,564 of record CM038231.1, read on the forward strand.
GATGTCTACTTTCTTTATGTAGTTCAATAGAAATACGATTAAAGACCCATTATCTTAGTCTTTTATTAAAATGATCGAACCTATTATAGAGAGCATGCTTATCTTTGAGATAATATGCTTATTCAATGTCGTATTTGATCATCTAAATAAAATATTCTAAACTCTATGTGGTGTCATTTCTTTCTTATTCGGAGAAAACACCAGATGTGAAAAGATCAAGATCCACGTACGGGATTAAGGGTTTAATTAGGTTATTTAATTGGGTTTTAATCAAACTTAAAATCATAACTAATTGTAGAAAAATTCAAAAAATACAAACATAGGCTCATTTTAAAGGTATTACAGAGTAGAATCTAGAAAAAACTATTATTAATTAATTTTTAGTAGTGATGTTAGCTTAATTATGGTTTTATTAAAAGCTTTATTAGCTTAATTACTCCTTAATTAATCACCCAGTTGATCTTAAATTTTTTTGGGTATTTAGGGAGATGATCTCTGCCTCCCCTATTTTTTTGAGATTTTATTAATGGCTTAATTAGGGAAATCACTTTATTAATCCTTAATCACTCTTCTAATTTAATTAGTGATGATTAGTAAATGAACAATGCTTTGATTAGTTATTTAAGTTTAATAACCTCTGAACAAAAGGGAGCTTTGTGAACGAACATATTTTTTTTAATTCACTTCCCATGTTCTCTTCACTTTGGAATTAATCTAATTAAGGATTAATGAATTAGTATTAATTAATTATTTAATTTTAAATATAAAAGATGAGCTAAGTTATTAAGTGTGAGGGATTGAGATCAAGGCCTCTTCTTAATTTCCTTTATCCATTTCTTCCTTAATTGAGATGTTTATGCTTAATCAAAAACATAATGAACCTAATACTTAATTAAAAAATTTTTTTACATCCAAACAACCCTTATTAACTTTGTTAGCACTTTGGGTGTTTAATAACCAAAGTGAGAGATAATTATTAGCTCACAAGTGAGATAAATCATAAAGTAATTAAGCAAGATTCTTTATATTAACTATTAATCATGAGATTATTTTTCATTTCTTAGAGCATTGAAAATTTACTTTTCATGATTGCATATCAAATTCATTAATTAGTTAATTAACTTGAGTGATGTAGGATAATATTTAGTTGATTAACCTAATCAAAACATAAAAATTTAAGTTTCATTAAACCAAACTAATTCACATATAAGAAAATGGGTTAGGATTATCAAACCCTTCTCATATTTCTTAAATCAAATCAAACTCAAAATTAAAAATGTCTTAAAAAATTTTGATTTATTTTAAATAGTTTAAGAGGGTTTTAACATGTATGAATTGATACATGTGATCTTAAGAGAGTTTTAACATGTAACATTGATTTTATCTATGTATAGAGATCTAAAAATGCCCCCTATGTAATAGGGGAACTTTTAGGGATTTTTTTTGAGTGTTTATATTTACTTAGATCTCTAATGAAGCACAAATGTCAACCTAAATAAATATTAAAAAAAATTTCTAAATTTTATCATAGGAATGTATTTATCATGTATAAATATTTTTTTTAGGTATCAACCATTAATTGCGTCAATTTTCGCCATTTAGGTCATGAGAATGCCCTCCTTGATACACCTTTTCGATGACAAAAAGGGTCATCTCCATTAGGCTCAAATTTTCCACCAATTCTTGATTAAGAATAATTGGTCTTTCAACAAGAGGACCATTTCTCCTTCTTGAAAAGTTTGAGGATGCAATGTATGATCAATGCTTTGGACATCCTCAATGATTCTTAATTTTGTTGAGCTTAGCATCGTGCTTAAATCAAGCTCTTCCATCCGAAATGTATAATTCTATCTTTTGTAAGATCATTTGAATGGCTATTAATGAATGTATTTAACTTGCTGAAAAATCAAATATTAGTGCATAAGGAGTGGATTTTATAGTATAGTTCAAATGTCATGTCATTGTCTTTCTTCAAGGAAGTTTCACTCATTCATTACTTACCATTTTATGATCTTTCAAAGGTGGATTCAGACATTTTGTCAAGTTTCATGGTGCTCACCAAAGACTTAAAGGTTGACATCATTGAGGTTGTTAGAGGTCCTAAGAACTGCCTCTATAGGATCTTCATTTTTTTATCAATCATTTTCTAACAATTTGAGGACATCATTGCATATATAACTTGAAATTTTCTTTACTTGGCTAGAATATGTTATTTAAAAGAACTATTTGATTTACCAAGATTATTCCTTTTAATCAATGTCAAAGAGAACACTAGCTTCAAAAGTATAGTTAATAATTTCTTTTAAATAATAGTTGTGAGCACATAGTTCAAGATTTCTCTTCTTCATTCTCACTTGCTGCATGAAAAGCTTTCGTTGTTATTTCTTCTCATTGCCTCCATATTTTATTTTCTTTTGTTCTACCTTTTTTAGATTCTACATTCTTGTCAATGCTCACTAAGAATTTTAGATTTTGAGCATTACCCACTTTTATAGTTTTGAAGCTTTCATTTTCTCATAATCTAGATTGATATTTCTTTCTTTAAGATCATTCTTGATAACTTTCAATGTGTACTTATTGGATGTACGAGATGCCTTTTATTTATAGCTTATGTCGTTGCTCAAATTGATTATTGATATCATCGAGAAATGTCTTTCACCAACTTGAGATTTTCAAACTTTATGAATAACATTCATCAATCCTTATGGTTAGTGATTCAAGTAACAAATATATATATAATTCAAAGATTTCTCTTCTCTCTCCTTCTACTCAAATTTTTTTAGAGGAGGCTTGATTATACCTCTTAAAGGTCTCAATGGTCAATCACAAGCATGTTTTAAACTTTTTGCTGTGATTTTTCATGACTCACCTCAAAATGACCCAATCTTTCAAATGAATGACTCTTCAAACTTCAGACAGTAGTGGTCATTCCAATTGTCCTCAATCATTTGTATCATGATGCTTCATGAAGGATTATTTCTGATTGCAAATTTCAACATACATCTTTATCAAATAGTAGACTTACTTGATGCCTTGATGAGCATAGCTGTTCATGTTACTATAGCCAATTTTCATCTCACCATGATGAGCGTGACGAGGTCTTCAAACCTACATAAAGACAAGCATATGCATATATAATTTCCATATTCACATCATGCATCCACAGCTATTTCACTATATCATTAACATTGGAAGAGCAGTAGTTGAAGGAATGGGTAGTGCGGGTAGGGAAGTCGATTTCATGGTCTACTATGCTAAGAGCACTATAACCTCCATTATCGAGGGCTTTTTCTGCAAGATGATGCAAGGTCAATGGCACACCATCCTCCCCTGTAATCCTCGTTGGCCTTTTTCTGGTGAAGAACTCCATCATAACCACTCCAAAGCTAAATACATCCACCTTTGTGGTCACCATTCATATATAAGCAAACTCTGGTGCCATATATCATATTCCTTGAAATGCTGATGAAGTGGAATTGTTGGATTCTTCGGGTAAATGAACACCGAGCATATGACAAGTGCCAAAGTCACTAACATGTGCTTCCCAATCTTTATCTAGAAGAGTATTTGAAGACTTGATATCATAGTGAACAATGGGGAAGTCATATGGACCTTTGAACTAAGACTAAAAAGGAAGAAACCCACCCTGATGTCAGTGTAATTTTCAGATTTAGGTCCTCAGTGGAAAATGATTTGACTTTAGATCTGTGGACATACCCCCTTCAATATCATCTTAGTCCACATGCAAATTGTACATAAATTTCAGTATTTGAGATATCGAACACAAGCATTTTCAATGTCCTCTTAGATCTATTGTTTGAACAGAAGCATTTTCAATATCTTTTTTACTATACGCCCTGCTGTCGGTAGATATCCTCTTAGATCTGTGTTCAATATCTCTTTTATTGTGTTCAATATCTTGGCCAAGAACTGAAATCATCTTCAAACGGAACGGTACACTCTTCAATATCTCCACCCCTTCCTTACTGCTTGTGTTTGCTGCTCCGTCTTCATGATCGTGTATAACAAAGCCAACTCATACTCTTCTAGTGTTATCGACATCACGATTTGAAATTCTTTGATGAGAACCATTGTTGCAGGAGGAAGGGAGGTTTACGGAGAATAAGGGAGGCTAGAGGAGGAGATTCTTATGGCTTGAGGGGAAAATGAGAGAGCGGACGAGAGAATCGGGCAAATCCTCTAACCTTAGGGCTGTTCGGCTTGTAGCAAAGACGAAGCGGGAGGAGGCTCGCTCGGTGCTTACGAGTTGCTAGAAATGAGTAGTCCCATCGTGCCAACTGAAAACGTGAGAAGGAATAGAAGAGCTGATGCTTGCCTCTTCGATTTCCTTCGGTTCTGGGGAAAACCGAACGAGAGAGTGGGAAAATGAAAAGCAGGAGCGGTTTCTTGTGGTTGAGGAAAATCAAATGAGGGCTTGCGGTTGTTGTTCGACTGAGAGGGAGGACCGAACAGGTTTGGGAGAAAATAGGGATTAAAGCTCTTAATTAATTAATTTTTCTTTTTTTATCCAGATTAAACTTAATTAACTTCATATCCTATTTCTGAAAATTCTTAATTGATTTTAGGATAAATCAATTATTAAATTTGTGTCTAATTGAGTTAAAATAAACACATTTTCATTTTTTTTTGATTAAGATTTATGTAGAAATCAAAATCAAACATAATATGGGTGTCATTTCTAAGTAAATTGATTCAAATTCAAGGCTTTCATGATGGAGGCCGTTGGTTCAGTCACACCGATCATCAATTTCGCTTCAAAATGCATTATCGCCTAACCTCCAACATTTGCATATACTTATTCAATTGACAATAGTCTTATTTAAAATGATTCGACATTTTGAGAAACGACACAATCAATTTCATGAACAGGGTTTGAATATCGCCGGCTCCCACCATGCACGTTCATTATCGATACCGATCGTTGATGATGTAATATTTATATTCTAACCAATTTTGATCTCGAATGTGATGATAAGTCCATTCATCAATCGAAGGTCATTTGGGCATCATCACGCCTCCAACTCTAGCTTTATCGTCGACATATCGACATCTCAATCACTTGACGGTTGATCGTTGACATGCAATATTTATATTTTGACCAATTTCTATGTTCTAAATGTGATGACAAGTCGTTCATCGATCGGAGATCGTTGAGATTTAGCGCCTCTAATTTACGTTATTACATAAAAAGTTCTTCAGATTTGGCTTATAGGCTTAACTCAACCTATGTATCATATATGGAGGTCAACCAATGGTGTACGTTTAACAATCAAGGTTTTCGACGTCGAGGTTGATCGTGCAAATTTAAAGTTAATTTAAACGCCGTCGACTCGAGGTTCGCCATTTGCTTCACACATGACCGAATCGACTCTAAAGGCCTTTCAATAGTTTTCAATGTTTGAATAATGGAAGCTCCATCAAAGGAGCTCATTGATCTAAAAGCCTCTTGACTTCAATATGTGTGAAATTGCCTATTCTATTTATTTTTATTGGATAATAATTGATCGATGAAATATCAATTCTAATTAATTTGAATCAATAAATGGTACAACCGATTTCAAGATCACGTTTTCGATGGCTGAATCAAGTCAATTTTAGCTCCGACATGCGCATTGTCGCTTCCGATCGTTCGACATTCGTGCAGACTCATCCAAATTGAGCGCGGATTGTCTCATTTGATAGATTTCAATTTTGAAACGCAATCAATCAATTTGAATGGAGATCGTTTGAGCATCGTTGCAGTCTCCTGACTTCGATATGCGCGTCGGTACAATGACTGCATGATCTCTTGATTCGGTTGACCGTTAGATTGTGCAATATTTATATTATGATCAATTTTAACATTCTAAACTCAATGGTGAAGTGTTTCATCTATCGGATTTCATGAAATCCAAGTGTATTTCACTCCATGACTATTGCATCCGATCGAATTCATCTTATAGGTACAATTCGCCTCCATGTAGCATATGTGAAGATCAACACATAAGAATGAAGCTGAGGTAATTGGCAAAATAGATCATGCTAGTTGTGAGGTAGAGAATGGTAATGAGTTTTATTGGGGTTTCAACAAAACAAATCTCATTAGAGGATTCTAATCGTATAGAATTCATTAAAAATTACAACAGGAGGGTTTCTAGTACAAAAAAAAATGAAAGAGTATAGTGATTTTAAAACCTGTAAAAAAATGTTTTGAAATATGAATCAACACTTGTGGAGTGTTCTTATCAATGCACCTCATCTATTGGGCTCCATATATTAACATCATTTTTCCCTTCTCCGAATTACCTAATTGTGTTCATCAAATCTAGAATTTAATCTCCATCTTCTAATTGTAGCTGACTTCAGACCTCTCTATAGCTTTCTAGACTATTCTACTAATCCTTATAAATATAGTTTGTATATATGTATACAGTAGGGAAACAGTGAACAGAAAATGAGTTTCTATGAGCTGATATTACCATTGCAGCTGTCTGCAACTTCTCGCTTTATCTTCTGAAATTTCTATTCTTCACTAATAAGGATATATATTAAAATTATTAACATGAAATATATAATAAGCTGAATTCAAGTAAAGCTTTATTAAGACACATGCTTGATCTCAATAAGAAAAGCAACAAATAATCGGGTCTTAAGTTCAACTCGAATTCAAAAATAATAAGTGAAAATGTAATTAAGATTGTGCTCAACTAATCTTATAGTTTGAGGTCAGAGAGTTATGGCCAAAGATCATGCTTTGCCATTATGTTATTGGCTGATTAAATTACTGGATCTAGGCTATGATCCCTCTCCTTCAAATTAATAGAAATGCTATCGAGGAGCAATGACATTATGGAAACCTTAATATGATTTCCTGGGGAACTAAATCCATCTCCATGCTGGTACATGAAGCTCGCCATTCTTGCAAGATTTATACAAGCATCAAAGAATCGTCGTGGGAATTGTGGATTAGAAGTAGTATATTCCTTGTTCATTTCCTTCCATGCATCGCTTATTAATATTGATATGTACAGTCGACCTTCTTCCTCAGAAGCTCTTTTTTCATTCATGTAGCATTGAACTGATGTTGCTGCATCACCTCTCTCTTGCTCTACCTGTATATTTAATTTCGCATGATTAAAAACCAATGAACATTTGGTTGCATGCTAACCGATGATGTTGCTAAATCATTGCAGAGACGAAAGATTAAGGATGGTAATCGAATGATATTTGGAAACTCTAGTAGCTGTTACGCCTCCTCTGTTATTTTGCATTTTAGCAAGATATAAGCATGAACAAGTATGACATGGCCTGCTGCTGAGATGGTAGCATTTGACAAGTATTTTAGTGTTGGAATGTATCGATGCTTATGCCACTTTGCTTCAACCAGGAATGCTAATAAATCATTGCAATTTGAACGATAATTTTAGAAGAAATTTTAAAATAAGTATGATTTAAAATATATATAATTTAAGAATCTTTAAAATAAAATTTAAATATAGAGATATTTGCTTAACTAATTATTTGCATTATATAGATCGAAATGTAAGGAATTTACAATGTAACTTAGAACTTAGATACAAAAATAATTTAACAATAGTATATATGCATTTAGGCGATTTTTCATATGTAGATAAAGTATACCATATTTAAATTTTTTTTTAAGATACTTAAATTATTAATTATGTTTTAAATTATACTTAGTTTAAAAATTTCTGATTCTATATGTAAGTGTGTGTGTGTGTGTATATATATATATATATATATATATATATATATAGAGAGAGAGAGAGAGAGAGAGAGAGAGAGAGAGAGAGAGAGAGAGAGAGAGAGAGAGTGGGTGTGTGTATGCAAGAACTTAGAAAAGATAAAATACCACTCTTTTAATATTAGGCATGACCTCGAATCTATCATTCAGAGAAAGTTGACTTGCCACTGCATTAATAGTGTCATTGAGGGTGGAAAAATAAATCTTCATATAATCTGGAAGTTCTACGATGTCATTTATGTCCCATCTAAATAATTCATAGAAATAAAAAAATATAATAAGCAAAATGTTATAATGACCAAACTGATTTTAAAATGAAAAAAATAAAAGAAAGGTGAACATAGTGATAAAGAAACAAACCGATCAATAATTTGGGTAAATAGCTCAAGTTCTTCAAGAGAACCATAGATATCATAAACATCATCAATAGTTGCAACCAACATACCAACTTGAGTAAGTTTTTCTCGGCAAAACCCATAATCAGGATCATGGACAATTCCAACAACATAAAAGAAGCATTCTATAAGCCTATTTCTTGAGAAGCATATAATTTTGTCCAGATCTAATTTTGTCCACTAGCTATTAATTTCAACAAAAAACAATGTGAATGATGGTTAATATTCTCAATAAAATATAGATTTTGAAAGACTTGCAATGAAAGCGCTTCATGATCTGTTGTATTGTAGTGTGTTATAGTATAAATGATCTCATATGGGAAGCTACCACATTAGTAGGCCACACTACCCCTCCAAGGTGTGCTCGCCTATTTTTAAAATATTTTGGAGTTTTTATTTACAACTTATTTAATGATTATTTTTAAAATTTTGCTTTAAAAAAAATTATATACATACCACATAATTCTTATACATTTATGTTTCTAACATCTAAATTTTGATATTTACTTATATAATACTTTAGAGTTACAATCATATCAAAAGATATGCATGAGAAGATGTATTTCATAAGTAAATATTAAATTTTAGATATTAAATATATAAATATGTATAAAATAAATAATAAAACTACGTACCTTCCAACTTATTTTAATTCTTGTTGATGAATGTTTTGGACCTCATTGAAATGGATCTTCACGAGTTGAAGCAATGCAGGGTTCATGCCATCTTCAAGCTCATACATATCTATATACATCCAAGCTTCCATCCATGGCATCCTTCGATGTAGGGGAAGATCCAAAGCATGAGCCACAGCTCTTTCAATGGCACCTGATGAATTTACCTCCTTCTCGATTAGGTGCTTCGTTGCAAAGGATCTCATCAGAGAGGCTTGGCTTGAATGTCTTAAGATCACTATTCATGAAATCATCAAAAAACCCTGCATGCATGATGCATTCATACATATATAAGAATTTACCCCACATATACTTCTATATATATATATATATATGCCCTTATGCCCTTATGCCCTTACTAAAAAAATGCAATTAAATTAAGTTTTCTCTCGAGGGGCATTTGTGGACTGTGACATCTTAATTTTGTTAAAAAAATATATCTTAGCCTATAATCATAATAGATATAACGGATTATAAGGGCGATTCACGTATATGTGGTGGGCATGTGAAACCCAAACAGATATATTATCGTACAATCGAAAATTATTTTTCAGGAGGGTGTTGGATACATAAACAACATCAACGTTTTGTTACTTTTAACTTCTATCAATATCTTAAAGTATAATTAACATTTTTTATTCATTTTATGATCCCTTTCGATGTAACTCCTTATATTGATTAATTAGTTGGAATTTGAACCTTCAGATATTTGAAATCCAAATCGTCGTAGAAGACGGAAGCAAATGGCTGTTGTTCGAAGGTCACAAGGAATCATTGCTCGGCAAAATTTTTAAAATAGGCATATTTTTAATCTTAATTAACAATTTAGGCATCAAAAAAATTTTTTTTATGAAAATAGAATGTCCGTATTTTACGGACGATACGGAAGCTAACGCCCTTAATTGCATCTAGGAGATACCTAAAAATATTCTCATCTAAAAGAAGTTTGTTTGTATTAAGTAATCAATCAATAGGATACAAAGCTTAATTAGGTATTGTATAGTTTTAATTGTTAAAAAAAATAAATGCTTAAATACATTGAAAGTCACATATGCGAAGTGAGAGATGCTCACCTATTCTTAGGCCGAAATCCTTGGATTAAGTCCAAAGATATATGATTTTGCATAGAGAAATTCATAAGTTATCAGTTTATAATATCAGATATTACAATATATGTAAATAAAGATGTAAATAAGTCAAGCCAATTTATGACTTGGCTCTTGCTTCGCTTAGTAAATAGCTTGCGGAATTTTTTTTTTTTTTTTTGCTTTTGTAGCCGAGAGAGAGAGAGCGTTGCATGGAGGAGAGAGAGAGAGAGATTATATATATAAATAAATAAATAAATAATTAATTAAATAAATAAATAAGTATATCTATATGCATTAATAATTAAATAATTAAATAAATAAATAAATAATTTTTTAATAAATAAATAATTAATATATATATATTTTTAATATATATATATATATATAATAATTTTTAATGCATTATTTTTTATATATTTATACTTTTTTATAATTTTTGTTATTATTATTATTTTAGACTTATTTCTTTTTTTTCTTTTTTTAATTTATAAATCTTCATAATTTTAATAACTTTGATATTATAAATTAAGAAAATAATATATAAAAGTTATTAAAAATTATGAAGATTTATAAATTAAAAAAGAAAGAAAAAAAAGAAATAAGTAAGATAAATAATAATTCATCTTTAATCACTGAAATATATATGCATTAAAATATAAAATATAAAAATATTATATTTATGCTTTAAAAATAATAATATAAAATATAAAAATATAAAAAAATATAAAATATAAAATATAATATAAAATATAAAATAAATAATAATAATAACAAAATATAAAATATAAAAATATAAAATAATATAAAATAATAAAATATAAAATAATATAAAAATATATAAAAATATAAAAATATAAAATAATATAAAATATAAAAAAAAATCTAAAATAATAATAACAAAAATATAAAAAATATAAATATATAAAAAAAAATAAATAATAATTCATCTTTAATCCATTGAAATATATATGCATTAAAATTATTATTTATATATATATATATATACTTAATTATTTATTTATTAAAAATTATTTATTTATTTAATTATTAATGCACATAAAAAATATGCAAATAAAAAAAATTTATTTATTTATTTTTTTATTTATTAAAAATTTATTTATTTATTTAATTATTTAATTATTTAATTATTAATGCATATATATACTTATTTATTTAATTAATTAATTATTTATTTATTTGTATATATAATCTCTCTCTCTCTCTTCTCTCCCTCCGTGCAATCTCTCTCTCTCTCTCTCTCTCTCTCTCTCTCTCTGCCTGCTACCAAAAGCAAAAACAAAAAAAAATTCGGACGACTAGGCTATTTTCATAAAAAAAATTTTGATCTAAATCTAATTAAGGTTAAGAATATACTATTTTAAAATTTTGCCTCCTTTCTTAGCTTATTGATGGATAACTCACTTAAAGATTGGTAGATTTCCTTGTGGAAAAGTGAGGCCTAACCTATCAACCGCCTCGATTAGCATGAGCTATCGCTTCTATTAAGTTCATCTGATATGAATCCATATCCCCAAATTAACAACAAAGGGAAAGAAGAGGCCAAGTTGGCTAAAAATTTCACCAATATCCCAAAATATAAACATCAAGAGACTAAAATTACACATTCGGACCAAATAATTACGTAATAAAAACCAAGCGAATAGCTTTACAATAATAGAGATCTGAATAAAATCTACAACAACAGCTATCAAAAATCCAAACAAAATATATACAAACTTTAAAAATACAAGACTGAGGAGACAACTCAGAACAAAAGAAATCAACAGATACTATTTTCAGAGCCTCCCTCAAAGTAAAATAAACTCATAACAGAATTAACTACCAAAAGAACAGAAGTCATAAAATCAAGAAACTAAGAAGAGTAGTAACAACAGATTGCATGTATCTCAACTTCGAGCGACAAGCAAGATTAATATGACGTAATGAGAAAACCGTTAGCATGTATAGAAGGTCTAGATCAGGATATAGGAAGAAGAAAAGAAAACTATAAATAGAATGAAGAAATCCCGAAGGGTAATGAAATATTCAGCAAACTCCCTTCTCTCTTTTGTATCTTTCTCTTCTCCCTCTTCTCACGAACTCTTCTCTGGTTTTGCTGCAGCTTCTCCAATCGGAGAAGTTCCTCAGCTCTCGACCCCTCTTTTCTCTCTGGGCTGCTCACTGAGAGAGAAACAAAGCAAAGAAAGAATTAAGGCAAGCTTCACCTAGAAGCATCATCACACCAAGTAGGAATTTGAATCAAGGGCATAGATTAATTCCGATCATCAAGGCAGATCAAAGCAGAGAAATGCGTGTAATCCACTGCGAAGAAAGGAAATCAAGAACCGCTGATGAGATCCAAGGCGAGAGAACAAAACAAATCGGATGATTCAAGGCCAAACGTAATCCAAGTGCTGGATCCAACGGCCAAGAGAAAAAGGTGCAATCCAACGGTTCAGAAGGCACCCGATAATCTCCCATGATTATCACTTAACTCAGTCGGGCTCATTCTACTCAGAGTGAGTCAACTCGAACACCAATTCTCACCGAACCAGACTCATATCATTGATGCTCTTGTTGACATCCTCAAAAAAAATGGCGGAAGAACAAGACACAACCAAGATAATAGATGAGTGTGTAGGAAGACTCAATAAAACAAATGAACAAATATCTTCAATCACTATGATATTAAATGAAGTCTCAAGAAGATTATCTTCTATAGAAGAAAAATTGGAAAATAATCATCAAGAACAACAACAATCACAGGTATGCACTCCTTCTCATACAGAAATTTCCTTTCCAAATAGACAACATACACAGCAAAATAGTAGACCTGTGAAAGTAGATATGCCAAGGTTCAATGGATAAAACTCCGGAGGTTGGCGTTCAAAGCACTATTTTTGAGATTATAGCTTATCGGAGGACCGAGAAATTCTAATTGTCGGTTTACATGGATGGACCACTAAGGCGGTATCAATGGATGCTTAAATAACAAGTTGCACTCATGGACACAATTCAAAGAACAGGTCATTCAAAGATTTGGTCCATCTCTATACAAAGATTTGAGAGGAGAATTGGCAAAGCTACAGCATAAATCTACAATTCAGAATTTCTATAATGAATTTGAAGAGCTAGTTAATCAAATTTTAAGGATTCCACCTGAATTTCTGTAAAGTTGTTTTAAATCTGGGCTAAGACATGATATTAAAAGGGAAGTAAGAGCCTTACAGCCCAACTCCCTACAACAAGCTTTTCAATTAGCTAAGTTAATGGAAGATAGGCTAGCTAATGAAATTACCATGACAAGAAATTATAGTCAATCAATCTTTACCACTAAAATAGCCACAGATATACCAACCACCTTTACTGCCTACCCCAGTTCCCAACCAGAACAATAATATGACCAACAAACAAAACATCTCAATCCAGAAATTAATAACAACACAGTTGGAAGAAAGAAGAAAGAAAGGATTATGTTTTAACTGTGATAAAAAATATCACAAAGGTCACATACATGCAACAAGAACCTGAACCAGAAATGCAAATATTATAGGAAGAATTTCCAGAAATCAGCCTCAATGCATTTACAGGTTAGTCTAATCCTAGAACTTTAAGACTGGGGCGATTGGAAACAAAAGTACAAGTATTGATTGACATGGGTCAATCCACAATTTCATTCTCAAAACTAGCAAAATTAATTTATAAAGTAACACGCATCAGTTTTCAAGTATTAGTAGGCGGAAAGAAACCTTAAAATGTTCAAGAATATGTTCTAATATTCTATCCAACTACAAGGGAATACTTTTACCGCGATTGCTATCATGCAAGGAGCGAGATGTGGTTTTGGGTGTTCATGGTTAGAACAAATGGGTGAATGTACAATTGATTATAAAACTATGAAATTCTACTTTAATGACAGAGATTAAAGCTTACAAGGATCTGACCTCCACGTGGATAGCATTTCATTCCATCAGTTCACCAAATTGCAGCAAAAGAAGAAAATAATCTCATATTTACAGATTAGAGAAATGACAGAGGGAACATATTCCTCTATAAAAGAATTCAGTAACTTACCTGTAGGGATACATCAAGTATTATCCCAATATCAAGAACTGTTTCAAAGTCCAGCAGACTTACCTCCAAGAAGGGATATAGACCATCAGATCCATCTGCCACCTGGAACTCAACCAGTGAGAGTAAAAAATTACAGATATCCACACTTTCAGAAAACATAAATTGAAAAATTAATTAAAGAAATGTTGGACAGTGGCATAATCAGAGAAAGCATCAGCCCTTTCTCTTCTCCAGCACTTTTAATCAAAAAGAAGGATGAAACTTAGAGATTCTGTGTGGATTACAGAGCTCTAAATAAAGTAACAATACCTGACAAATTTTTATTCCCACTCCAGATGAACTTATGGATGAATTATATGGAGCCACAATGTTTTCAAAATTGGACTTAAGGTCAGGATATCACCAAATCAGAATGGCTGAAGAAGACATCTACAAAACAACTTTTAGAACTCATGAGGGACACTATGAGTTTATGGCAATGCCATTTGGACTAATAAATGTACCATCAACATTCCAAGCTTTAATGAATGCAGTGCTTAAACCTTTCTTAAGAAAATTTGTCTTAGTATTTTTTGATGATATACTTATATATAGCAAGACCTTGGAGTTACATCAAACTCATCTCCAAGACGTATTGGAACAACTAAAGTAGCATTCACTATTATCAAGCCATCTAAATGCTCATTTATACAAGACAGAATTGAGTATTTAGGACACATTTTATCTGCACAGGGTATGGTAGTGGATCTCAAAAAGATTCAAGCAGTACAAGCATGGCTTTTACCAAATTCAATCAAACAGTTAAGAGGTTTTTTGGGTTTAACTGGCTATTATAGAAAATTTGTTAAAAACTATGCAGCCATTGCCTCTCCACTAACTTCTATGTTAGCCAAGCAGCAGTTTCGATGGACAGAAGAAGCAAAAATATTATTCTTACAATTAAAATAAGCAATGACATCTCTACCAGTATTACCCTATCCAAATTTTTCTCAGCCTTTTATCATAGAGACAGATGCATCTGGTACAGCAATTGAAGTTGTTCTAATACAAAACAGCCATCCTATAGCTTATTTTAGTAAAAAGCTCTCACCATCATTACAAAAAATATCAACATATGCAAGAGAATTGTATGCTATAACAGAAACAGTAGTAAGATGGAGACAATATCTGCTAGGTAACAAGTTTACCATCAGGACAGATCAAAAGAGCATAAGGGAATTAATGAAACAAACAATTCAGACTCATGAATAGCAGAGATTTTTAATTAAGCTCCTAGAATATGACTACACTATTGAATATAAACCAGGGATTGCAAACAAAAGTGATGCCTTGTCCAAAAACTATTCCATACTAAGATAATTCTACGGTTGACAAATCAATCACTTATATCATTACGCTTTATACTCAAAAATTCAATACTATAATACAAATCAGAGGAAACAGACTACCGAACTACAAGAACTTTATAGAAAAATATCAGACAATCCAAGTTTATTTCCTAAATATAGACTGGTTAATGGTTTGATATAGTATAAAGATAGGATTGTCATAGCCAAAGATTTAGCATACAGAAACACTATTATAAGAGAATTACATTCAACACCAGTAGGAGACCATGGAGGAGTTCAAAAGACTTTGGCGATTAATCAACAATTCTCGGAAGAATATGAAAAAGATATTAAACACTTTGTATTAACACGCCTATTTGTCAACAAGTCAAGTATGACACTCAGAAGCTAGCAGGATTACTACAATCTCTACCTATACCCACAAGCCATTTGGGAGGAAGTATCAATGGATTTTATCACATGACTACCCAAGTCTAATAATAAAATAACTATATTAGTAGTGGTTGATAGACTATCAAAATATGCTCACTTCTCAGCCCTTCCAAACAATTTTATAGCATCATATATAGCTCAGAATTTCATTACAGACATTGCAAAACTACATGGCATACCATAAGGTATAATCTCAGATAGAGACCCAATCTTTATGAGCAACTTCTGGCAAGAACTGTTCCTGTTAAGTGGAACCATATTAAAACACAGTAGTGCATACCATTCTCAGAAAGATGGTCAAACAGAGGTAACCAACAGAATCCTAGAGCAATATCTAAGGAGTTTTGTATTAGAGACACCAAGGATGTGGTTACAGTTCCTTCCTTGGGCAGAATTCTCTTATAATACATCCATCAATACTTCCACAAAGATGACTCATTTTCAAATATTATATGATAGACTTCCCCCTTCAGTAATATATTGTTAGGAGAAAACAACTATCAACATAGAGGTACAAATAGTTTTACAACAGAGGGACAGAATACTACAGCTATTTAAAACAAATCTACAAGAAGCTCAAAACAGAATGAAGCAAATGGATGATAAACATAGAAGAGAACTTCAATTCAAAGTAAAGGATTTGGTATTAGTTAAACTACAACCCTATAGACAAACTTAGGTCTGGAATCGATACAAAACTACAAAAAAAATACTATGGCCCTTTCAAAGTTCTACAGAAGATAGGGATTGTTGCATATAAAATAGAGTTGCAAACGAAGAATACATAATGTATGTATCCGGACTCTCAAATACAGACAGGATTCTACAATCCACCCAGCAAAATTAGCAACTCAGTGATGGGCAGATGTTAGTCAGGCCTATGAAAGTTTTAGATCATAGAACAATACTACAAGGAGATCATCAAATTAAAGAAATCTTAATACAATGGGAAGGACTTTTAGCTACAGTGGCTTCCTGGGTATCAGAGGAAGTAATAAAGGAAGCATTTTCTGACTTTGACCTTGAGGACAAGGTCAATGTGGGGGAGGGGAGTAATGATATGAATCCATATCCCCAAATTAATAAACAAAAGGGACAGAAGAAGGCCAAGTTGGCTAAAAGATTTCACCAATATCCCCAAAATATAAACATCAACAGAGAGACTAAAATTACACATTCAGATCAGAAATAATTACAGAATAAAAACCAAGCCAGAATAGCAGTTTTACAACAACAGAGATCAATAGGAATAAAATCTACAACAGCAGCTATCAAAATCCAAACAAAATATATACAAACTTTAAAATACAAGACTCAGGAGACAACTCAGAACAAAAGAAATCAACAGATATTATTTCCAGAGCCTCCCTGAAAGTAAAATAAACCCATAACAGAATTAACTACCAAAGGAACAGAAGTCATAAAATCAAGAAACCAAGAAGAGTAGTAACAACAGATTGCACGTACCTCAACTTCCAGAACGACAGAAGCAAGATTAATAACAGATTGTAACAGAAAACCGTTAGCATGTATAGAAGGTCTAGATCTAGGATATAGGAAGAAAAGAAAACTATAAATAGAAGGAAGAAATCCCAGAGGTAATGAAATATTCAAAGCAACGCCTTCTCTTATCTTTTTTCTTCTCTCTTCTCTGAACTCTTCTTTTGGTTTGCCTGGGCCAGCATCTCATCCAGGAGAACCCAGGGTTCTCAGCTCTCGGCCTTCTTTTTCCTCTCTAGGCGTGACGGCTCGAACTGTGAGAGAAACAAACCAAAAGAAAGAATTAAGGCAAGCTTCCTCTAGAAGCATCATCACACGACCCAGAACAGCCGGAGGGTTTTGAATCAAGGGCGTAGATTAATTCTCCGGGACTCAAATCAAGGCAAGAGATCGAACCAGTGAGAGAAACACGTGTAATCCACTGGGAAGGAAATCAAGAACCGCACGAAACCTGATCCAAGGCGTAAAAGAGAACAAAAAAAATCAGATGATTCAAGGCGCAGCTCAAAAGAAACATAATCCAAGTGCTAGATCTAACGTCCAAGAGAAAAAGGCACAATCCAACGGTTTAGAAGGCACCCGATAATCTCCCATGATTATCACTTAACTCAGCCAGGTTCATTCCACTCAGATTGAGTCAACTCACTGAACCAGACCCAATTCTCACCGAACCCGACTCATATCACACTTCTTGCATCAGTTCCTCGTCTAAATGGCCGCTTACTTTCTCCTGAAAGATTAATTTTGAAGAATGAATAGAAAGATAAGAAAATGTAGAAGGATGAGTTTTAAATGGTCTTCGGTGACAGACATTGACATGGAAAAAATAACGGGAAGACTTGAGAGCTAAATAAAAATATTTAAGATAAAATGTAAAAATAGATAAAGATGTAGTATAGAACTCAAAAAAAAAAAAATGTTAGAACAAAGAACAGACCTTGTGAGTGTTTGGTAGCGTCTGCAATGACCTATAATCCCACGAGCTCGGTTGGTAGTTGGCAGACCTCCGAGCATTAATCATTTGGTTAGGGACTTCAGCTTCAAATGAAGTGCTAGTTGCCATGATGAGAGGATCAGAGACGAGGACACACACACACACCCTGAGCGAGAGAGAGAGAGAGAGAGAGAGAGCTTTGATATATTGAACAGTTAAATAGAGCCTTTTGTATATAAATAATTAAGTTGTGTTTTCAGAGAGGAGCTATTTTCTTAATCAAGATCGTGCATCAGGAGCATTTGAATTTTGACGTTTACATATGGCCTACTTATATTGACCTGATGACAGCATTTTGTTGAAAGAATTTAAACATGTCTAAATTTTTCTCCTGCAGTAAGCTATAATTTCTTGAGGCCGAGATAATTTTGTTGAGGACTTCAACTTCAACTGAACTGCGAGTTGCCATGTTGAACAGAATGCAAATTAGTGGATTAGACACACACAGAGATGCTTTCCTATGCATTTAAAATACATCCTAGCAAACAATAAATTAGTTTCATTATATTTAATTTTCATACAATTAAACAACTCCTGAAATTCAAAATACATCAGATGTGAATGCTTGTGTTTTAATTGTATACAACCATAGCAACGCAGCAGATCATATAATGAATATTTAAAACACAATGAAAACTAGAAAAGTTTCTTTTTGCGATACGACTGACTAGGAGCAATAAATAATAATCTGAAAATTACCATTAAAAGAGGAAGAAAGAGGTTAAGATTTGATAGTTAACTTAAGATTAAACCGGATGACATAATGAATATTTAAATTATTAAAAATAATCTAAATGATGAAATAATATAAATATATGATAAATATAAAATAAAAAAAAAAATATATATGTAATATTTTAATACAAATTTAAAAATTAAATTAAAATTTATTAAGATATAATTATATATATATATATATATATATATATATATATATATATATATATATAT
The DNA here is from genome assembly GCA_021442155.1 of Cymbidium sinense. Classification (NCBI taxonomy): domain Eukaryota; kingdom Viridiplantae; phylum Streptophyta; class Magnoliopsida; order Asparagales; family Orchidaceae; genus Cymbidium; species Cymbidium sinense. The sequence goes on from CM038231.1 coordinate 91,610,786, forward strand.
ATATATATATATATATATATATATATATATATATATATATATATATATATATTAAAATATATTTAAAATTAAGAATAAGTTTTATATAGATTTATAAATATTAATATAATTTATAATAAAATATAAAATTTTTAATGTAAAAAAAATTATTTTAAATTTATAAAATATAAATAATAATATAATATATAATATGTGAAATATTTATAATATATTATTATAAAATTTATATTTCTAAATAATTTATTTATATTATAAAAAATTTATAATAAGAGTATAAAGTTAAAAAAATTAAATTTTATTTTTTATTTTTAAATTTAAAAGCTTAATTCTTTATTCCTATAATTCAAGTCAAGTTTCAACATATTTCTAAAACTTTTTGTCCCGCATCATAAAATAAGCTTATGTTACACTCTTTATATAGAAGAAAAGAGCTTTTTTTATAAAAGCATTTGGACCCACCTAATTGGTATCATAATATGATATTTTGATATTTATATTTGAAATTAATCTAAATATATATTAAGATGTATTAAATTTATTTTTAAAATATTTAATTAAAATGTTATGCTTAATTATTAGTTAAAAAAATTTAGTCATTTCATTAAAATTAAAAAAAAAAATGAGATTTATTTGACGATTTGTTTTATAAAACCTTGCTTGGTGTGTCGATCAAGCGACTGATGTTTGTTCGTCAAGGGTTTTATAGTGCACCTACATGACCAGTTCGGTTGAACGGCCGTTGATCCCAAAACAATGATAATCCATTAATCATTACTATTAAAGCATATCGGGTATGACTTTTGATACAACAATAATTTTAGATTCATCACTTAGTCATGGTGCCATTTACATTGAACACTAATGTCTACTTGGATATCATGTTATTTTAGAAGAAAGTATGCGCTAAAAATTTAAGAGCACTGCCCTCACTCTTAATGTGAACAAACTTAACACTATCAAATAGATGTTCTCAAGAGCTTTAAGCCTCACAAGCAAGGTTGTGAAAATGAGGACGTAGAAAAGAAAAATAGAGTTCAGGTTTAAAAGAATCAGGATGATATAATAAATATTAAAATTATCTAAATGAGATTTAAATGATCAAATAATCATATATATGTGCATTTGAGGAAAATAAATTATAAAATATAAATCATACAAAAAATCTCTACAATTTTAAAGTTAAATACATTAATATATAAATATTAATCTGTAGAATAATTCTTTTGAAACCTATTATGAGCTAGAAATTGATTATCTAAAAGAAATTGAAATTAAATAAAAAGTAAAATACTAACCGGAGGTTAAATACATCTATTTTCCGTTGCTTATCTAAAAGATGATAGTATAGTAAAAAACTTAATTTCTCCAACTATTATCTACCCTTGAATTTAAAAAATAAAAATTCCCTGTTTCCTGTGAGAGAGAACAAAGAGAGGAAGGTCAGCCGCCGGGGGAAAAATGCAGCCGGCGGGGGAAAAAACGAAAGTAGCTGGAAACAAATAATCGGAAGCAGCCGCTAGGGATATGAATCAAGCGCGAAATGCCACAGTCGTTCGATCGTGGATTAGGCGCAGACCGGCGGAGTGATTAAACTGCGGTCGGTTCTCCGGTTCCGCGGTTGAACCACCGTTTTGCTACAGTATTCCACCGTCTTCTGTTAAGCTGATTTTATGAATATTGGTACCGGCAGCCGGTTCAACGAAGTCGAACTGTTATCCATTTATCAAAGCGTTGCTCACAAGAGGCTTAATCCATTCCTGTTGACCTCAGTTTGTCTCCTAGAAAAGCTGAGCAATCGTTCCCTCCCGTTTCTCTCAACCACACGTGCCCGAGGAACTGTTCATGCACGATCCTCCCTCAAAACCGAACGAAACCCCTCTCTGGTTCGTTCTCCCAAAAACAACAAGCAATTCCTTCTTTTAATGCTCCAGATAAAAGGTCTCTTTTCTCTCTCTTTCTGGTTCTTCGCTAGACACTCTCTCTCTCTCTATGCTCCTTTACTAAAAGACTTTCATTCTCAATTTATTCATTAACATATCTTAAGCCTAGTCTTGCTCATCGGTAAAATCTTTCCTTCTCTAAAGCATCAATCAGACCTGCTGCATAAGACTCCATAGACCATCCAAAATCCTCCTCCTTGTTTGTCTCCACAAAATCGAAAGCAAAATGCCCTAGTAATTCTTCTTCCTTGAAATCTCCCATTTTCCCCAATCCACTGTTTTCTTTTAATCTCCCTCACATATCGATTCACGCTTTGAATGATCGACCCTCCATAACTTCTATGGATATTATCTTCCTGATAATCTTGTCACCCTAAGTACACTAATTATTTTGGCTATCTCTAACTTCCATATCTTCTTCTGTCAATGATATAATTGAAATGGTTGTTGATTTGATTGTGAATATGTAGAAAACTTGAATGTGTGTGGAAATTATATGCATATATGCTTGTGTCTTTTAGCAGGTTTCAAGACACTGCTAATGCATAATAAGTAGTGGGTGCAAAGGCATAGATGTCGGAAGATACCTTCAAATCGCCAATGGGACCTAGAATAAGCCAAAATTGTTAAATGTGACACTTGAAATCAAAATTTGGTAAATTTAGACTTAATATATATATATATATATATATATATATAATCAAAAACAATAATCTAAAATGAAATTTAATTATGTTAAATCTATAATATCATAAAACAAAATCAACATGAATTCCAAAATAAATAAATAAAGAAAGAGAAGAAGAGATTACAATGAATTTCAAACTGAATGCACACTTGAGCTTTGGACAAGGTTTCTCTATCCTCTCCTTTTCAAATGAGGAATGTGGAAAGGAATAGCTCTATTCTTTAATTTATAGAAGTGAGAATCATATGGGTGGAATTTGTTGACCTCTTTGTCATCAAAATTGCAAGCGTTCCTCCGTTTCCCTCAAGCACATACACAGCAATCCATTCTCGATCCTCCTCAAAACAAAACAAACCCCTCTCTCTAGTCTCCCAAAAACTGCAAGCAATTCCTCTCTTCCCCCTCTCACACACTCCACCCGATTCCCACCGAAGATCTCTCCCCTTCTCTCTCCATTTTGGTTGATTGCTCAATCACTCTGTCGTGCTCCTCCTCTCCCTCAACTGTAAATCCACAAACTCTTCATTCTCATTTTATTCCTTAAGACCACAGTAAGCCACTTCCATCTCCTGTCATTAAACACTTTTCCTTTTCTGAAGCATGTTGACCTGCATGCATTCACTCCATTCGACCATCCGAAATCCCTCTTCCCTCATTCGTCTCCACCAAAATCGAAAGCCAAAAATGCCGTAACGGGCTCTTGATTCTTTTTCCTCTACGTTTGTTTGGCTCTCGTTTTCCCCCAATCCACAAATGTTTTCTCTTCTGGCTCTCCCTCACATCACCGACCAATTCACCCTACTATGAAGTCATGATCAGATCCTTCATCACTTCTATGGATATTATCTTTCTCTACAATCATGTCACCCTAAATACACCAGCTATTTTGGCTATCTCTCGTGTCCATATGTTTCTCTGTCAATAATATAGTGAAATGGTTGTTGATTATGAATATGTAGAAGAGCTTTAATGTGTATGGAAATTATCTGCAAATATACTTATGTCTCTTTTTTTTAGGTTTCAAGACCCCGCTAATGCTCAATAGGGTATAGTGGGTTCAAAAAGATAGTTGTGGTGTCCAATATATTTTCAAATAGGGTGTACCAAGTAAGTCAAAATTGTTTTGATGTGGCACCTCATGATCAAAATTTGACTAAACTTTGGACTTAAAAAAGGAGATTTTTCTAAAAAAATATAATAAATCATATCAAAAAATACAATAATCTAAATGGAATTTAATTATGTTAAATCATATAATATCATAAAACAAACATCAACTTGAATTCTAAAATAAATAAATGAAGGAGAAAGGAGATGAGCTTACAATGAATTTCAAAGAAACTTAACGCACACTTGAGCTTTGGACAAGAGTTTCTCTATCCTCTTTTTCAAATGAAGAATGTGGAAAGGAATAGCTCCTATTGCCTTAATTTATAGAAGTGAAAAGAATTAATATGGGACCCCTCTTATTTAAAATTAATAATAAGTAAAGCGAGCATTTGTTGGCTAACATGAATTAATTGAACCTCTTAGCTTATATTACAATACAAATGGTGGAAAGATGATAATTCAAATATAAACATGACTTTGAATTCATGTCATACTTATAAGGAGATTGTACAAAGGTAGAAGGTAATTTTCAAATGAGATGAAGCTAAAAAAACTAAAGTAAGATTCATAAAGAACAAACCTTCTTATTTAATCCGTATATCGGAATGTCTCATTTAAAATGGACTAAAGAGGGCTTCAATTAAACATAAAATTGATACATATGAGAATATATATTAAGTAAAAGTGAATTCATTCACTTAGTTTATAATCAAATGAATGCTTGATCTTACTGTAGAATTTAACATGAAACCAAATTGGGTTTGATCGCCATGAAGAAGATGGAAAAGAACATGACTTGCATGCTTACCAATGAGTTTGGTCGCATGATCTTTTCAATAAAGATTGCAATTACTATGGTTTATTCTAAGTGAATTAAAATGATTTGAATTGAGCACTTGAATAACCATACACCATTAGAAAATTTAAAGAAATATATACACCCAATTACACATCATGTAGGCAGAAGGTAATGCAAAATTCTCCATGAATTATGGAGCTTCTTTCAATCCAAAATTAAGAAACTTCATTCTAATTATGATTTTAAAATCAATGATTTCATTAATTAGATAAAATTATCTAAGCTATAAATATATGCATGTGCTGACATGATTTAAAGTGTAAATTTTAATATCTAAAAGCTAAGCTAATTTAATTAAATAAAAATACAAAATTAATCTCATAATTTAAACATAAATTTATTTGAATTATTAAACACCCAGCCCCATCTATGAATGCTTAAAATTAGTGTATGAGGATCTTTGCGTTTGCTTCTGTTTGGTCTTAGACGTCGGTTAACAAACTTAAAAATCTAACTATTATAAGAATTTTAACTTATTAAAATATTTGAAAAGCTAATTCCATATATGATAGTAGATCTAATCTTATTATTAAATTAATAGAGTTAGCAGGATAGAATATAAAATAATACACCCAATGATGGATTGAATGAAGATTTTAACCGGAGAGGATACTTTCATCAAATTTGATTTTACTTTTAGATTAAATTAACTTAAATTAAGTATCAATCCAAATATAAAATCTAATATATTACTAAGGTATTAATGGTTAAATGAAATGTAATCTTTAAAACTTAAAGCTTCAATCCACCTTCCGTAATTATTTTTCGAAGCGATAAATTAAGAAAACTCTAACTTATAAAGGAGTCAAAGTCAAATCATGTATATTTCTATATTCACCCTCAATCAATCTTGTGCCAGCAAGCCATAGCTCAGGTCTCCTAACTGTGTGGTTTGGCAAGTAGGCTCAACATATGATGTCTATTACGAGTTCCAAATGTAGTTGCTAAATGAAACCATTATATTGATCATGATGTGCCATATGCTCTCCAATGGCTCTATAACTTGAGATACGAATCATAAGGTACACCTGATAAGGCAAAAAGCCCTTTTTCATTTAAGGTAGACTTATGCTTATCTCTTTAGACAAACACCACCCTATGTCTACAAGGATTACTTAGACAACAACCCATGGACATAGGATCCTTCGGTCAGTTGTGACTACCTCCTCTGACTAAGTAGACTAAGGACCGCGATAGCCCGGGATGATGAAACCATGAGATCTAAATAGGGCGCATCATCGTTCCCCAACCATCCGCTTTAAGTAAAAATGATGAATTTCATATATTCTAAATTTTAAAGCTCCACATGCTGCTACTATACGCCTTGTATTTAGCGATCTAATGACTAGCCTTAATCGAAAGTTCTCTCTCAGTATTGAGAGGGGTAATTAATTATAGGTGCTTGTGTTTTTAGAAAACCTGGAACCAGATCTAAATTCCTTACTAAATGAGGGTGAAATCTCTAGGTAGTATCTTATCCACTATTTTTCATCCTTAAAATTACAGACACATAAATCATACTCTCTTCAATGTGAGAGGTGTAGAATTTTGAGCCCATATTTATGGCGACTCCGCTGTGGATATGTTTCTCTTTCCATCTTTGCCTAATCATATACATGCTATAGTAGCAATAAAATATTTGAAAATTCAAAATAAAAAATGGTGATTTAAATGTGTAATAAATTCAAATTACTCTTGTATGAGACTCTATGTCGAATGAATTATTATGTAAAGTATATTATTGTTACACTATTATTTTTTTTTTCTGTAGTACCTCTGCATTTTGAAAGTATGGGTGAAATAAAAATTACTAATCACTAATCCCCATCTTTAACTTGTGCAGAATGGATCTATAGAGCACTCCTTTCACTGTTCAGCCAAGGCATGGTGCAAACATCTACTTTGCTAATATTGCCATCAACACAGGAGATGTTAGAGCTACCATTCAATTTGGTTGTAGATTTCCACCTATCATAGCGCACTCTTGAGTACCCACTTGACTCATCCGAGGATATGCTAGAAGGCCTCGGTTCTTGAAGCTCCTACTGTCATGTTTGCCAACCAATTCAAAACCAACCTTTTAAGGATCTCCAAAAAAGAACTTCAATTTTGAAAGATGGGACAACGAAGCCCTCATGATAAAAAAAATCATCGAAGAAGCGTATCTTTGATGCCTCATGGTACAACTACTTCATCAACTAAAACTTTTGCATTTGGCATATATGATTTTTTAGGCTTCCTCATGGAAGCAAATTAAGGCAAAGAAAAAGAAATGCTAAGATGAAGGTTCATGAGATCCATTTAAATAACCCGACAACAATACTACCACCAAAAGTGAGTATTCCTACCCGTAACGACTTTGACAATCTAAAATGGGTAAGAAAAAATAGCTCTACTGGTGAAGTGAATTAGTCTTTATGGACTCAACAATGTCAAGCTCTACCATGTAGAGAAGACAACCTGAAACATTGTCTACTAGAATACATAATATTCTTAAAGTAGCCAAGGAAAGACGCTTAATAAATAAAAAATTTCAGAGGCTTGTGATGATTGAAGATACTGAGATTCCACCAAGAAAGTTGCCATCTCTTATGGTAAATAGTCATCAAGCCAAGTATGCTTCACTGTGCGAGTGACACTTAGATCATGTCCAATAATCCACTATCGAAGATCCTGAAAGGGTAAGGATATGGAGGCCAAGGCCCCATGATGAAATTCTGAAGAAAGAAAGAGGTGTGACATCGATACATATTCAAAAATCCACCTCAAAATAATTCATCTGAAGTGCATACATAAAAAGAAGGGATATCACGATAAAGGTATGATGATGGACACCATGGAGAATCCTCTTGGGATCCCATCAATTCACCCAGGGAGAAAGTTGATTCGATTGTCCCCAATGAAAGAAATGTATTCTCCTTACAACGAACCAGAGATCCATTGGAAGCGCCGGGCGATGAACAAGACGCTATGGAAGTATAAGGTTGTTTATATGACGAGACATATAGATGAACTTTCCGGCATCATCAAACATGAATCTAGTGAGCTTGAACCAAATGCAATGTCAAATGGAAGCCAAAGATAAGAAAAATTCACAACTTGTGCCAAGATGAATGACATGATGATACAAATGAATATCATGATGAATATGTTGGAAAAGAATACCACATAAAATGTAGCACCTTTTTTTTTTGCTAATCAACGATAATAATACAACCTTTATACCACTAGTCACTCGATACAGCTCTATGTGAGAGGTCTGGCAAATTTTGAGCCTACAATTCCAAAATGTTCATCTCTAAAAAAATGAGGATGTTACAACGCTTCTAACTCTTTGAAGTTTGTTGCTTAGAATAAAAGCACATTACTTGTTCATTCTGTTACAGATAAATTTATAAAAATAATAATAATTATAATGTTATAATGAATATCGTTATAACTTATAACATTAATATTAACGTTACTAAATTAATTTTATAACTTATAACATAAATTATATAAATATAAATTAATTAATAAATTTATAACTTAAAATAACATCTAGTAATGACTATACATCATAAATAGATGATTTAATATTTTACTCTCATCTTTCACCTATAAATACATGAGAATATGAGTTGGAATGACATGAGAAAAATTCTGAATACTCTCTTTTTTTCTCCTTGTCATTTTGTTTATTTCATTTTGGGAAACAAAAGACTGATTAGTTCAGTTTTCTGATGTCATAATATATGCATAAAAGTGGATAAGTTATATCCCATGAGTTAAAGAGAGAGCCACAAATTAGTGCACCAAATGGTTGATCTATTCTAAGGATAGTATCATCGGCACCTCTCTCCTAGGTTATTTGAATCTCATTACTTTTATTTTTTATTTTAATTGTGTTAAATTTATTTCTTAATTTTTATATTTATTTTTATTGTTCAAATAATCTTAGAGTATATGTTACTATTTTCTTTACTTTTAATCATTTTTATAAAAAAATATCTACACAAATATTATTTCTCCATGATGATGTTAAGTAAAAATATTTAGAGTACATCTTAAAAGATGGAAAAGAAAAATATATTGATTGACATATTTAAGATTAATTTTGGTATTATATAATCCCTCTTCATCGAACCTAATTGAAAAGAAAAATAATTCTTCTTCCAATGAAGGGTTAGGAAAAGAAAAAACTTCATAAGAGATAGATTTTTTCTTATCTTGGACACATTCTTAGTATTTTTCTAATCATCTTTATAGATATGTTTGTATATCAACATCTTCTTTTGAGCTTTGGAAAGCACTTGAATCAAAATATAAAAAAATTAATACATGTATCTAAAATATATTCAATAGAATCATTCAAAATATAAAATGAGTGATTCTTGCGGATAATCAAGTAAATAAAATTCAAGATATTGTTCATGATCTAAAAGAATATGGCATATGCATGACTGAATTAGTTATTATTGCAACGATAATAAAAAAATTACCATCAGCATAAAGTCAATTTACACAAACACTTAGGCATAGTAAAAATAAGATACTTCTTGATGATCTTATTATTGCACTTAGAATAAAAGAAAAATAAAAATAAAAAGATAAAACTCTCACTAAAATTGAATCTCAAACACATTTCAATATAATAGAAAAGAGTAATTTAAAAGATTTTTTAAAACCAATTAATAAGACGTTTAAGAAACAAATATCACACAAGTTTAGCAATAAAATAAAAATATAATAAGATTCAATGTTGGGTATGCAGAATTAATGATCTTGTAAAAGCTTATTATTATTGGAAAGATATACATCTAAAGAAAAACAAGATCTTTGAGCAAAATTAATCTCAATCACAAATTATGATTATTTCTAAATCCAATGATTCTCTTCCTTTAGGTTTATCCCATCATTTGAAAATAATTTTTTATACTATTCTACCAATTGGTGGATGATAAAGGCAACTATACATGTGAGTTTTGATAAATCTTGATTTTTATTTCTATCAAGATACACAAAAGAGGAAGTGTAAGCATAGCCAATGAAACATTAAGTGTGGTTGGAGAAGAAAATATTGATCTAAAATTGGCTAAAAAAAATATATATATCAATTTTTTAGCAAAATTAGGAAAAATTTAATTAGTTTGCTATTTTATAATGATTATCATTATTTTTGAGTCAAATAAAATTATGAAATGGATCATTTGTTGGCACTGGATATTTATGATAATTTTTTAAAAAATTAAACTTATTATTATCTAACAATAAAGATTGCTTAAATCTTTCTATTTCATTATTATTTCTTCTGATATTTATCATGCAAGATTATGACATGTAAATTATAAAATAATTAGAACAATGATATATATGGATTTAATATCCAAAAAATGATATAAATAAGAGGTAAAGTATAAAATTTGCTCTCATGAAAAATAAATTAAAAAACTATTTAAATCTATTTCAATTAAATAAATTGATTTATTAGGCCTTATTCATAATGATGTTTGTGATTTAAATGATAATTTGACTAGAAGGTAAAAGATATTTTATTAATTTTATTGATGATTTTTTAAAATTTTTTATTTAATCAAAATAAAAGATAAATTTTGATATATTTAAGAAATATAAATTAGAAATTGAAAATTAATTAAATAAGAAAATTAAAATTTTAAGATTGGATAGAGGTAGGGAATATATTTCTCTTTTATTTAATAATTTTTATAAAAATATGATACATCAAATAATCTTCCATATTCTCCTCAATCAAATGGAGTAGCAAAACAAAAAAATAGAATATTAATTGATATGATAAATGCAATGCTAATATCCTCAAATTTATGGAATAATTTATGAGGTGAAGTTTTATTAACAATTTATTTTATTTTAAATCAAAATCCTTATAAGAATTCTAATAAAGCACCTTATGAATTTTGGAAAAATAGAAAACCTAAGTAGAAGTATTTAAAGTTTGGGGTTGTTTAGCAAAAATATCTATTCTATAATATAAAAAGAAAAAATTAGGATATGAAATTATAGATGGTGTATTCATTTGATATTCTCTTAATAGTCATATTTATAAATTTCTTATTATTAACTCTAACATTTGTGATATTTCTAATAATATAAATATGGAATCTAAAGATGTTATATTTTTTGAAGATATATTTCCTATAAAAATAAGATTACAAAATCTATTAATAAAAAATGATCTTTAATAGAAAATTATATAATAAATAATGATGATATTATTTTAACTAATAAAAATGAAAAAATATTAGAAAAATAAAAGGATTAGAAAGAGAAAATTTTATGTGATGATTTTTTATCTGTTTTAACTAAAATATTTATTTTACAAAATGATCTACCACTTTTGATGAAGATGAATAGGTTTTTTTTTAGAAAAAAGCTATTAATAATTAAATAGATTACATGTTTTTCTAGTTTTATTTTGCTATGAATTTCATCTTTCCCATTTTTTTGTCTTTATGTAACAATATCAATTTTGATTTATATACAATTCATTATCTAAATAAACAAATGTATGAAATGATTTACTTTATTTAGATAAGTTAATATTAGTGGTATTTTAAGGTGATTTAAAAATTAGAATACTATATAAATAAATATAAAATTTTAGACATATAAGTTTAGTACTTTTATATATCTATGATGGATTTAAGAGTAAAATTTTAATTTTTTTTTAAATATTCTATTATTTTTAAAATTTTACCTTCATTTACAAAAGATTCATATTATGCTACTTTCAAAATTTTAAAATTTAATTATTAAGATTACTTTAAAATTGAAATATTATTTTAGAATATTATATATACTATAAATATATACTTATCTTGATAAATTTGTTTATTTATTTTGATATTTTATGTTTAATTTTCTATTCATAATAAGTAATTTAAAAAATTTTAAATTTATCCAAATAATTTTACATCAATAGTCTTAATGTTTATTAATGATGAATTAAAACTTAAATCATGAATATACAACTTGATAAATAATTTTCATTCTTAATAAATTTTAGAAGGCTTTATGAGAAAATCATCTCACTTTATATTCTCATATTTTCAAATGATTAAAACTAAGATTAACTCTACTCTACTAGTTGCTATAACAAGTTTTGAATGAACTTTTTTTTTTTCTTACTATAAATAAAATTGAAATCAATTACATAATTTTTTAGTTACTTATATTGAATGATATTATTATTCAATACATACAAAATGAATAACAAATATTATAAATTATATTTTTTATATACATTTTATAATAAATAAAAGATAGAAATTGCTTAAATTATTAAAGATAAATTTTTTATTTGTATAATCTCTCAATAATATGAATTGTATTAAAATAAAATATTTTTTTTTTAGAACCACCGCTATTATTGTATATATTCTTTTCATACTTTGTTTTGTTTAAAATCTTTTAGTTGATTTATTTGTAATTGTTATTTTATCAATGATAATTATTTTTTTAAAAAAAATTAAATAAATAATTAAAATACTGATGTCAAAATGATTTTTGGGCTATCAATGATTCCAAGAAGTCAAAAAAATTATTAAATGTTTTTTGGAGGAACTATGAAAATATACTAAAAAAAAATCAAAGAATATCCAACCAAAATGATTGAATAGACTCATACAAAGAACCAAGTCTTTTTGGGCTTTTGGCTAAAATCTCTTATATATGAAGTTTTGAATATTATTGTGATATTTAAAATTACAACAGTATTTGAGCAAATTATAGAGTGTGAAAAGGCAATGCACAAAATTTGTAAATTATCAAGGAATTAAATTAATGTCATATTAAACTTATGTGCATATGTTACTTGATATGAAGTTTCTCAAAATAGTTTGATTTCATAGTGAGTAAGTCTACTATGAATGCTATATAATTGTTGAAAGGATTGATAAAGTATAGAGAGATCAGGAGGGTCAACATATGATATTTATTGATTTTGAAAAAGCAAATGGTAAGTTTCAAGAGAAATGCTTTGAAGAGTTCTAGAAAAGAAAGAAGATATTGCTTATGTTTAAGTTATTAAAAATATGTATACTGGAGTTGTTAGTTGTCTTCAAATACAAGGAGGATTGACCTAGTACTTTTCTATTTCAATTGGATCACATCAAGGACTGGCTTTAAATCTAAATCTTTTTTTATTGCTTTAGTAATGGATGTTCATACTAGACATTCATAGGATGATGTATCTTAGTGTGTGCTTTTCTATGACAATCTTCTTCTTGATAAGATTAGAGAGGGTGATTAAGAGAAACTTGAAATATGAAGGTTAACCATAAGGCCTTCGTTTGATAAGATCTAAAATTGAATACATGGAATGTAATTTTAGTTGTAGAAGATCTAATTGTGAGGTTGTGACAATGTGATCAAATTTAAAATGGATGTTTTAGATATCTAGTGTATATTGTTCAAAGTGATGGTGAAATAGATGATGATGTGATTAGTAAAATCAAGTTGGATGGTTGAAGCAGAGGATCTTGTTGTGATAGTATGGCTTAGTTTTAAAGAAAAATTTATAAGATATGTCCACCACTTTATGATTTAAAATGTTGTCAATAAAAGAAGAATAAATTTATATTGTAGAATGAGGATGCTCAAGTATATCTTGGAGAACACTTAGAGACAAAATGTAAAATAAATATATATGTGAAAAGTTGGAGCAAATCTAGTGTCATATAAGATTAAAGAGAGTTGACTTAGATTGTTTGTTATAAAATGTCTGTTTAGTGATCTAATTAAAAAGATTAGAAGTATTAATTTGACCTATGTTAAGAAAGGAAGGTAGACCTAAAAGACTTTGAAATATGGAACATGATCTTATTTTATTATAATTAAATGATATTTGACACTTACAATGAGAAAAGGATTCATGTAAAACTTTATTTATCAATTAAATTTTATTTTGTACTGCTATTTTAAAATATTATAAGATTTTCAAAAGTATAAAATAAACAAACTAACTTTGTAAGAATATTATTTACTCATTTATTAAAATCATTTTGTTTTTTTGTCAAAAGTCTTCGATGATAGGAACTTTATTCTATAAGAAGTCAATAATAGAAATAAACTTTTGATCAAAGTTTTTTTGTTTTGTTTTTGTGTAGAGAAACAAATAGAACACAATAGAAATAAATTTATTACAAAAGAAAAGGCAATAGCTGAAATTGAATTGTTCACGAATGAGGATGGAGATGATATAAAGAAGAAGAAATATCCATCAATTGAAACAAACACATTTGTAATTATTTTTTCAGGGATTTGTAAGAAAATTTCTTTGATGTAACAAATAAGGCGTACAATTAAAAAAATCAAATATATAAATCTTTCAATTGTTTAAAAGAAATAAAGCGTAATTAATGGACGATGTCTGGTTCGAACTCATTTGCTCATTGCCTCTAGAATTTGGATTGGTCAAAGCGTTTGATGTACTCAACAAATGCTACAACCATAAATGATCATGTCATGAATGTTACTTGATTTTGTTTGCATGTGAATCAACTTTCAAGCATTATATGCATGTGGGTTGTAAATAAATTGAGTAAGAATCAATGGAGCTAATTATGTCATTGATTTTGGTTTTTTCTTAAGTGGCCCATCTTCCGACAAAGAAAGAAGGTGAAGATATGAATTTGATGAGTTGTAAGACAAAATATGTAAAAGATGAGAAACTGGGAAAATTAGAACCATTACTATACACCAATATTTGTGGTCAAATTCTAAAGTCATTTCATAATGAATTGGGTTTAGCAAGTTAATAATTGAATGCTTGAACCAATTATAAAACTTTAAATCTCTAAAAAATATATATTCTATGAGTGTCTTTCTACTAATGGATAAAAGCTAACTATGTTGAAATAAAACACTTATATGAGAAGATATAAAATGGGAAATATTGAGTTTCATCTTTCTTGTTTGGGATGAGTGCAACCTAATACCTTGGGATTCTTCATTTTGTTTCCTATGCATTGCATATTTGAGCTATTGAGTTTCTTTTCTCTCCAAAGTTCATAAGGTGCTTTCTTGATGATACATCAAACATTTATTTGAGTTATCATAGCATAAAATATTAATCACTTTTCCCAAAGTTATTTGGGTAGGCTAAACTAAGCTAAGTATAGTCTTATTCTAGCATTTTATTATACAATTTTACTATGGTGTCTATGAGCTGAATAAGCTATATCAAAGCACATAGTCATCACAATATTTCAAATTTATCATTTCCAATGCTAGAAATTATTGATCCATTTTCTTTGTAAGTTCATTTAATCAATTTTGTAAATTTTAATAGGGCATCAACTTATTAGAAACATAATTTCATATGTTCTTAAAAGTCATTGCTTAGTGCATAGCTAGTTTTCAGATTTTTTTACTAAGATACATTCTTCATATAAGTGTCAAATATACTACCAATCATATTTTTTACTTCCATAGGGCTACACATCAAATATATTTAAAAGTTAAATTATTTACACACACACACACACACACACACACACACACACATTCTATGCACTTTAGAAATTATGTATAATAATTAATTAAGGCAATAACTTAAATTAATATTTAAGATATTGATAGATTAATAGATTGAAATTATTTTTTTTATAAATTTGAACGTTACCAAGTAATATAATTAATAACGAGTGAACTAAGTCAATTTTGAATAAAACTCAATCATAAACCCATTTATGTCTACTAATTTAGGCATATATGTTTAAACTTTTAGGCATGAAATATGTAATAAGTTGGGTTAAATTAAAGCTTAATTAGGGATCATGTCCCAATAAGAAAACTAACATTCAGCTCAAATTCAATAAATATATAAATAAATAAATAAATAAATTGATCAGGATAGTACTCAACTCGATTTATGTTTAACATAAACTAAGGCTGTGGAGTTAACTCTAGATCAAGCTTTGCCATTATGCATTGGTTCATTAAATGATTGATATAGGCTATAGTTTCTCTCCTTCAAATTAATAGAAATTCTTTTGAAGAGCAATGACATTATGGAAGAACTTGTTGACCTTCATATATGTCACATGATCGAATTTTATAAGATGAATTGATCGATTTGGATGCAATAGTACTTAAAGGCGAAATACACTCGGCGATGCAAAAAGCCGGTCAATTGACATCCATTGACAACGGACTTCACCATCACATTTAGAATGTTGAAGTTGATCAGGATATACATATTCCATAATCTAATAGTCAACTGATCAAGAGATCAGTCATATATCATATAGAAATCAAGAAGTTGGGACGTGTCAAATGACCTCTCTGATTGATTCATTGTTAGCTTGAAATATCAAAATCTATCAAATAAGGCTTTCATGCTCAATGACGAGTACGTGCGAAGTCGATGTCAGTGATAGTGTAAATCGAGATTGAAATACCGTCACCAAAATTAGACAACGACCATTGAGAACAAACTTTTCCATTGCGTTCAAAAGTTGAAATTGTTAGAATTTATAATTCCACAATTTACGGTCAACCGATAGAGATCAGCCATCAATGTAACATACATATCGAGTTGAGCTCGCGATATCCAAACAAACCTCCTTCATGAAATTGATTGATTGTTAGCTTCAAAACATTGAAATCTATCAAATGAGACTATTCTTGAACAAGTATGAATGTCGATTAAAGCTGGGAACACATTTTTAAGTGAAATTAACTCGATGAACCAAAAATGGCTCATGAAGCGATCATTGGGCTCAGAATAATCTAATGTATATATCAACTATATATATAAATAAATGTTGCACATTTAATCTTATTATAAAAGAAAAGTGATTAATTAAAATTAAAACCCTCTCATATCTAAAATTAAATTTAAATGTATTAAATTGAAAATTCTAATAGAAACAACATAGAGAATATTAAATTGAAATAAAAAGAAGAGATTATAATGAACTTAAAAATGGACTTTACAAGTGAGGCTTGAAGTTAACTCTAAATACATAAGAAATTTTGCAATAAATTTGAAGTTTGGTTATGTATATTGATCTCGATTGGAATTTAAAATAAAGTCAAATTGGTTTGATCCTTTTATGTGAAGGCTTGATAACTCTAATAAGTGCAAGAATATTATTGATAGCTTACTCACAATCATAACTTGTTAGCTTGCTGATAGTCATGAATGCTATATACCAAGTCTACTTGAATTTGTATTCAATACAAAACTAAATCATAAAATTTATGTGTTATGTTTATATATATAAAAAATGGAAATCAAATAAAATTTATAAGAGATTTATGAAAGTTAAATAACATGTTTGCAAGCATAATTAAAGCTCTTGAATGATTGAAAGATTCTTACAAGTCTAATAGTTTGCTTTAAACTTCAAGATAAATTCTCAAATATGAAAAATTCTTTTCTCATAAATGAATTTGAAAACTTGGAGAATTGAAAAATTCAACAAATAAACTAAGTGCAGTAATGTTTTAAATATTAGCCTAAATCAGCGCCACTAGATCATAACTCTTCATACAAGCAGATAAAAGGCGTTGGCTTAAATTCTGAATAGACTTCAAATGTAATTTGGATAAATTAGAGCTATCTCTTTCAATTCAAGTGATTGATTTGTCTAATCATTTGAATTAAAATGAATTCTTAATGAATAAAAGTAATCTTCAATTCAATTTGAGCTTTCGAAAATTTGTACAATATTCTAAATATGGGCTAGACATGTTGAATGAAAACTTAGTCTATCTTGTGTTGCTTGATTTGTCTTATGTTGTGATTACAAAAACAAAAATCTAATTATTATAAGAAATTTCAACTTATTAAAATAGAGAAGCTATATATCATGTGAGATTCTCTAATATTAAACTAATAGAGTCAAAGATCAAACTCATAAATCTAATGATGGTTTTTTTAAATATGATTTCAATGAGAGAGAATAATTACCATCAAACTATCACAAGCTCAAATCAAATTAATCAAATTCAAATATAACAATGCATACATGAAATGAAATCATTAAGTTCTAAATATCAAAGTGAATTCAATATTTACTTTAAATTTAAAAAATCCAGAGTAGTTTATGAAGGTGACAAATTAAAAAAAAAAAGATAATGTAAAATCAAATGTTATATATGTTCACTCTCAATCAATCTATTATATGCTTGAGTCCTTTTTTGCATTATGTTCTACATATGATGCATTAAATCCTGATGGGTTATTTATAAATGGAACTATTATTTATGATCAATTCGTAGTCCCTATATCCCCAATGGCTCTAATTGTGAATCATAGGGTGCACTTGATAGGAAAAAATTGTATATGACTTATATCTCCTTACAAACACCAATACAAGGATTTCTTGGATTTAACCCATGTTTGATAGGATCCTTTGGTGATAGGTCAATCCTTTGACTAAGTAGATAGTGAATAATGATGGAACCTAAAATCTAGATGACATCATCATTCCTCCAAATGCTTTAAGTTAAAATGATAATTTCATAATCTTAATTAAAAACTCCACTTTCTCTATATGATGCATTTTCTAATTATGAAAGTTCTCTCTAATTTAAATAATTAACTATGGGTGCTTGAATTAGGAAACATGGACAGATCTAAAGTCATTAAAAAAGAATAAATCTCAAGTACTATCTTATACTATCTGTCGCCTTGTGAATTTTTACAACATATTAAACCATACTCTTTTCATTTGTATTGGCAAATTTTGAATATTCTTTTATGACATGATTCTATTTCTCATGCTATAATAAAAAAATATTTGAAAATTTAAAACAAAAAAAATGAACACAATTCATCCTTGATAGGTCATGGAGCCAACATCTATCTATAATGATGTAATTATCTTGAATCTTTGGAGTTACCATCAAATTGAAAACAATGGAATGTGTTATTTCATTTATAAAAAAAAATTTAAGTGTTTGAAATATTGGGTCATTAATGCAACATGAAAGATCATGGCATAAGTTTAGTCACTTTTGAATTCTCGATTGAATTTCACATTAGGAAGGAATGATGTTGAAGTCTTCTTTTGGAAAAATTAACAAGTAGTGAAAGAGCGAATGTTGAGTTAGCTCATTGACTCTCTTGGAATTAAACAATCAAGTGATGTCTCCAATTTTCAAAAAAAGTAACAAAACTCTATCTATTATGTACATAGAGTCCACAAGATTGTAAAAAAAAAGGTCTTATGAATAAAATATCAAGGTCAATTATCTCAAGAAGCCAAGAATGCTCCATTAACCATGTGGTACAATGAACCAAATCATTTAAATAACGATGAGCATCGATGACTGGATCACATGTCAGAATCTCCAAAAATTAAAAGGAAAATAAATATGGAGGCCAAAGCCTCAAAAATGTATAAAAAGCAAAATCAGAACAAGCTAATCAAGACAACGAGAATGCAAAATGTTAAAATGTGCTCAAACTATTTTAAGCATAAAATGGTACAACTAAATGGAACCAAGAGAGTGTTCCAAACTATAGGTTTGATACAAGATGGGTAAGCAAAAACAACTCTACTAGTCAAATCAAATAGTTCTTCAGAAAATTGGGTTCCAACTTATCAGTGAGAAACCCAAGAAACCACCTCAAATCCCAAAGATGTCAAAATTAGGTCCCTTATGACCATTTATGAAACCTAAACCACATGTTCAAAAATCCTAAGAAAGGTCTCTACAAAAGGAAACAAATTTAGAGGCCAAAAGTGAACCTTAAAAGAAAGACAATGATGTGACATCTACACTCATAAAATCCACTCTTATCTAGTATTTGAGTTGAAGCAGTCTTTTCTACTTGAGTTGAACTACATTCATTTGTGCCATTCAACACAATCACTCAAGATGAGAATGTATGTTATGGATGGAAGAGCTTGATGAGCTTAGCAAAGCTAAGCTCCATTGTAAAATTTAAACTCAGTGAGGTCCAAAAATTCATCATATGGTGTCTCAACTTTTCAGAAGGAGAATTGATCTTTGAAAGTACCAATTATTCCTCACCTTTATTACATATAAGTTTTTCTTGAAAATTCTCTCATAACACAAGGATGCATTTTTTGAAATAAAACAAACATCCCCTATGAAAGAGGACATTTTTAGTATATTTATTTAGGTTGACATATGCTTCATCAGAGATCCTAAATATATCAAATCAAAAAAAAATTTAAAATTTCCACTTATGAGGTGACATTTTTAGATTTCTATACATAGTTGAAATCAACATTGTATGCTGAACTCTCTTAAGAGAAAATATATTAACTCAAATATTGATGTATTTATTTAATTTCGTCTTAAAAATTTTTCAAATGTGTTAAAATTCCCATGCAAAAGTGTTTCTTTATTTTCATATGGGTTGACATCGTGCCATAAAGGCGAGATCCTTGAATATATTCATTGATATACATTGTACTTTGATTAAGATCCCATTTGATTACTCTATTATCTAATGTTAAAAAAGTCATTGATTATTATGAATAGTAAAGATGTATCTTTAAATAAGTTGCACATAAGATGATCACTTGAAAGATTCATCTTCTATGCTTTTGAAAGTCCTAAAGTCAAGTGAGAGGACTTTTGATTTGTAAACTTGATATCATTAAGTTAAAGCACAAGTCCATCTACCTCAAAATTGAACTTAAGCAGGTCATTGATCAACAAGCCCAAATGTGGTTGAGTCATTGACTACCCTTCACACTTAAAAAGCTGTAAGAAAAGGCCGTAGTGGTAGAGTCCTTGCTTGCTAGTCAAATGATAATAGCTATTCTACCTCAAGCTGACTTGACTTAACATGTCCAAGTCATTGAAAGTAAAAAATTCTCTTATTTGATTAATAGTCTATGAACGAGGCTATATAAGATGATTTATCCTTAAAACAACAGTAAAATATCTTAAAGATATACAAAGATGAAGATACAAAATCTCAAGTCACATTATAAAATAAAGAAGAGAGAAATATTAATTTTACTAAGAGAACAAGACAATACATGAGATAAAGGAGAGATAAAAGAAAAGGTACATTAAGGAAGCTTAGACTAAAATCTTGTAAAATGCTAAAGAAATGATGCTTCTCTGAGTAAAAACTCCTCAACTCTAGTCAAAGCGATGACATCCACCATAGCTCTGTGGCGTACTTGGTAATGGTGCTCACGTTTCTATAAGCAGCTCTTCTATCACTTTCGAAACAAGTTGGTAAATCACTAGATCCTCCTCCTCACGATCTTGTGACTTCTCTGTCTAACTTAGAAATAGCATTTATGACTTTGATGTCATAGAAACTCAACTCTTCTCAAACTCATCATGTGCTAGGTCAACTACCTCCCTATGAAACATGACTTGCTCACAAAGCTCTACGGTGAAGTGCAGTGAAGATATTGAGTGATCTCATCTGGTGGATCAAAAACTCTGCGTCTCTACAAAGGGCCTCCAAGTACCTGAGAATCTGCTCTTCTAGACCAGTGTGAGCTAGAAGATCCAGAATGAGGTTTGCATATGATATGAAGCAACATAGTGACTCAGTGAGCTCGAGTAAACTAGAAATCACATCCCTAAAAAAAACATCAAGTTGTAATCCTCCATGACTCTAATGGATGGTGAAGATGATATTGGTGGTAAGATATCGTCGTAACCCACCTCACTACAAAAATAAATGAAAACAACGCATAAAAGCAAAAGCTGTAAAAAGTGCAACTAAAGAACAAAGAGAGGAAGAGTACTTGAACATGGGAGAATTTGATTGAACTAGTGTATCATAAATGGCATAGTCCTCCGACCTTCATTATCGATAAGTTCGAGCTATATGTGGCTTAGCGAAGCCCACTAGGTATGGGGTTTCTCTCAAAGTCTCCCAGAAGAATGGAGAGTAAGGCTTAGTAGGGAAAAGTGGTTCCACATGGAGTAACATAATCGAGGTGGTAGTATCAAATGTCAAATACTAGATGGCTCAACTCAAAGTCGTAGCACATCTAGTACTAGGCGACGTGGCACTTCCTTGAAAGTCAGAAGTCATCATGGAAGTTGACTCATGGAACAATCAATTGAAGCTCAAACAAGCTCTGTAGGCTAACTACACCTACATGTGAGCTGGTGAAGAAATCTCAGTGTAGCTAGGAGCAGAATCCCTAGCTCTAACTCTGTTATGCAGAGTGGTGTCCTTAGCCCTAACCTTCTCATCATTGGCATCTATGCAAATCAAATTAACATATCGACACTAAACATATCTTAATGATATAACAAAGAAGGATAACATAAATATTGAAAAAGAGAAAGATAGTGATTATACCACTAGTGATGTTATCTTCTTCGGTGGTGACTAGAGGCTTAGGACCTCATAAACTCTCTAGCTATTCATATCTTCGGCACCATGCTCTGAAAGGATTAAAGATAGCCATACTGTGAGATGAGTATAGTGACCCTGTATGACTTTGTGGAGCTATCAAAAATGAGAGAGTAATAAGCCTCAATAAATATAACCAAACTATAGAAGATAATAGCATGTCTCAGAGAGCGCTAGTCTTGACATCTACTATCCGAGATGAATTAGGCCATCATGAGCGTACAGAAAATCTATCTATTAACACGGTTAATAGCCTCAATAATAATTATGACCAAACCACACCAAATGTATCTTGAATAAAATACTGACTCTCAACATATTGTAGAGTAGTGAAGCTCTACCACTCTCATCAAGTCAATAAGATCATCTATATCAAGTTGGGTGGAAAACCAAATAGGTGAGTGAACTAGCAAGAATTGATCCAACAAGTGAGGTTAAAGAAGAACACAACATATCAATTCTTCAAGGTAGAAGATGCTCATGAATAAGCTGAGATATCCTCGCTCTAAAAATTATGCTAGGGAATCAAAATAAGAAAAAACATCTTGTATGTGAAGATGAATCAAGCATATAATTAATGCCAAGCAAAATATCACATCTATCCAATGAATCACCTGCCCCAAGAACTCCAGAAACTCACAGTAGTTTCTGGAGCTAATGAGATCCTCACCTGGGAAATTCTCTACTAATAAACACCTGAGCACATAGATCTCTTTGTGTCGAGCACAAAGATGCAAAGCTAAAGTAGCTATGAACTTTGCTAAAAGTAGCTCCTCTCAAACCACTATAGCGAGAGAACTATATCAAGCCGGTAAGAGAAGGCTGATTCCTCAGACAAACTACCATCTAACACTCCCAATCCAAAGGATCATGTAGCAACACACAAACTCCTGAGAGCATGCTCTGAAAACTGAATCCATGTACTCAGAAGAGTGGCATGTGATCATCTAGATTGTCTAATGCCTAAAGTCTTGTGATAGTGGCTCAAAAGATCAATATAAATAGGAGGCACTACCTCATCTATCACTATCATCATCGCTTGCAATATAACTCCTCATCGGGTAACACACTCTTAAGTAATGATAACGAAACACCTTGTAGATCCCAGTGTAACTATCAACTCTTAACTTAATAAAGTTACTAATCTCAAAGTTCCACTCGTGAAAAAAGAAGAGGCATACTTCCAAAATCAAACAAAGACACATATACTACCTCATAAATGCCAGTCATCCATAAAGTGTCTATGTGAGCTTGCAAGATGTACCTAGCCCATGTGACGTATTCATATGGAAGACTAGGGATCATGATGAATCTTGAAGCGAGTATGGAGCTAGTAAGCTTAAAGTCTAGAATCTCATTGTTCAATCTTGTAAAGCATGATGCAAAATATCACAATATCATTGATAGCTACTCTTAGAGGATTGTAGTCCTTATTTCATCTAATGGTAGCCCCTACATGATCCTTAAAAGCAAAGAGTTTAAAATCGTGAAGCATGGAGGATCATGCAAAGAAACCACTATAAAGATCACGTCTCTCAACATATGGATGTGCTCAATCTATCCTTAATATGAGTCTCTAGAGGATGTATCAATCTTGACCAAATAGCCTCCTCGCTCAGTAGCTTGGTCATCGTCCTCCGGCTAAACATCCTCCTGTCAAGTGCTAAAAATAGACATAAGAATCCAAGTGATAGCATGATAAAGCATAAACATAAAAAGTGTTATACTAAGCGTAGAAGGGAACAAGGAATAAAAAAGAGAAAATCAATAAGGTCAATCAATTTTCAATAAATATGACTCGTTTCATGTGTGACTCACATTTGTTGGGGGACATTTGTTGACCTTTATATATATCGCATGAGTCGAATCGAGCTTATAAGATGAATTGATAAGGATGCAATAGTACTTAAATTGGAGCTGAAATACACTTGATGATGCAAAAAGCTAATCATATTGACCTTGATTCATGAGCGGACTTCACCCATTCAAAATAAGTTGATATACATATTCCATAATGTAACAATCCGATCAGAGATCAAATCAATGCGCATATCAAGTGAAACGATAATGTCCAAACAACCCCTCATGAAATTAATTGTTCCATTAGCTTAAAACATCAAAATATATTAAATGAGATTGTCCTCTGAATTTGGTGAGTCATGAATGTCGTGGTGAGAATGCAATCGAGGCTAAAATGCATGATGTCGAAAATTAGTCGAAATGACCTCCAATTGGCAAACAAACTTGCCATTGCATTTAGAATGTCAAAATTAATCATAATATATATCCATAATTTAATAGTCAACCGATCAAGTCAAGATCATATGTGCCAATGTGCATATTAAAATTGAATATAAAGATGTCCATAACTCGTTCATGAAATTGATTGTGTCGTTAGCTTTAAAATATTAAAATCTATCAAATAAGACTATTCAGACTCAATTCGGATGAGTCTATATAAATTTCAAGTGATTGGAAGAGGCAACACACATTTTTAAGCTGAAATCTTCCTGATTTGATGTCAACATGAACCAAATGGCCTTCGATTGCAAAATAGACTATGTCATTATGTCCGAAACATCAAAATAATCTAAAACCTATGTATATATTAACTATATAAATAAATGTTGCACATTTAATCTTATTATAAAGAAAAGTGATTAATCAAAATTAAAACCCTCTCATATCTCACCCACAGTCATCGGTTTGGCCAAAAGAAAGTCAAGCCTTTGCTGACCTCTCCTAACATGAACCCGATCTCTTCCTATTTCATTTGATTCCCTACCTCCTTGAAAAACAAGCAAATGGTAATGAGCGAGAGGCTCCTCTCCGTTCCCTCCTCTTCAATTCTTTTCCAAAACCAATGCAATTTGCTTTTCCAAAACCATACTATTGTGAAAATATTCTATACATTTCTTGCCTTCATCTATACCCTCCTTTCAAAAAAAGAGGATAAATGAAAACATAAATATATAAAAATGTGCCTTATTGGGATGCCACGTAGATCCACAGATGTTCTTATTGAAGGTGATCAGGTACAACATCGCGGAGAGGTGTACTATCTCGAAAGATAGAAGTCACCACTCTACAATGGACCTAATCACCCGAATAAAGACTCTTAAGGACAATGGGTCTGCATATGTACCAAATATTTTTCCCCTACTTTACATGGAAAAGTAAAGCAAGATTTATTTTAAACCGAGTTCGTTAAGTTCCTTACAGCAAGGCCCCATAATTATACATCCTAAAGGATGGGATCCCTTAGGAATACTCCAAGGTAAATGATCATTGTCTCCAAAGATTTCAATAGGTAGGACTATCAATCAATTAGCTTATTTTGGAAGATCAAATGGGATTGATCAAAGAGAGAGTCATTATCAGTCAAAAATAAAGATAAGTGGAGATGCGATCTAAACCTAGTGAGCATCTCAAACTATCTTATGGTTGGACTTTACATTTTTGAAATTGATTTAATATGTTTGAGTTGAATTTTTCATTAGAAATTTAGGACTTATGATTCCATAACAAGATTAAAGAAATTCTAGGAGGTGAGCAATTATGCTTATGGCCCAAGGGAGAAGCAACTCAAACCTAAATCTAGGGAGCTTTGGCAGGCTGAAAGCATAACCTAAATCTAAGGCAAAAAAAATGGGTATTTGGTTTGCCTCCACAAGAGAGGACAAACCACTCAACTTGGACTTACAAGCAGGGTGGTCCAACTAACTCCTCTATAATTTTAAATTCATGTAGGTAACTCTTATACTGTATGCAAGATAGCTAGGCTATTTTTTATTTAGAAGGAGACCAAGTTCTTAAAATAACTCCCTAAAGAGACTAGATCTTTTAAGGGTATGCTTCAAATGACTTAAATCTAAATGAAATTTATATTTCATTCTATTTCATTTTGGACAATCATTTTAAATCAAAATAAAATTCATATGTCCAATGCATGAGAAATGAGATTATTGGCCAAAATCAGCGAGAAGAGGAGGTATGTTTTCACCATGGCTCTCAAAGGTCAAACCAAGTTTCTCAGGTAAAGCCCTCAATCAAGGGTGAAACAAGATGCATTTGTGCATGATGTTATAAAGAAATACTCATCAATAAGGGTTTTAATTCTTTTTCTTGATTTTTTAAAGCTTTAGGTGGGGTTATGAGTTCTTTATTTTTAGTTTTGAGTTGTTAGATTTGGTAAAATATTTATTTTTCTCTAAGTCCCTAATCCACATCCAAGTTATACATAAAGCAAGAAAGAAACTAGGAAAATGATGCCACTTAATTCACAATCTAAATAAATCATCAATCACTTTATAACACTAATCATAAAAGAATAAGAGGCTATTGTGGTTGGGTACCACCTCACAAACTCACAAAAAAAAAAGGGTAGCCAAGCTCTACCCTTATACAACCTGAATTACAAATGAATTAAATACAATTAAGCAAGGAATTCATTGTTATAGGGGTCTTCAAGCTTCATTTCTTCATTCTTCTTTTCTTCTTTCTTCTTCTTTCTTCTTCTTTTCTTCTTTTCTTCTTTCTTCTTTGATTCCTTCTTTTGGATGGTTAGAAGGTAGATGCTCCAAAGGCTTCACTTGGTGTATAAAATGAGATCTTATGACCAATGTTCATCTAATCACCACCATACAATCATTCTAAAATCCTAATTATAAAATTTACATGAAAAGGAAAATAAATGTAAACACATAAAACAGATTAGCTAAAACAAACCATAAAATCCCAATGTATATTGGACTTATCACCCCACACATGGATTAAGTCCACCTGCTATTAGATTATACTTAGGGGTATAAGCACATGCCAAAAGCATTTATATTTTTATTTATTCTGGTGCCCTTAAGCACAATCCCTATAAAAGATGGTTAGAATGGATCGCTACCATTCATTCTACGCTCATACATCCTAACATCAGACTAAAATATATATCACAAAATAAAAGCAAGCATCAAACCATGCCGTCTAACAAAAGCTAGAAGTGGTGACTTAGCCTAATCATTGTGCTTTGGAGGTTTGTGTGGTATGCTTATGGCTTTAAAAGAATTTTTTGTAAGTGTGAAGCATGTTCAACTTAGAAGAGGGTTTCATTTAAGTGATTTAATTATTTTGGGTTGATTTTATTTCATGTTTTGATTAGGTTCAAGTGAATTCTACAATTAATTACTAAGTTACTTCTCTTTCCTTTTCCTAATAATTTCTAGATTCATGTTTTGGATAGTAGATTTAATTAATTGTTTTAATTAATCCTAAGTTTAGATGAACTCTAAAAAACTCATTCAAAAAGAAAGGTATTTTAAGATTAAGTAAAATGAACTAAATTCACAAAATATACATCACTTTATTTCTTTCCAACAGTATAACATGCATATGAATGAGTCTTAAGCATATCTATACACACAAATGAGAATATTTAGCATAGTTTATGATGCATGCTAAGTAATTCTATTGGTTAGAAAAATTTCTATATGGTCACCTTCAATCTGTGGGTGAAAGGCAAGAATATAAAATTCATCTTTTTGGGATGCCACACAGATCCGCAGATGTGCTTATTCAGGTGATCAGGTACATCATCAAGGAATAGTGTACTATCTCAGGAGATAAAAGTCACTACCCATTAATGGACCTAATCACTTCAATAAGGACTCCTAAGGACAATGGGTCTACATATGTACCATAGATTCTTCCCCTACTTTACATGAAAAAGTAAAGCAAGGTTTATTTTAAACTCGGTTCGTTAAGTTCCCTATAGGGCCAACCCCCATATTTAATTATATCCTAAGGGATGAGATCCTTTAGGAATACTCGATTAAGGTAAATGATCATTATCTTCAAAGATTTCAATTGGAAAGGACTATCAATGGATTGGTTCATTTTTGAAGATCAAATGGGATTGGTCAAAGTGGGGGAGTTATTATTGAAGCCAAAAGAAAGATAAGTAGGAGATGCTCACGATGCTAGGAAACCTAGCAAGCATCTCAAACTATCCTATGGTTGGGCTTTATATTTTTGAAATTATTTTAATTTATTTTAGTTGCATTTTTCATTAGAAATTTAGGACTTATGATTCCATAACACAAGATTATAGAAATGCCTAAGTGGTGGGGATTTAAGCTTATGGCCCACAAAGATGAGAAGCAACCTCAAAACCTAAATCTAGGGAGCTTTGGTGAAGGCCGAAAGCATAACCTAAATCTAACACAAAAATTGGTATTTGGTTTGCCTCCACAAGAGTGGACAAACCACCTTTGGACTTACAACGTGGGCCACCAACTAACTCCTCATATGATTTTAAATTCATGTAGGCAAGTCATATGCTTTATGCAAGATAGCTAGGTTGTTACTTATTTAGAAAGAGACTAAGTCCTTAAACTCACTCCCTAAAGAGACTAGATCATGTAAGGACATGCTTCAAATGACCTAAATCTAACACAATTCAGATTTCATTTTATTTTCATTTTTAGACAATTATTTTTGACTCAGGCTAATAGGATTTATATGCTTAATGCATGAGAAATAAAGTTATTGGCCAAAATCTATGAGATGGAAGGAGGTGTGTTTCCTTCATGGCTCTCAAAGGTCAAGCCAAGTTTCTCTAGAAAAGATGGAAGCCTTCCAATCAAGAGTGAAACAAGATGCATTTGTGCATGATGTTATGAAAGAAATACTCATCCAGCTAAGGGGTTGCTAATTCTTTTTATCTTGATTTTAAACCTAAACTTTTGGTGAGGTTATGAGTTCTTTATTTTTAGTTTTGAGTTGTTAAGTTTAGTAAAAGATTTACTTTTTCTTAAGAGCCTAATCTACATCTAGGTCATACATAAAGAAAGGAAGAAACTACGAAAAAGATGTCACTTAATGCACAAGCTAAACAGATCAATAATCAATTTGTGGGTACCACCACCCATAAATAAATTGAAGTGCTCTACCCTTATATAACCAGATTACAAATGAATTAAATACAATTAAGTAAGGAATTCATTGTAAGCTTTATTTCTTCTTTCTTCTTTCTTCTTCTTTTCTTCTTTCTTCTTTGGTTCCTTCTTTTGGATGGTTGGAAGGTGGATGTTCCAAAGGCTTCACATGGTGCATAAGATAGATCTTATGACCAATGCTCATCTAATCCCCATAATCATTTCAAAATCTAATTACAAAATTTACATGAAAAGGAAAAGTAAAACTAACACACTGCAAAACAAAGGTTAGCTAAACAAACCTCCAAATCCAAAGCATGTATATTGGACTTATCACCCCACACATGAGTGATTAAGTCCACCTGACATATTGGATTATGC
Source organism: Cymbidium sinense (assembly GCA_021442155.1). Taxonomy (NCBI): domain Eukaryota; kingdom Viridiplantae; phylum Streptophyta; class Magnoliopsida; order Asparagales; family Orchidaceae; genus Cymbidium; species Cymbidium sinense. The sequence continues at coordinate 91,640,031 of CM038231.1, forward strand.
TTAGGGTATAAACACGCACAACAAAAGTATTTATATTTTTTTATTTATTACTTAAGCACAATCCCCTGTAGAAAATAATGGTTAGACTAAGATAGTCCTACCATTCATTCTACGTACATTCATTCTAACATCCATTCTACAACATATATCACAAAACAAAAGCAAGCATCAAAGCATGCACCACTTTAACCTAAAGTTAGAAGTGGTGACTTAGCCTAATGTGTGTGCTTTGGAGGTTTGTGTGGTATGCTTAGTTATGGCTTTAAGATAGAATTTTCTAAGTTTGAAGCATGTTCAACTTAGAGGAGGGTTTCATTTAAGTGATTTAATTATTTTGGGTTGATTTTATTTCATATTTTGATTAGGTTCAAGTGAATCTACAATTAATTACTAAGTTATGAAGAGAGAGAAAGAGAGAGAAGTTCCCTTTCCTTCCCTAACTTAAGTAATTTCTAAAGTGGATTCATAGTTTAGTTTTATTTAGTGAATTTTTTTTTGATTAAGTGTAATTAATCCAAAGTTTAGATGAACTCTAAATAAACCTATTCAAAAAGAAAGGCATTTTAAGATTAAATAAAATGAACTAAATTCACAAAACACACATCACTTCATTTCTTTCCCAACATGTATAACATGCATATGAATAAATCCTAAGCATATCTATACATTCAAATGAGAATGTTTAAAACACTTTATGATGCATGCTAAGTAATTTTTTTAAGGAAATTTGGAAGTTTATGATGCATGATTTTCATTAAGTAGAAAGGGGTTTTCTTATCCAATTTTTACATGCACATATGATAGTAAGAAAGGCATAAGTGAGTACTGTGCCATTGTTAACTAGAGGTGTAAGGTACAAGACCTAGTTAGGGCTACTTAAAGCCTCAAAATCGGTTGTCAGACTAATATACCACTTTCCTTAAATACAAACATGTGTACAAAAGAAATGAACATAAAAGAAAGAATGCAAAAATGTGTATTAGTTGATTTGTTTTGTTTATGCAATTTATTTGTGCAAGCATATGTATCCTTCTTAGTATAGGGATGAATAGGATATGGAATTAGGCAAGTGTTAGGTTCTTTTCAAATGAACCATACATTTTACTAAATTCTATTCAAAACTATACTAAAAGAGAAGATAAGGAAAACCTGTGCTAAGCACATCCTTATATTTTCTTCACATGCAAGCTTATACTTAAAATATAAGTAACACACTTTCAATTTTTATAATTGATTCATATATTTTAAAAATAATTTGAATTTAATAGTGATAATAGCCACTCATATTTTTTACTTTTGCCAAACACATGCAAATTTGACATAAAGTAAACATTTTCATTTTAATTTAAATTTTGGAAAGTATGGATGCATGAAGCCACATGGCATACAAATTTAACATGCTGAGAAAAGAACTAAAGCAATGAAAGCTTGTAAACACCTTCACTTCAATTAAATCCACAAGACAATCTTGTATGAAAT
>CM038231.1:94143117-94194197 GCA_021442155.1 Cymbidium sinense
TTCATAGCTTTGAAGTTTGAAGAATCTGAAGCACCACCGCCATCGACTTCCATTTACGGATCGCGTCGCTCTCATCGGGATAGCCTCTTAGTTATCATTAGATCGTTTTCTGACTGCCATCATCGAATAATCGCTGCTCGACCGTTGTTATCGAATGGCTTCTTAATCACATTATTAGATCGCTTTTGGTTACTCTATTAGACAACCACCACTGTTGTCATTGAATCAGTATAGTCATCAAACCATTGCTCGATATCCATCATTGAATCATGGCTCAACCTTCATCGCTAGATGATTGTTGTTCATGTCACGACCTAGCTTGGGAGCTTGAGATTACTAAGGTAGGAACAAATGGTTGGGCGGTGAAATTTTCATTTTTAAAACTACCATTGCCGGTCCCAAGTCCGGATGCAGAAAGTGGAGGGTTGCGTAGGTAGTCGGTCCAGAAAATTTGTCGAAATAATCATGACATGAATCCTTTAAATCATTGTGTTATCGAGGCTGAAGTTATGCTAGTATGGTTTGAATCTGAAAATGTAGAGCCACGATCGGCCGGGTGCGTGTTAAATAAGCAAGGGTTCCCACATTTTGACGGATGCGGCAAAGAAGTTAGTCCATGAAACTAAAATTAGGTTAGGATCTTGGAATATAGGTACTCTGGTAAATTAATGGAATTAATAGATATTATGGTTCATAGAAAGATAAATATTTTATGTGTTCAAGAAACTAAATGGGTTGATGAGAGGCCAAGGAGATTGATAGTTTAGGTTTTAAACTTTGGTATTCGTAAAAGTCGAACTAAAAAGAAAGGTGTGATTATAGATAAAAGTTTGAAGGATAATGTTATAAGTATTAATAGATGTGGAGATAGAATTATAGCTTTAAAGATTATCATTGATACTAAGATTATCAATGTTATAAGTGTCTATGCTCCTCAAGTAGGTTTGGAGGTAAGCAAAAGAAAAGTTTTGGAATGAATTAGGGATTAATACAAAGATACCTCTGAAGAAAAAGTATTTATTGGAGGAGATTTAAATGGACATAGAGTAGAAAAGATTTTAAAAGTATTCATGGTGGTTATGGATTTGGAGACTAATAAAAAGAAGGTAAGACTATATTAGATTTTGCTTTTAGCTTATGATTTTAGTTGCTAATACTTTTTTAAGAAAAGAGATGAACATATTATTACTTATAAAATGGATCTAGTAAAACACGTGATTGATTATTTTTGATAAGAAAAATAAATCGCTTAAATTGTAAAGATTGTAGGTCATCCAAGTGAAATTTTAAGTCCAACATCGAATTATTAGTTTTAGATTTTAAGATAAAAGATTGTAAGAGAAAAAATAAACTAAATTATTGTCCTAGGATTAGATGGGGACACTTAAAGAACACAAATAAAAATATTTTAAGAGCAAGCTACAAGATCTTAGTGTTCATAAAGAAGCTAATGTTATGTGGAAAAAATATCAAGTGAAATTAAGCAAGTTGCTAAAGATGTGCTTGAGAATCAAAAGGAAAAGTTTTTTAATAAGAATAGTTGGTGGTGGAGTCGAAAAGATAAGATAAAATAAGAAGATTATAAAACTTGGTTTAGATGTAAAAATTGAGAATTGGGAAAGATATAAAGTCCAGAGATTCTAAGAAAGCAATATGATGAAAAAATTTAGCTTTTAGTGATTTATACAATAGATTAGATACCAAAGAAGGTGAAAGATGTATGTATAAGTTAGCAGCAAAGAGATAGAGAAGTAAAGACATAGTTCAAGTGAGGTATTAAGGATGAAAATAATAAAGTTTTTCTTAAAAAAAGATATTGAAAATAGGTGGATTAGATATTTTGATAAACTTTTCAATGAAGGATCTGAAAGTACGATTGATTTTAGCAACCTTAATACCCTAAACAAAAATAGAATTTCATTTTATCGTCAGATTAGTAAGCTTTTTGAAAGCAAGAAGATAATATTCCAATGTGTGGAAAAGGAGATCAAGAATTTCTTGGCTTACAAATCTTTTAATGTTATTTTAAAAGAGAGTTTATTTATTATTTATAAGAAGAAAATGCACAAGAGTGTGCAAATTATAGGAATTAAGTTAATGTGCCACATTAAATTATGGGAGAGAGTAATAGCATAAGTTACGAGTACACGGTTTCATGCCGTAGATCTACTATACATTTGTTAAGAGGTTTAATAGAGAAGCATAGAGAAAGTAAGAAGGATCTACATATGATATTTATTGATTTAGAGAAAGCTTATGATAAAGTCTCAAGAGATGTTCTTTGGAGAGTTCTAGAACGAAAGGAGTTAATATTGGTTATATTCAAGTCATTAAGGATATGTATACTAGGCATTTGTGTCCAAACACAAGGAGGATTGACAAAATATTTTCCTATTTCTTGGATTACATCAAGGATCAACATTAAGCCCTTATCTTTTACTTTAGTTATGGATGTTCTTATGAGACATTTACAAGAAGATGTACCTTGGTGTATGCTTTTCGATGATTCTTCTTCTTGATAAGACTAGAGGGAGTCCAAGTAAACTTGAATTATGGAGGTCAACTTTAGAGTCTAAAGGTTTTCGCTAAGTAGATCTAAATAATATGTAATTTTATGGTAGTTTTAGTGATAAATAGTATGACTTTGATCAAGACACAAGAGTGAGATTGATATATTTAGGCTCTATTGTTCAAAATGATGGTGAAATAGATGGAGATGTTATTAGTAGAATTCAAGTTGGATGGTTGAAGTGGAGGAATGTATCCGCCTATTATGTGATAGAAAAGTTCCACTTAAACTTAAGGAAAATTTTATAAGATGGTGGTAAGACCGCAATGACTTATGGTGCGTAATGTTGGCAACAAAAAGAGAAACATAAGACTAAGTTGTTACAGAGATGAGGATGCTTAGGTGGATGAGTGGCTTTACTCTAAGAGATAGAATGCAAAATGAGTATGTTCGGGAAAAAGTTGGAGTAGCTCCAGTGGTAGATAAGATTAGGGAGAGTCGCCTTAGATGGTTTGGCCACATAAAGCGTTGATCGGCCGATGACCCGATTAGGAGAGTAGATGCATTAGATTTGCCTTATGTTAAGAAAGGTAGAGGTAGACCTAAAAGACTTGGTTAAGATGTATAAAAATGATCTTAGTATACTTGAATTAAATGACATAATATTTGACAATGGAACGAAGGATTCATAAAATGACCCCACCTAGTGGGATTAAGGCTTGTTGTTGTTGTTGTTGTTGTTCAATGCAGATTTTAAAACTAACAACTACTACTAAAGTGAAAGAATAATAAATTTACACTAAGACAACGTTATAAATACTTGTCTCTTGTAGCACCACATCGATGGTAAATAGTCTCTCGTCTTTCACTCCTTTTAATTCAAATGTTATCTTGAAAATATTAAATTGAAATTTAATAAGTTATCAATAGCTAGTGAATACACATATATCTAAACTACAATAATATAATAAAAAAATAATGTCCATACTAATTAAATATAATAAATCAGTATATGATCAAGTGATAATTTATATTGAATTATGATTCTTTCAAGAAGGTTTATCACATTTCATCATACTATATAATATCTTATCTTATCTATATCATTTACATCCGTCATAAAAGTCATTATCTAAAATTGTACTATTTAAGACACTTCAATATCAATAACTCTTTCTATATACATCCACGAGAACCTTAGCATGCTTAGCTAATACTATAACGAGACAAAACCCCATCAGTCAACATGCACATATAAGCATTCTATATAAACATTTAGATGTTTTTATCTCATTCAACATTTATCTATCACATAATGTATAAACTTAACAAAATTAAATATAATAAATGATTCAAAGCATTTATTTCAGTATGATATCAAAAGAATCAACAACAACAACAAGCCTTAATCCTACTAAGAATTTTTTCACATGAATCCTTCGTCCATTGTGTCATTATGTGTCAAATTCTCATCTAATTCAAGTATACTAAGATCATTTTTATACATCTTAACCAAGTCTTTTAGGTCTACCTATTTCTTAACATAAATAAATCTAATGCATCTACTCTATGTTTTTAATTGGCCGATGCTCTATGTGGCTAAACCATCTAAGACGACTATCTCTAATCTTATATGCCACTGGAGCTACTCCAACTTTTTCCCGTACATACTCATTTTGCATTTATCATAAGTATGATATCAAAAGAATAGAGAAATAAAAAAAATCTCACATTTTAAATTAAACAATATCTTTTACCATTCATGCAATTGGTTTAGAAGAAATAAAAATGCTATCATAATTCAGAAGTAAGAGTTCTCATAGAAAGTCTTGATCTTTGATGATTTAGCTTGACTTTCCTGCTAACTTGTACACATATATCACAGATTTAATGTATGAACCATGAGTAGTTTTAAAACACATAATTTGACTCTAATTTTAACTTAAAACTTATGTTTTCACTTGTAAAACATCTACTATGATTATTATTGTATTATTTATAATTAAATACACATTGCACATTTATCCTTTCCTATAATTAATTTATCTCGATTGATTAGTTCAAATTCTTTATAAAATCATTATAAATAATTCTACATTTAAGTTTGTTGAATGTTATGTCTCATGTTCTAATTGAAATAAGATTTATAATCTTCTACTTAAAATTAATCATATAGAAAATATTTATTAAGCAATGCATACATATTATTATAGCTAATATAATTATGCATCAAACTATTTTGTATATTAGTCAATTTTTTTTTAGGGAAGATAATATCAAGGCAAATAATGATTTAGGTGTGAAATCAAATAAAATCATTTGTACTTTATTCACATGAAAGAACTGCTCTGTAAGAATATACTAATTAGATCCAATTTCATATGAAGCTTAATTTCAAAAGCATATATAAGAAACCTAGCATTCCAATTACAATTTTCATTTATTTATTTATGTTTCCTATATGCCAACATTGATTAATTATCTAATTTGGCCTTCCTCATATAAGTTCTAATTGAAATTTTGCTAGGGTTTGGAATTCCTTGAAGCACATTCCTTGCAACTATGGAGGAGAGAGTGACATAAAAAAATTTAAAAAAAAAACATACTCACAAGCAAGCCAACTTTGATTCCTTGCTATCAAGATTAACACGGGTCAGCTAGGGTTTTATCTGACATGCCAAAAGCTCTCTCCTTGTTCGATTTGGCACGCAAAGGTCGCGTACAACCCTCCAAACCTACTCACAAACCCTCTTCCTCCGTCACTGTCACGTGGGTGCTTGCCAAACCTGTTTTCCTATCTCACTTGCTCTCAATTCGAAGTTGGCACATAGGCTCTGATTTTCTTCTCCTCAGTTGTCGATCGCTGTTGATAAAATGATGGGGGAAAATCCCTGTCTTATTATAAAAGTTGAACAGACTGATGTTTGTTTAGTTGAACAGGCATCAATCGGTTCAATTATCCCTCATCTTTTTTTTTATAGGGATTATCATAATTCGACCGTTGCCTTCAAATCACCGCCTAACTATTGTTGTTAGTCCACCACCATCCACTTGTTGTCGAATTATCACTAAATCGACAATCAACCACTGTCGTCATACCATCGTCATTTGATTGCTATCATCAAACTATTTCTTGATTGTCATCATTAGACAGCGCCTCGGCCTCAATGTTGAACTGCCTCCCAACTGGGATCGCCGCTAGGCTGTCGTCACCGGATCATCACCTAACCATCACTTCCTATCATCAATGTTACGTCATTACTTGATTGCTGACTTCTAGTCGCGGATGCCTGAACGTTGACTGATCGCCATCAGTGAACCACTAACTGACTATCGTACATGCCTGAACGTTGACTGATCGCCACTTGTTGCGCGTGCATATACTGTCTTTGATAACATTGTTGGGAGGAGAAAATGAATGTGACAACTAAAGTAGTATTCAATAGAACAAAATTGACACTTTCATAGGTGTGTGTTAGGGATTTCAACAATATCATATACTGGTTGATAAGGAAGGATTAATGAGAGAGAACACATGATTTGGTCGAGCAAAAAATTTAGGTAAACTCTCTAGGAATGTGATTTAGCAGAGGAATTCAAGTTCTTGGAGTGACAGGCACACTAGAGGATTAGGCACATTTTGTGTCTAACTGTTGGTCCAGATTGCTCTAGGTGCTGGAGTTGCTCATCTTTTGCTCAATTTGATTATCATCCTGTAAGTTTAAGGTGATTGCCTATGGATTCTGGGATCCAAGGCCACAAGAGGGGAAGGCTGGAGTTCAAAGCTTGGACGGTTAAGGAGTGAGGAATGTATGCTCATCTTCATTGATTGGGTTGTAAATGGCGGCACAAATGAAATTGCTACCACCTTGGAAAAGCTTAGGGGCTGTTTGGGATCACTTTTGTTTTATATTTTATCTTATTTTATTTTTGTTTTGTGTCAAAATAAAGCATATTTGATGATAATATTTATTTTTAAAAATACTTAAAATATTTAAAAGTTATTTTGAGTGTTTTTAAAAATAAAAAATACTTTAAAAATACACTAAATAAATATATTTTTAATAATAATATAAAAACAAAAATACAAAATACAAAACAAAATTGATCCCAAACAAGCCCTTAGCTATTGTCGATTTGGCCTTGTGAGGTTGAGCAGGAAAACATAGGGGCGATGGAACAAGGAGATTGATGAGCTGAAGGATAGGCCGAGGATGCGTCGAGAAGGCGATCAAAGTGAAACAAGAGGCGGTGAAATGGTACCAATAGCGAATACTCTATCGGCTCAAGGAGGCACCATTCTTCCATATTAGCCTCAGTTCTTCTTCTTGGGGATGATGTTTTTTAAAAGATAAGGTTAGCCAAGCTTTAATGGTGTTTTGTGGTTGGATTGTGCTCTCTGAAGGTTTGGCTATTTGGGAATTATTCTATATGGCATATGCTTGAGGCTTTCCCTATGGCATTATTATGGACTTTGTAGAGGGGGTTGTGAGAGAATAAAGTCTTAGGAGTAGGAGCGTAAACGAGCCGAGTTTGAGCAAATCGAACTCTTGTTCGTGTTCCGCTCGTTTGAAAATTGCTTTATTTTTGTTCGGCTCATGTTCGAAATGATTCAAAATTTTACTGTTCGTGTTTGACTCAAATTATTTGAAATGGCTCGAAATAGCTCTAAAAGTAATAATCCAAAAAATTTGTAAGAGGGAGGATTCAAACTTGGGTCAATCTTTTTGAATAATAAAAGCTGTTCGTAAACAACTAGCTTTTTTGACAGTCCTACTTAGGAGGGCATGTGATTTAGAGTTTAGTGAATTTCAGAACCACCTTGTTGTCAAATTGATATGGAGAATCTTTACAAATAATGACTACTTATGTCAAATTGTTGAGCCTAATTTTTTTTCATCCTATAAAGAAAACTCACTACTATAGACTTAATTGTTGATCTTCTTATTATTGCATAATGTGTTATGCATTGCATATTTCTCATAGAACTAAAATTAAGTTTCATAACTTAACATTAACGATGTAACTAGAAAATCTCATAGCTCTAACTTGCATCACAAGGGTGGGTGAATTCTCATATAAGCTTATTATTCGGTTGATACTTCTGTTTGAGATAATTTTTTGAATTACTGTTTTTGGATCATAGTTTTGTTTTGTTATTGATTGCTAGAAATTTTTACAATAGATATGTTAGTGTGAGGTATTGATTTTTCTTGAAAGAACAATTTGTAATAGATTTCAAAAATGTTATTTTCTCTATAATAATTTTATAATCATCTTTATAAAAAGCTATAATCACCTCTGATGAATCCTTCATCAAGATGATGTACCGGAGATTAAGAAAATCATTCTATAGAATGGAGATGACTGAGAAGAAAAAAAATAGTATGATATGATTCTTTATGATTTGCGAGAAATCAATTATTGTGAAATAATATGTTTGATGACATGTTGTATGATTCTACTTAGGGGTTATTCTACTAACATTGAAATAAAATTATTCTTTTCTTTATTTTTTTTCTTATATATTTACATAACTTACATCTAAATATTCATATTTACATAAATAACACATAAATCATTAATATTCTATATAAAAAAAATTAACATCATTAATTTTTTTAAAAATGAATGTATCTTATTTTGTGTAAAAATATATTATATTTATAAATATCAAAATTTAAGTGCTAAATATATAAATGCATAATAATTATGTGCTATATCTTTAAATTTTGCCTTCTAATGTGCATTCTTCTTCAGCTGACCGTTTTGAAGAAAGATGGCCAATGCATAGACAAAGCCAGCAATTTTCACTTCCAAGTGAAGGAAAATGGAGTGCAATTCTTCTTCCCAGGGAGTAGATGTTAAAATTTTTTTATGCTTCTTTTATTTTGTAACTTATCAGTAGAATTTTACATAAACAACATTTAGGCTTCCTTTGGAGCAATTTTTTTTTTTTATTCAGATAACTGCCACAGTTTTATATATATATATATATATATATATATATATATATATATATATATATATATTGTTTATTAGCTGTGTATTTGAGATTTTACTTAGTTACTATTTTTTAATTAACTTTTAAATGGTTACCTTTTAAAATAAAATGTATATGAAGCACTTAACTTAATCTTGTACTTGAAGTTTTAGTTTATTACATGTTTAGGGTAATGAGATCTTAAATAACATACAAATATATTCTGGATTCTTTTGAGAACTAAATCTATATTAGCCAGCCTCATAAATGCCTTATATTTCAATTTTTTGGGGAACTCTCAGATCGCTATTTAAAAAAGCAATTTCTTTTTATAATATCATTTTTAATCCATCAAAGGGCTGCTTTGAGTAATCGTCCCAACTCCAGAAAATTTTAAATTTCAGAAATGAAAAATATCAAATATCATAACAATTTTAAGATATTTAATTATTTAATAAATAAATAAAGCCGCCCCAAATTCACTCTCCCTAGCTTGCGGATAGTGGCCATAAGGGAGAAATTATTGCGTGCGACAATTAAATTATTCAAATTATTATATATTACATAATAATTATATACACAAATTATTATATATTCGCTCCCATATACATCTATATATAATAATTTTAACGATATGTATACATTTACCAGATACTATGCTCGGGCACTCTTTTCATACTTGAAATTTATTTATTCAAAAAAAAAAAAGGTTCACATAATTTTCATAAATTTATAAATCTAATATTTATTTATATAACATTCATATATTTAATTTACATGAAACTAAGATGATTCAAGCATTAAAATGTTATAATAATAAATAATATAAAAAAAAATCAAATTTTAGATGCTAAATATATAAAAACATAAAAATATTTTTGCTCTCTATCCAAATTTTCTTTTTTTTTTTCCTCATTGAAGATTTTATTTTGAATAAACAGATTAAATATAAAACTCCATTATAATTTTTTTATATGAAATAATCAAATTAGTCATATAATTCTAAATCCTAAAAATTATTTTTATTATTTATTTTGTCCTGACAAATTTATCACTCCTAAGAAGTCAGGATAATTCTGCCCCTATTAAATAATATATATATATATATATATGACTTAGAAAAAAGAGAAAAGAAAAGAAAAGGGAAATTAAGAAATACCTGGATTCCTTAACGGCGCATATAGTAGTTGCATAATCAGCACAAACCAAACTGGGAAGTACCATAAAACCCTATACTGGTTAGGGCACCCCTTAGTAAGGGCGACCCACACTCCAGTGAGTCACTAAAGAGTTCTTTTAAATAAAAGAAAATTAAGTGACAACATAAAAATAGGGTTTTTAAGAACCTGGCCCAAGGCTGTTCAGAACATGAAGCTCGAACGCTCCAAGCTTTCCAATGGCTTCTTTATCTACATCAGATGATAAATCAATGGAACGTTAGGGGTCAGCTGAGCTCTTCGGGGGCTTCATTGTGGATGATCCGCCGGACAAATTGGCCGCGAACGCGCGGCCGCTGCTCCGCCAATCTCTTCCGGCTCTGATAGCGCACCTGCAGTAAACAAAGGGGAAAGGAAAAAAATAAAAGTCCCAATTCTCTGCAAATGCTTCAATTAAAGGAATAATTCAAATATAGTGATAAATAAATAGAAAAAATAGATCAATGTACCAAAAATATAATTTTATACAGGGTTTTCATCCAATTGATGGATTGTTTGTTACATTCTATTGTCACTAAGTAGATTTTACTATGATTTGATTGTGAAGAATTATAACTTTGATAGAATGGATTCGCCTGCTTCCTAAATGGCTTCACACCATGCTGGAACAAACCGATCTACTATGATAATGGTGCAAATAAACTCAACTCGACATACAATCATTGGATTCTGGTAGATCAAAACTTCGATGATGTAATTTGCTCAACACTATGCCCATCAATCCTTCCATATGTTCTTCGACGAGATACATGCCGAGAAATCTGAGTACCATAGAAAGAAGACTTCAAGCTACAAAAAGATCTAGGGTGATACAGCTGAAGAATGAATTACACAACATGAAAAATCAGACTGACACAATACCCGACGCAAATCAAAACACAAGTAGATAACTTAGTAATAGCTGGAGCAAATTTGGACACAGAAGACATTATACTATACACCCTACATGGTCTTCCCAATCAATTACCAGGCATTCAAAACTTCCCTATGTAGAAAACTTACTCCTATAAGTTTGGAAGACCTGTATTCACTTCTGATCAGTGAAGAAATCAACCTAGCAACTGAAGCAGCCAAAGAAACTTCTCAAACCGAACTTCACACTGCTCTGTACTCAAACAGAGGCCGCAAGATTTCATATGGATAAAAAAGAAATCCAGCACAACCAAACAAACAGGGGAGGCCACACCTCAAGTTACACCGTGTGTCAAATTTGTGGGGAAAAAAAGGACAGCATACAATTGTTGGCATAGGATGAAAGCCCAATATCCTCACTCATCGCAGAACCAATCTCACAAACCCTGATAACAACAACAAAACAACCCACCGCGGAATGGTTCATGGATGCTTAGAGCCTCCTCCCACCTCTCAGAAAATATCGACAATCTAACACTACCTTCTCAATATCAAGGATAAGATCAAATCACAGTTGGCAATGAAAGCTCACTCCTGATTGCCCACACAGGCCAAGGAATCCTTCCTACACCAAAACATAAACTCCACTTAACTTCATTTACCAAACATCTCTCTTAACCTTCTGTCTGTCTCTGTCTCAAACCTCATCGCTGACAATGATATCTCCATCTCATTTGATGCATTGGAATATCACATCAGGGACAACAAGGCCAATCAAATTCTTCTTCGGGGAGACCATGCTGTAACTTCTCTACAGCTCCACATACCACAACCATCAACTGTTTCAGCTCTCAAAGCCCAGCACTCCAATTCCTCTCTATGCATCAATGACTCGGACATCCGCATCACCACACACTCATGACAATTTCCAAGCAAAATAGATCTCTTCACATTCCTGTTATTGCATCAACGTGTACCTCATTTATTGCCTCTAAAAGCCATTGACTTAACATCCCCAACATCTAGCGACCACCCGATGAATGAGATCTATCCCCTCTAACTTCAAGTTAAGGTTTTAAATACTATGTGACTTTATCGATGATTTCTCAAGATATTCATGGGTATATTCAATGACATATAAATTTGAAGTACTAACTAGGGCTGAGAAATTAGCTCGAAGATCGTGGCTCGCTCGAAAGTCGAATCGGGCTCGAATCGATCATCGAGCAACGAAACCCGATTTTAGAAATGTCAATTTATTTGAGCCGACTTGACGAACCCGTGGCTGCGGATCAAAGCGAGCGGCGCATGAGCGAAAGCATATCGCCGTCCGATTAATTCGACGGGCGAGATTAATTCCCTAAAATCCCTATTCTAATACGTCGACTCGACCCCGACCCGCGACTCTTCTCACTTCTCAATTCTCCTTCTCCACTTCTCCTGTTCTCCCGTTCTCACTTCTCCGTGTCGTGCCCTAGTTTTTGACTGCGTCTTCGTCTTGGCTTCGGATATTGTCGTCCGTCGATCGGTGAGTGTTCTTGATTTTGATGGTCGATTACGTATCGTATGTGCTTGGTTTGCTTCCTTTGCTCCAATACTTTCGATTTTTTTATTTCGATTACGTAAGTATTTCATGGAATCATCTATGAGATGTTGGTTATTTCAATTGTTTACATTATTCCATTATTTGAGGTTCTATTAGATTTGGGGATGTTTACTGGTGCAGTTGATTTGGGGATGTTTCGGTTCTTTAATTATTCATGTGTATCTATGTTTTTTGCGGTTGGGGTACGTGCAATTTGCGGGGTTTCAATTATCTCTGTTATTTCAATTGTTTCTGAAGCATCCACCTCTCAATCTGAAAGAAACACAATTGAAGGTGATAATGCTTCACATGATGATTTGGCGGGTTTGTATGACTTCATAGATTCTCTTGGCCTCTTAAGTCGATCAGAGATATACCTTGATGAAGCATGTGTGAAATGCCATTCGAATTTGACATTTTGGAATGGTGGAAAATGTCCTATGAAATATAAGACTCTCTCAAAGATGGCCAAAGATATTTTTACCATCCCAAGAACCATCGTTGCTTCGAATCGCTTTTAGTCTTTGGTGGTGGGTACTAGCGATTATAAGTTCAATTTCACCAAGAACATTAGATGCTTTAGTGTGTGTAGGCGGATTATGCATATAAATCATCAAAAGATCCATTGGTAATATTATCTTACTTTTTTATTTTATAGTACAATTCTCTCTTCTATTCATATATGAGTTTCATTTTTTATCTATTGCAATTTCAGTTTGATGTTCTTATGGAAGAGAACTTGGTTATAAATGTACCTGAAAGCTTATCAACGGAATCAAAAATATGAAAATCAGGTGATATCATTTCGGTTATGCTCTCTTTATTTTTGGAGACTTTTCTATCAGCAGAATATTTTATCATTTTATGTGACTACTGATTTGTATATATTTTTGGAGACTATTTTCTTTTCGGAATATGCTATGTAGCATCATTATATTTTTTCTTTGCTTTTGTGCTTTAATATTTTATGTTAGTGGCGGATGGCGATATGATGCAATGATAAAATTGAGCGAGATTGATTAATGGAGGCTTTGGTGATTGATTTTTTATATTAATGGTGGAATGATTTGGTCGATGATCTAACTTTGAGGCCATTTCATCGCGTTTGGGGTGACATATTAGTATATTACTTGATATTGTCGTAAGTTTCTATCTAGATTTAAAATTTTGGTTTGACATTATAAACATATTGCTTCATCTTACAATCTTACTATATTTTATCTTTGATGCAATATTAGAATATAAAAATTTTGGTTTGAAATTTTATTTTGACTTTACAAACCTATTTGCTTCATCTTGTCATCTTACATAGTTACATACTTACATTCTTACTATATTTTATGTCTTGATGCATTCTACATTCTTACATGTCGGCCTTATTTTGGCATTTTGCTTTAGTTAGTCACCTAAAATAAAGAACTCAACTCAGTTTTGAGGGCACAAGTCGTAGAGGTTACCATTTATAAGATTTCTTGAGGAGAGAACATTGTAGCAAATGCTTTAGCCAAGTTTCATTCAAGATTATGTGGAGCCAACCATGCAGGTATCCTATCTTTCGATCATATGTGGTTGTGTTATTTAGACTTATATCAACTCAAGAGTTGTCAGGCAAATTTGTCTTTGTCTATGGTTTTATCTTGTTGTGGCCTTTTTGAATTGGATTTGCATACTATGGTTGGTTCTATTGGTTGTTGCTATTTTGGTGGCCTTTTTTGAATTGGATTTTTTGGTGGTTGCTATTCTCTTTTCCTAGTTTGGCTTGGAGATTTTTACTTAATTAGAGTTAGCTATTCTATGGTTGTTTGTTGTCTTTGCATTTTTCCCTTTTGTAGTGATAGTCTGCTCTAGCCTCTTTGGGAATTTGAAGGGTTTTTGTTTGCCTCTAACCTTGTTCCTTTTGGCTGCGTTGGTTATTTTGGAGATCTCCAGCCCAGGTGGGTCGTGGGCTATGGCTTGTCTGCTATTATTTTTCTTTCTTTGTCTATATTAGCTCTATCTTGGTTAGTTTTGTTGGCTAACTAACCGGTAGATATATGTTATTTATTTTGGTTGTGTTGGTTCACTTGGTTGGCTATTTTGCGGGTTGGTTGGGGGTGGATGTGTTGGCGGGGTGGATGTTGTGAATTTTGGGGTTGTGATCGCTAATCATCTTAGCTTTGGCTTCTACTCATCTGTTGGGCAGTTGGCTCATGGTCACGGGTGGTTTTATTTGTTATTTTGTTGGTGGTGGTGGGCTGGAGGATATGAGATCTAGTGGTCTTTTGTGGGGTTTTGTACTATCTTGCTTTGGATGCTTATTCCATGGCTTGGTGTTTTGAGATTTATGTTAGCTATATTGACTCCATTTGGTTTAGTTAGCTCTACTTATTTTATAATATTTGTCTCTTAGTTGGTGTCTTGGTGGTGGATTTTCTTTCCTTTTGGTTGACTTAGTGATGGTTTTAATGGTAATTTGGATCCCTCTTCATCTCTCTATGGCTTTTCTCTCCCTAATCTTACTTATCTTCTACTATTTTCGTTTTGGATTCTAGACTTCTACTTATCAGCTCGACAACTCGTGGCCGTAGACCCATAATCAACCTCAACTAGGCTAGTGGGCTTATCATGGAGAATTTTTGATTTTTTAATTTTCGACGATGATGAGAAGAGAATATATTTGTAATTTGGGCAAATTCATTTGTTTTTGCTTCATTATTGGTGGCTATCAAGCCTCTCATTGGATGGTCTAACCTGAGCCTTTATTCTTTTGACTCTCTTATTTGCATGATATTTTGATTGTGAGGTTTTGTCACTTTTGTTAGGGATTTAATTTTATCTTTAAGGCTAATGGATGGCTTTGGCAACGGAGGTTGGAGCATACAATTATTGAAGTAAAATATAGAAATTACAAATTTTCGATAATTGCGAATGCTTGAAGATGGATATTACTTTCTCTGACTCTGAGTCCACAAACAAAAGATATTTTCATATTTTTGTTTTTTTTTTTGTTTTTTAAATGTTATGCCAATTGTATCATTTTCTAGATTTGTATTTGTAATTTATAAAATTATAGTTTGCTATTATTTGCAATTTACATTATTACATATGCCAAAAATTTGCTATTAAAAATTCCCTGGATTTCATTTTCGAGCGAGCCGGCTCGTTTTCATTCGAGTTGTTTTATTTGAGCAAGCAGATTCGAGGCTCGTTTCACGATCGGCGGATCAAGCTCGAATCGATTCGATCGACTCGCTCGAACTCAATTTTGAACGACTCAAGCTCGAGCGAATTACCCATTTTCGAGCGATTCGAGCGACTATGGCTCGATCGATCCCTATCTAACTCATTTCATTTCAATCAAAACTCTACTTGAAAACCAACTATCATATAAAATCAAAATCCTCAAATTTGGTGGAGGAAAGGAATAATGTAACAAAACCCTATAACAATTTCTCTATACACATGGGATTCTACATCAAATAAAATGTCCCACATACACCAAAACAAAATAGCTTATCCAAAAAAAAGAACCATCACCTATTGGACTAGGACACTTATACAAGCACTCACATACAACACAAACTATGCAGGTATTCTTACTGAATTTATCTCATAACTTGCAAGCCACCCAAAACCACAAAATACAAATCTTCATACCAACTTCAATTGAAGACAGATACAATCATCTATATTTGGTTGTGCATGCTTGCAGTTACCACCATCAACTCGTAACAAACTTACTCCAAGAATAACCCAATGTGTTGTCATTGGATACTCTCTTCTTCAAAAAGGCTAGAAATATCATCTCTCGTCGCATAACATTTGATGAATTAACATTGTTGTATTCCAATCTCTCACACCAAAGCAACTATATATTCCTTACTACCTAACAAGCAACACTTCCCTCACTTTTAACTCCCATCTCTCAATCCACCCCTCAAACATACAAACTCATTCACAAACTATCTCACATTGTCCTTTCCCACCACCCAATTCTTCCAATAACACATCACCATCTTCATCTTCTCATCTTCCTCAGCAACACTTCATCATCATACCATCTCCCGAATAGAGCGATGCATCGAACGTAATGGTCACTTGGTTTTCATCTCGCCTTAAACCAAATGGCATCTTCTCCACATAAAAAGATTTGATGCCCCATCTCATCCGCTCACATACAACTCGTTCACTATCTCACGCCACCTTTTCCACCACCAGATTTTCCATAACACATCACCATCTTCATCTTCTCGTCTTCCTCTAACTTCACATCTGATACCATCTCCGCTTTAAGGCGATGCATCAGGCATCAATGGTTGGTTTTCATCTCGCCTTAAACCCAAATTTTCTTCATCTTCTCCGCCACAATAAACCCCATTTGATGCCCATCTCTCAGTCACTCAGATACAACTCGTTCACAAACTATCTCACATACCACTCCTTTCCCACCCAATTCTTTAACATCACCATCTTCATCTTCTCTTTCTTCCTCAAACACTTCACATCATCAGGCATACCATCTCACTTCAATAGCAAGAGCGATACATCAAACATCCAATGGTCACCCGTTTCATCTCGGCTCCTTAAACCCAAATGAGCTAAATCTTCTCCACCACAATAAACCCCAATTTGATACACCCCAATATGCTTCTATCCTTTTTTGAATTGGATTTCGCATATGGTTGGTTCTATTGGTTGTTGCTATTTTGGTGGCCTTTTTCCAATTGGATTTTGGTGGTTGTTATTCTCTTTTCCTAGTTTGGCTTGGAGATTTTTACTTAATTAGAGTTAGCTATTCTATGGTTGTTTGTTGTCTTTGCATTTTTCCCTTTTGTAGTGATAGTCTGCTCTAGCCTCTTTGGGAATTTGAAGGGTTTTGTTTGCCTCTAACCTTGTTCCTTTTGGCTGCGTTGGTTATTTTGGAGATCTCCGGCCATGGGTGGGTAAGCTATGGCTTTATCATATTATTTTTTCTTTCTTTAGACTATATTGGCTCTATCTCTTGGTTAGTTTGTTGGCTAACTAACGATCATGTTAACTATTTTGGTTGTGTTGGTTCACTTGGTTGGCTATTTTTGGTGGGTTGGTTGGGCGGGTGGATGTGTTGGCGATGGATGTAATTTTGGGGTTGTGATCTATATCTGCTCTTAGCTTTGGCTTCTTCTACTCATCTGTTGGGCGTTGGCTCATGGGATGGGTGGTTTTATTTGTTATTTTGTTGGTGGTGGTGGAGCCGTGGAGGATATGAGATCTAGTGATCTTTTTTGTGGGATTTTGTAGCTGTTATCTTGCTTTGGATGCTTATTCCTTGGCTTGGTGTTTTGAGATTTATGTTAGCTATTGGTATTGACTCCATTTGGTTTAGTTAGCTCTACTTATTTTATAATATTTGTCTCTTGGTTAGTGCCTTGGTGGTGGATTTTCTTTCCTTTTGGTTGACTTAGTGATGGTTTTAATGGTAATTTCCGGATCCCTCTTCATCTCTCTTTCTTATGGCTTTTCTCTCCCAATGCTACTTATCTTCTACTATTTTTTCGTTTTGGATTCTAGACTTCTACTTATCATGACAACTCGTCGTAGACCCATAATCAACCTCAATAGGCTATGCTTATCATGGAGAATTTTTTAATTTTTTAAACGATGATGAGAAGAGAATATATTGTAATTTGGGCAAATTCATTTGTTTTTTCTTCATTATTGGTGGCTATCAAATCTCATTGGATAATTCAGTAACCTGAGCCTTTATTACGCTTTTGACTCTCTACTATATTAATGCATGATATTTATTGTGAGGTTTTGTCACTTTTGTTAGGGATTTAATTTTTATCTTTAAGAAACAATGGATGGCTTTGGCTGGAGGTTGGAGTATATAATTATTGAGTAAAATATAGAAATTATAAATTTTTATTTAATCTTGAAGATGGATATTACTTTCTCGACTGTCCATAAAACAAAAGATATTTTCATATTTTGTTTTTTTTTGTTTTTTAAATGTTATGCCAATTGTATCATTTTCTAGATTTGTATTTGTAATTTATAAAATTATAGTTTGCTATTATTTGCAATTTACATTATTACATATGCCAAAAATTTGCTATTAAAATTCCACGGATTTCATTTTGAACGAGCTCGTTTGCATTCGAGCGGTTGTTTGGATTTCAACCATAGATGAGCTCGTTTCCGCGATCGGCGGATCAAGCTCGAGCTCGATTCGATCCGACTGCTCGAACTACGAAGCTCAAACTCGGAATTACCCATTTTGAGCGATTTGCCGATGGCTCGAAATCGGCTCACACACCATCTAACTCATTTCATTTCAATCAAAACTCTACTTGAAAACCAACTATCATATAAAATCAAAATCCTCAAATTTGGTGGAGGAAAGGAATAATGTAACAAAACCCTATAACAATTTCTCTATACACATGGGATTCTACATCAAATAAGTCCTATACACCAAAACAAAATAGCTTATCCAAAAAAAATAACCATCACCTATTGGACACAACTAGGACACTTATACAAACACTCATACAACACAAACTATGCGAGGTATTCTTACGACAATTTATCTCATAGCCACCCAAAACCACAAAATACAAATCTTCATACCAACTTCAATTCCATGAGACACCCAATACAATCTCTATTTGGTTGTGCGTGGAGGTTACCACCATCAACTCGTACAAACTTACTCCAGAATAACCCAATTGTTGGATACTCTCTTCTTCAAAGGCTAGAAATATCATCTCTCGTGCATAACATTTGATGAATTAACATTGTTGTATTCAATCTCTCACACCAAAACTATATATTCTTACTACTAACAAAGCAACACTTCCCTCACTCTCCCATCTCTCAATCCACCCTCAAACACAAACTCATTCTGAACTATCTCACATTGTCCTTTCCACCACCCAATTCTTAATCATCATCTTCATCTTCTCATCTTCCTCTGGCTTAACACTTCACATCATCCCGCATACCATCTCCTTCAATAGCAGAGCGATACATCAACATCCAATGGTTGGTTTTCATCTCCATAACCCAAATTCTAAATCTTCTCCTCAATAAATATTTGATGCCCCGTCTCTCAATCACCCTCAACATACAAACTCATTCACAAACTATCTCACGTACACCTCGTCTTTTGATTCTTCCATAACCATCACCATCTTCTCTTCTCATCTTTCCTAACACTTCACATCGTCCCGGTACCATCTCCTTATAGAAGGCGATGCATCAAACGTCAATGGTCACGTTTCATGCCTTAAACCCAAATGTTCTAATCTTCTCCACCACAATAAACCCCAATTTGATACCCCATCTCTCGATCCACTCAAATAAACTCATTCAACTATCTCATACCACCTTTGTCCCACCACCCAATTCTTCCAATAACACATCACCATCTTCATCTTCTCATCTTCCTCTGGCTTAACACTTCACATCATAGATACCATCTCACTTCAATAGCAAACGATACATCAAACATCCAATGGTCACCCGTTTTCATCTCGACTCTTAAACCCAAATGTTCAAATCTTCTCCACACAATAAACCCCAATTTGATACAATATGCTTCTATCCTTTTTTTGAATTGGATTTACATACTATGGTTGGTTCTATTGGTTGTTGCTATTTTTGGTGGCCTTTTTCGAATTGGATTTTTTGGTGGTTGTTATTCTCTTTTCCTGGTTTGGCTTGGAGATTTTTACTGAATTAGAGTTAGCTATTCTATGGTTGTTTGTTGTCTTTGCATTTTCCCTTTTGTAGTGATAGTCTGCTCTAGCCTCTTTGGGAATTTGAAGGGTTTTTGTTTGCCTCTAACCTTGTTCCTTTTGGCTGCGTTGGTTATTTTGGAGATCTCCAGCCCAAGTGGGCCGTGGGCTATGGCTTTTCTATTATTTTTTCTTTCTTTAGGCTCTATATTGGCTCTATCTAGGTTAGTTTTGTTGGCTAACTAACCTAGATGGATGTTAACTATTTTGGTTGTGTTGGTTCACTGGTTGGCTATTTTTTGGGTTGGTTGGTGGTGGATGTGTTGGCAGTGGATGTGTTCTGAATTTTGGGTTGTGATCCTGTAATCTTAGCTTTGGCTTCTTCTACTCATCTTGGGCGTTGGCTCATGGTCTGGTGGTTTTATTTGTTATTTTGTTGGTGGTGGAGCCGTGGAGGATATGAGATCTAGTGGTCTTTTTGGGGTTTTTTTGTACTATCTTGCTTTGGATGCTTATTCCATGGCTTGGTGTTTTGAGATTTATGTTAGCTATTGGTATTGACTCCATTTGGTTTAGTTAGCTCTACTTATTTTATAATATTTGTCTCTTAGTTGGTGTCTTGGTGGTGGATTTTCTTTCCTTTGGTTGACTTAGTGATGGTTTTAATGGTAATTTCTGGATCCCCTCTTCATCTCTCTTTACTATGGCTTTTCTCTCCCTAATGCTACTTATCTTCTACTATTTTCGTTTTGGATTCTAGACTTCTACTTATCAGCTCGACAACTCGTGGCCGTAGACCCATAATCAACCTCAACTAGGCTAGTGGGCTTATCATGGAGAATTTTTGATTTTTTAATTTTCGACGATGATGAGAAGAGAATATATTTGTAATTTGGGCAAATTCATTTGTTTTTTGATTCATTATTGGTGGCTATCAAGCCTCTCATTGGATGGTCGTAAGCCTTTATTCGCTTTTTACTCTACTATATTAATGCATGATATTTGATTTGTGAGGTTTTGTCACTTTTGTTAGGGATTTAATTTTCTATCTTTAAGGCTCTAATGGATGGCTTTGGCAACCTGGAGGTTGGAGCATACAATTATTGAAGTAAAATATAGAAATTATAAATTTTCGCTAATTGCGAATGCTTGAAGATGGATATTACTTTCTCTGACTCTGAGTCCACAAACAAAAGATATTTTCATATTTTTGTTTTTTTTTTTTGTTTTTTTTAAATGTTATGCCAATTGTATCATTTTCTAGATTTGTATTTGTAATTTATAAAATTATAGTTTGCTATTATTTGCAATTTACATTATTACATATGCCAAAATTTGCTATTAAAATTCCACATTTCATTTTCGGCGGAATGGCTGGTTTGCATTCGGCTTCGTTTGGATTTGACAAACGCGGTTTTCGGCTCGTTTCGTCCGGGTCAAGCTCGAGCTCGATTCGATCCGACTCGAACTCGAAATTTTAGAACCCGCGAGCTCGAGCCGAATTACCCATTTTCGAGCCGATTTCGAGCCGACTATGGCTCGGCTCGAAATCGGCTCGAACACACCCCTAGTACTAACTCATTTCATTTCAATCAAAACTCTACTTGAAAACCAACTATCATATAAAATCAAAATCCTCAAATTTGGTGGAGGAAAGGAATAATGTAACAAAACCCTATAACAATTTCTCTATACACATGGGATTCTACATCAAATAAGCGTCCCCATACACCAAAACAAAATAGCTTATCCAAAAAAATAACCATCACCTATTGGACACAACTAGACACTTATACAAACAGCTCATACAACACAAACTATGCGAGGCTATTCTTACGACAATTTATCTCATAACTTGCAAGCCACCCAAAACCACAAAATACAAATCTTCATACCAACTTCAATTCCGCAAGACACCCGAATACAATCATCTACGCATATTTAGTTGTGCATGCTTCGCTTGGTTACCACCATCAACTCGTAACAAACTTACTCCAAGAATAACCCAATGTGTTGTCATTGGATACTCTCTTCTTCAAAAAGGCTAGAAATATCATCTCTCGTCGCATAACATTTGATGAATTAACATTGTTGTATTCCAATCTCTCACACCAAAGCAACTATATATTCCTTACTACCTAACAAGCAACACTTCCTCACTCCCATCAATCCACCCTCAAACATACAAACTCATTCACAACTATCTCATTGTCCTTTCCACCACCCAATTCTTCCAGTAACACATCACCATCTTCATCTTCTCATCTTCCTCTGGAACACTTCATCATCCGGCCATCTCCGCTTCAATGGCAAGGGCATCATCACATCCAATGGTCACCTTTTCATCTCTCCTTAACCCAGATTTTAAATCTTCTCACCCTGATATATTGATTCCCATCTCTCATCCCCTCAAACATAACTCGTTCACAAACTATCTCACCGCCTTTTACCACTTTCTTTATTCTTTTTCATCTTCATCTTCTCTTATTTCCTCTCAGCTCATCATCCCGTCATCTCACTTCAAGAGGCGATACATCAAACATCCAATGGTCACCCGTTTTCATCTCAGCTCCCTTAAACCCAAATGACTGCTAAATCTTCTCCACCACAATAAACCCCAATTTGATACCCCATCTCTCAATCCACCCCTCAAACATACAAACTCATTCTGACTATCTCACATACCTGCGTCCTTTCCACCAATTCTTCCAATAACACATCACCATCTTCATCTTCTCATCTTCCTCTAGCTTAACACTTCACATCATCCCGGCAGACCATCTCCACTTCAATAGCAAGAGCGATACATCAAACATCCAATGGTCACCCGTTTCATCTCGACTCCCTTAAACCCAAATGACTTCTCTCCACCACAATAAACCCCCAATTTGATACAATATGCTTCTATCCTTTTTTCAATTGATTTGCATACTATGGTTGGTTCTTGGTTTTGCTATTTTGGTGGCCTTTTCAATTGGATTTTTTGGTGGTTGTTATTCTCTTTTCTAGTTTGGCTTGGAGATTTTTTAATTAGAGTTAGCTATTCTATGGTTGTTTGTTGTCTTTGCATTTTTCCCTTTTGTAGTGATAGTCTCTAGCCTCTTTGGGAATTTGAAGGGTTTTGTTTGCCTCTAACCTTGTTCCTTTTGGTGCGTTGGTTATTTTGGAGATCTCCGGCCAGGGTCGTGGCTATGGCTTTGTCTGCTATTATTTTCTTTCTTTGGCTATATTGGCTCTATCTACGGTTAGTTTTGTTGGCTAACTAACCGGTAGATAATTTATGTTAACTATTTTGGTTGTGTTGGTTCACTTGGTTGGCTATTTTGGCTGGGTTGGTTGGCTGGGTGGATGTGTTGGCAGGGTGGATGTGTTGGCTGAATTTTGGGGTTGTGATCTGCTAATCTGCTCTTAGCTTTGGCTTCTTCTACTCATCCTGTTGGGCCGTTGGCTCATGGCTGTTGGCCTGGGTGGTTTTATTTGTTATTTTGTTGGTGGTGGTGGAGCCGTGGAGGATATGAGATCTAGTGGTCTTTTTTGTGGGGTTTTTTGTAGCTGCTATCTTGCTTTGGATGCTTATTCCATGGCTTGGTGTTTTGAGATTTATGTTAGCTATTGGTATTGACTCCATTTGGTTTAGTTAGCTCTACTTATTTTATAATATTTGTCTCTTAGTTGGTGTCTTGGTGGTGGATTTTCTTTCCTTTTGGTTGACTTAGTGATGGTTTTAATGGTAATTTTACGGATCCCCTCTTCATCTCTCTTTACTATGGCTTTTCTCCTAATGCTACTTATCTTACTATTTTCGCTTTTGGATTCTAGACTTCTACTTATCATTTCGACAACTGTGGCGTAGACCCATAATCAACCTCAACTAAAGTGGGCTTATCATGGAGAATTTTTGATTTTTAATTTTTTCGACGATGATGAGAGAATATATTGTAATTTGGGCAAATTCATTTGTTTTTGCTTCATTATTGGTGGCTATCAAGCCTCTCGTTGGATAATTGGGTAACCACTTTATTCGCTTTTGACTCTATTAATGCATGATATTTGATTTGTGAGGTTTGTCACTTTTGTTAGGGATTTAATTTCTATCTTTAAGGCTCTAATGGATGGCTTTGGCAACTGGAGGAGCATACAATTATTGAGTAAAATATAGAAATTATAAATTTTCTAATTAATGCTTGAAGATGGATATTACTTTCTCGACTGAGTCCACAAACAAAAGATATTTTCATATTTTGTTTTTTTTTTTTTTTTTTTTTTAAATGTTATGCCAATTGTATCATTTTCTAGATTTGTATTTGTAATTTATAAAATTATAGTTTGCTATTATTTGCAATTTACATTACATATGCCAAAATTTGCTATTAAAATTCCTGGATTTCATTTTCGAGCGAGCAATTTCGTTTGCATTCGAGCGGTTCGTTTGGATTTCAACGACGTTGATTTCGAGCTCGTTTCACGTCGGCGGATCAAGCTCGATTCGATCCGATCAGGCTCGAACTCGAATTTTCGAAGCACGACTCAAGCTCGAGCGAATTACCCATTTTTGAGCGATTTCGACTGGCTCAAACGCTCGACACACCCTAGTACTAACTCATTTCATTTCAATCAAAACTCTACTTGAAAACCAACTATCATATAAAATCAAAATCCTCAAATTTGGTGGAGGAAAGGAATAATGTAACAAAACCCTATAACAATTTCTCTATACACATGGGATTCTACATCAAATAAGCTGTCCCTATACACCAAAACAAAATAGCTTATCCAAAAAAAATAACCATCACCTATTGGACACAACTAGGACACTTATACAAACAGCTCTGACACAAACTATTCTTCCCTATCTTGCAAGCCACCCAAAAATACAAATCTTCATATTCAATCATCTCACATATTTGGTTGTGCGGCAGTTTGCCACCATCAACTGAAACAACTTACTCCAAGAATAACCCAATGTGTTGTCATTGGATACTCTCTTCTTCAAAAGGCTAGAAATATCATCTCTCGTAAACATTTGATGAATTAACATTCTTGTATTCCAATCTCTCACCAAAGCAACTATATATTCCTTTACTACCTACAACAAACACTTCCTCACTTTCCATCTCTCAATCCACCCTCACATACAAACTCATTTCACAAACTATCTCACATTGTCCTTTCACCACCCAGTTCTTTCCAATAACACATCACCATCTTCGTCTTCTCATCTTCCTCTGGCAACACTTCACATCGTCCCGTCTCCATTTCAGTAGAAGGCGATGCATCAGGCATCCAGTGGTTCGGTTTTCGTCTAGCCTTAAACCCAAATGACAATCTTCTCACCGCATAAACTATTTGATACGTCTCTCAATCCCTCACATACAAACTCGTTCTGACTATCTCACATACCACTTTTTCCCCACGCCCAGTTCCATAATACATCACCATCTTCATCTTCTCATCTTCCTCTGCACTTCTTCATCGTCCGTACCATCTCACTTCAATGGCAAGGCATTATCACATCCAATGGTCTGGTTTTCATCTCGGCTCTTAAACCCCAAATGATCAAATCTTCTCCGCAATAAACCCCAGTTTGATACCCCGTCTCTCAGTCACCCTCAAAAACAAATCGTTCAACTATCTCACATACCATAGTCGCTTTCCACCGCAGTTCTTTATAACATCACCATCTTCGTCTTTATCTTCCTCTGGAACACTTCACATCGTCGATACCATCTCCTATTAGCAAGACGATGCATCAAACATCCAATGGTCACCCGTTTTCATCTCAGCTCCCTTAAACCCAAATGACTGCTAAATCTTCTCCACCACAATAAACCCCAATTTGATACCCCATCTCTCAATCCACCCCTCAAACATACAAACTCATTCACAAACTATCTCACATACCACACTGTCCTTTCCCACCACCCAATTCTTCCAATAACACATCACCATCTTCATCTTCTCATCTTCCTCTAGCTTAACACTTCACATCATCCCGGCATACCATCTCCACTTCAATAGCAAGGCGATACATCAAACATCCAATGGTCACCCGTTTTCATCTCAGCTCCTTAAAAATGACTGCTAAATCTTCTCCACCACAATAAACCCCAATTTGATACACCCCAATATGCTTCTATCCTTTGATGCAAATGAACATACAAAACAAAACAAAATAAAGACAGATTGGTGGCACAACATAAGCATGTTTAGTAGCTCAAGGCCACAAACAAGAGCAAGGCATAGGTTACAATGAGACATTCACCTTAGTGACTAAAATACCATCCATCAAAATACTTCTTACAATTTGGAAAGTCCAGCAACTAGATGTGTTGAATGTCTTTCTTCATGGGGAAATTGATACAACTGTCTACATACAACAACCTACAGACTATATTGACCCCCAAAAAACAAAAAACATGTATGTCTTATTGGCAAGATAATTCATGGTCTCAAATAAACCCTACATTAATGGCTCTCCACCTCCAATCACATTGCCTCTCTTGGCTTTAAGCCAAGCACTGCAGATTCATCTCTATTCACCTATAATCACAACCAGGTACAACTTTATATTCTCCTTTATGTCTCACACAGCTAATAACAAATTTGAACAACAAATTCTACATCAAACACCTTGGCAGCAACACACTTTCTTAGCATTCAAATTCAGTAAACACGTCGGTTACTTTCTCAACCAAGAGATATATCAACAAATATTCTATATTAGGCTAGTATGCTTCAAGCTAAACAACTCACCAATCACTCCCATCCAAGCAAAACTGCCCAAGCCTCAATAAATCACTTCTCAACTCCAACCTCTATCATACACTCACAGGCTCACATCAATTTATCAATCACCCGTCTGGCACATCTCCTTTGTTGTAAAAAAATTGTCAACATATGCACAATCCTGTATTAAATCACTTTCAACTCCACAAAGACTTCTTCGATACCTCAAAGGTATTATCAACTTTAATCAACCCAAGACCTCTACTCTTACATGCCTACTCGAACTCAGAGTAGGCCAGTGATCCTCTACCATAGGTTACTGCTCCCTTCTAGACTCTACACTCATCTCAGTACCAAGAAAATAACCCACGGAAGCATGTTCCTTTACCGAAATAGAATACAAAGCTCTTGCCTCAACTGCCAAACAATTGCCATGGACATAATATAGCTTAGAGACTGCTGCAAGACTTCCAACATCCAACTCAAGCAGCCAACAATTGTGATAATATTTTCGCTATGGCGCCTGCCGTTTTTCATGCTCAAATCAATCACATCGAAATCAACTATCATTTCAGTTGGGAACAATATAGTCCAATGAAATCAAAGTTCTGCACATCAACAATCAAGACCAACTTGCTGATGTCCTCACCAAATATATTCCTACCGTCGAGTTTCACAAGCTTAGGGAGAAGCTAACTGTTCAACAACGACCAGTTAGCTTAAAGGGGTATAACGACAACACTATATACACCCATACAATAGTGCAATGGTGTGGGTGACAGAACAAGAAATATGTTCTGATAAAGCTAATATAGTTTTTACTCTTTATGTTTCCTTCTGCATCTTCTTTCTTTATACCTTTTGTAGCTTTCCTTCATCACTCATCTCAAAAATATGTACCTAATGGCTTTAAGGCCCATCCTGATCATATTTTTTGATCAAAATATTTAGATAAAAAATTTTCAAAAGATATGAAATGGTTTATCCCAAACTTAGAAGAGCAAAACTTCAAAGCTTTGTATAGATACAGGATTATGCTTTTAATAAGAATTTAAAATGCTTTGTTTATGAGGTTTCATTCCAACCAATGAATAATGAATGAAATAATAACAAAATGATACGGCAATCAACAATAAGCTCATTACCTTTTTGTCAAAGTTTCTTTCTTTTCTTTTTTGTCTGAATTTTCTTAAGGCAGCCTCTCTCTGCGCAAAATGATTTTGGTATGCTCCACTCCCGCTGTCATTGTCTCCTCCAACTCCACATTTCTCAGCCACACCCATAGCAACACTCTCCATGTTTGTTCCTCCAGTATTTATAGCTGTGCTGCACCCATTCTGCCCATCAATTCCATGATTACTCCCTGAATTACTACCATTTAAGCTATAGATAGCAGCATTAGCTTCAACTGGCATTGTAAACACATTAGATGAGTTGCAAGTAACATTTGCTTTCAGGTTATCAACAGAAAAGCCGTCCTGATCTGGTTGGGGCTGCAACGCATGGATATGATGGTGGTAGTGATGATAATGATGATGATGGTGCTGCACTTGTACTTGTTTTTGCAATCCCCTTGATTGTTCAATCACCGGAGCTATGGCGACTTCATCAATCATCTCTTGTATGACTGGTTTAATGGCCAAACTCTGAGACTGAACGCTGATGAAAGGCTGATGTCGATACCTCTTTATATATCCCGGCTTCATCACTGCATTTATGTTGGTAGAACCCTTATCATTGTTGTTAGTGCTACTGCCGTTAGAACCCTGATTATGGGGAGTTGCTTCAGAACTGGTATCAAGTACAGAGTTTCCTCCATGTCCTGTAGGGACTTGAACTGAGGCTACTGAAGCAGGATACCTGCACAGTTGTATTTGAGAATGGGCTAATTAATTCAAACAGTTTTGGAAACAGAAAAATTGCTAACCTTGAGAATGCTGACAGGTTTGAGTGTTTCAAAACATTTCTTTCATCGCAAAGGAATACTGCTGATCTTAGTGAGACTTAGCTCAAGAGAAGGCAACTCTACAGATCCATTATCTTTGTTTTCTGAGATTTTCAAGAAATCTTTAGAGATGTCGCCTAAAACTGATTGTTGAATTGTATTGACAGAATTGCTGCCTAGTTGATCGGGCGCTTGAACACTCAGTTCGTTAAGCATCTTGAAGTTCATATGCTGAACTGCATCGATATTGTTTGGCGCATTTTCAGGAAGTTTCTCGGTGCTTGGGCCAGTTAGTTTGGTGGAGGCTTTATCAGTTTGGTTAAATTCATTCCTAAGATCTCTGTCAGCGATATCATCTGCTGAGAATCCAAAGCATAGAAAGAATAAGTAGATCATTTAGTTATAGGCAAATTGATTGCAATTAAGAACAATACCAGTAATTTTCTTTTGTTCTTTCCAGTCCACGCTGGGATTCATTGGTACCTTCTTGCTGTAGAATGCTTCAGGTTTAGGATGAATAACTTGCGCACAAGTACTATCATGTGGACAAGCTAATTGTCCACATGGAGACATTGGCTGGGGGCTATCAGCTTCAAACGCACGTTTTGTCCAGGAACTCTGCAAATTATAAACGCTGTTCAATAAGTGCTTTCTTAGCTTGTGCTTTAATAATAATAGCCTCCTGCTCAGAACATTTTGTAAGATATTAAAACACTTTTCTTTTCAGCAGTCATAGACGTAAAATAAGAATGCTATACTGCAGTTCTAACTCCAGAATTCTCAGATTTTCTTCTAAATTTAATGAGAAAGGTCTTTCTAAACAGTAGAGAACTTTTTGCATACAATTTTATATACAGACTATAAAGCTAGCATAGTAGCACTGCCTTTGCTAGGTCCCAAGCCCCGGATCTGAATAATGGAGAGTTTTGTTAGGTAGGTGACAGCAAGTGTAAAACTTGTCAAAAAAATAATGACATAAATCCTTTAATACATTGTCTTAATGCTAGTGCGTACCCTGGAAACAACGGGCTATGTGCCTGAATATAGAGAAAAGTGTGCAAAGGCTGCAGGACTGGCCCGAGTGTAATGTTAAATAAGCAAGAGTTTTCACATTATGGACGAATGTGGGTAAAAAAGTTAGTCCATGGAACTAATATTAGATTAGGAACTTAGAATATAAGAACTCTTAAATGTAAATTAATAGAGTTAATGGATATTATGGTCCATAGGAAAATAAATATCTTATGTATTTAAGAAACTAAATGAGTTAGAGAGAAAGTCAAGGAGATTTATAGTTTATGTTTTAAACTTTAGTATTCATATGAGAATCAAACTAGAAATAATGTAGATGAAATTATAGATAAAAGTTTGAAGGATAATGTTGTAGATATTAATTAGAGATAGAATTATAATTTTAAATTTTGTTGTTGATACTAAGATTATTAATGTTATAAGTGTTTATGTTCCTCAAATAAGTTTGGAAGTAGGCTCAAAAGAAAAAATTTAAAGTGACTTAGAGGGATTAATACAAAAGATGTCTCTTGAAAAAAATGTATTTATTGGAGAAGATTGAAATGGACGTGTTGGTAGAGTGGTAGATGATCTTAAAAGTATTCATGATAGCTATGAATTTAGAGTGACTAATGAAGAAGGTAGGATATTAAATATAGATGGATGAGATATTTTGATAACCTTTTTAATGAAAGATCTGAGAATACAATTGCTTTTAACAACCTTAATATCCTAAACAAAAGTAAAGAATTTTATTTCAGGAAGATTTACATACATGCCACACAATTCATGGCCAAGCCAAATATACATTAGAAATCTTCACTTAAGGACATAACCTATATGGCAAATCATATACTTTAAGATAAAGCTTTAGGTAGGCATGGATTTATTTATGCCCAAGGAGTCTTAGTATATTAGGTAGTGATAACCCATATTGTAAGTTTAATGTTGAGTAGCTTTGGTTGCATATAACTGAGCTATCTTATTTCCCCTTTCTTTTTGGAAGTATTTTTCTACCTCTATAAATATTACAAGTCTTGCATTCATTCTACTATTTTCTTAAGATATCCTCAATTTTCTTTCCCTAGTTTGAGGTCATGATGTCAACTTTAGACGACGCAATTCATAGTTTGAGTTAACCACCTTCCCAAGCTAAATGACCTTAGGCTTGACACCTCAAAATGATAAATCACGACTAAAGTTGTTTCTACCTTATCCTTGATCCCTTTCCCTTACCTATTTACTCTTTTGAGCTCATCATACTCCTTTTTGAGTCTTTAGTGACTCAGTCATGTAAGATTTCTCTAAATTGGTTTGTCCGTTGTTTATGGTAATCCACCCTCTATCTTGCGGATTGACACCTAGTATATAGATTATCTGATTATGACAATAATTATTGATTCAAAAGCCTTCCTTGAAAATCAAAACAAGAAACAAAATCAAAATAAATACGTGTTTCCACTTATCGAGAGTTTTTCTTAGAAGCGTCCTCAAGTGTAATTAACCATAGGGGGCCTAATCCCTTTAGGAGATCGAGTAGCCCATATACGTTTGATTCCTTGGATTAACATAATGGCATATTTATTACTTAATATGTATCATGAATTCAAATGAAAGATAGAAATCTTATCTAGATCCTCGCTTCATCTCTCATGAAAAATTTCATTCAAATACAATGTCATCTTGTTAAGCCATCTTTTCCCACACTAAAACAACTATGCCTACTAAGGCAATCAACATTAGGCATCTTTAAGCAACTAAAGTTGGGGAAGATAAACTTGATAGCAATGGCTCGGGCATCTAACACAGAGATAGTGCCAGTGAGTTTTGTGGGGAAGGATCAACCTACAGTAGCCAACGAATTTAATAACACAATAGTCGTCACGATGTTAATCGCCAACTACTAAATCGATAGCATATTGATAGATACCAACAATATTGTCAATATCATTTTAAAATTATTTTTTAGAAGATGAATCTAGCAAGTTTGAAACTCGCACTTACTAACAGACGACTTTACAAATTTTTCAAAAAGTGAAGAGTGACAAAAGGGATGATCACATTGTCAATAACTTGAGAGAAGGAGAAAAACAGTTTACAACTATACTTGACTTTATCATTATAGACGAGCTGGCCACTTACCATACTACTTTGGGAACCTCATGTTGAACAATTTCTGATCAGAGGTCTCCAAGTATCATGTAGCAATGAAGTTTCCTGTAGGTGGATAGGAGAACACTGTGAGCGATGACCTTAAGAAATCAAGGGCATGCTATCTTAGAGCGACCAATGATTTGAAAAAAGTGACAAAAGAAGTGTTATAGCTCCAAATAGCAAGATTGAATTGAAGACTATGGAGACTATCGAAGAGGTCCAATTGAGTGATAACGACCCAAAGCAAGTCATAAAAATAAGCTCATCTTATAACCCAGAACATCAAGAGACACTAGTTCTGCCCTATGGTACACGTAAATGTGTGCACATGGACAATTGCAGAAATGCTAGTGATAGACATAAATGTCACATAACACAAACTTTAATATGAGAAATGATGCATGGCTAGCAGATACAAAAGATGGCAGCTCTACTTGTCGAACCTCTTAAGAAGGAAGTGAACAAATTACTTGAAGCTAACTTCATCGGGAAAGTTCAATAACAGGAGTGGATTTTCAATGTTGTGAAGGTACATAAAAATAATAGAAGTGGTAAATGAATGTAGAGTTTACCAACTTGAACTTAGCATGGTTGAAGGACTAATACCCATTCTCGTGCATTGATGGACTTGTTGAGTCAAAAGTCAAATACCCACTGTTGAGCTTTCTAAATGTTTTACAAGCTATCACTAAATTAAAATTGCATCCGATTGACTTTGAGAAGACACTTTATTACAAGAGATGCATTTTATGTTTTAAGCTAATATCATTTGGCCTAAATAATGCAGGTGCAACTTATCAAAAGATGTGGATCAAGTCTTTAAGTGTAACTCATCTTTTTTATCCTATGACTTCATCCATAGTTTCAAGCACCCAAAGCCCCCAGGAAAAGGAATGTTCTCACCTAACATTGTGGACTGTGAAAATCACGTCGATCTCTCAATGAAGAGAGTTTGATTAATGTCAGTTAAATTTTCAAAAGGTAAATGCATTTGTAGATAAAATATTGCACAAAGATTTCACCCTCATTTTGCGACTTTAGATCGATTCCGATTTCCTATAAGCAAACAACTATAGTTAATTATCCCTCTCAATACTAAGAAAAAACTTTCGATTAAGGCTAGTCAATAGGTCGCTAATTGCTTAACGTATAGTAGCAGTGAGTGGAATTTATAATTTATAAAATTAATCATTTAACTTAAAGCATATGTTGAGTGGAGATGGTGATGCACTCGATCACTATAAGTGATAGAGGCATTCACTATAATAAAGTTAGCCATCACCATGTATTGCTTTTCACCTTCTACCTAAGTGACAGACAATGTGATGATACCTTCCATCTCCCTCTATTCTCAAGGGAATTTGAAGTGTCTACCCTAGAACAATCCCTAGCATATGAGTGGTGGTAGAGGACTAAGGCGTTATTGTACAAATCAACAATGACATGGCTATTGGCAAGTTCTAACAACCCTTGACTATTGCAGGCTAGCATCATATCTAAAAGGCTCTTCTTGCAAGCCCTAGGTAAGGCTACCTAGGCCACTACCAACTCTAGGTTTTACTTAAAATATTTTCCTTTTGAAACCGGACAATGAACTTAGTAACCCACTCACTTTATACCTTAATTTGCAAAAGTGCTTTACGAGCACTTGAGTGTCTTTGGGTGTTCATAAACTAGGTAATGAGCATCTTTCTGAACTCAATTAAGGATGTGAAAATATCTACATAAGATATAAGAATCCTCTCAAAGCCAACTCTTTGAAGGTGATAAATAACAAACAATACTTAAGTGTTATTAATGGTCATCAACGAGTCCATAGACTCAAAATAAACAATGTGATCTACAAGATCAAATCTTCCTCTGTATGACTCTAAGTGGAGCATCTTGAACTTTATTGATGACTTAGCTTATGCAATTTCTATAAAAAATGCATTGGTCAATTGTCTCCCTTCTTACTTGTTAGGTGGAGTTAACCCCTCATCATTGGTGTGGACGTGGGTTTCAACTATGGCTAGTGTTGATGTTAGCGCCTGCTATTGTACTGCACCCGCCATTCAACTAAGTCAAATGATCCCTCCAACTTGCTCATGCGTCAGTTCTCCCTATGAACAAACTCTGATACTCCCTATATTAACCTCATAATCCACTCCATCTCCTATAGGTCATGATGAGTTGTAAAATTTTGAATGTCCATGTTCATTAAGGTCTCCTGATTTAGTCATCCTACTTCTTGCAGTACTCAACTTCTAGTCAATGGCATCAACCCACACTCATGACACTATTGAAGATGTTGGATCTCAATTTTCCTGTGCTGTCTCTCTACTCAATAAGATTAATTAAGCAAATAAACATAGAGAAAGAAAGAGAATGAGAGAGCTGAGAGTGGAGAAGAGGGTTCTAGAAATCCACTATTCTATGAATAATAAAAGTGACAATTCTTGAATGATTTTTTAAGAGATGCTACCTCATGAAAAAATAATAAAATATTGAATGACTCTAATAGTCATAGACATATGAACTACCTACAATAAAGACACATATACACCTCTCTTTATCACAACTGCAGCAATCTAGTGAAGCTCCTAAGCAGATGTCATGAGAAGTGTCTAAGCTGAGCACCGAGAGTGAGTCCTTGCAACAAGTGCCTGGGCGAATGTCTAAGGAGGATGTCGGGGACAAGTAAGAGGGCAAGTCTACCCAATGAATACTCTCAATGAGGCTCCTAAGAGAGTCAATGGCAAGTTCCTCTTGTGGATTGTCGAGTCTTCTAAGAGGTGAGTTGTCCTTCACAGGGCGCAAATATCCTCTGCAAGCTTCTTTGTGGGGAGAGTGCTCTTTAAGCTGAATTTCCCTTAATTAGGGTTGTAACAAGGTGTGCACCTATTCTCCAAAGGTGGGATCAGGTAAGTTCTCCAATAGCCAACGTGTCGTGAGTGCTATAAGTTGAGCACACCTACTTAGCTGAATGCACTGAATATACAACCAAACTACACCTAAGACTAAAGTTAAACATATAAAATAATCATTACTAAAAGAATCCAATTACTTAAATTCTCCTATCATACAGTAGACGCTCCATTTATAATATAGATTCTAGCCTTCATTGCTATTGCTGCCTTCTTCATCTATCATCAAGTTGGCCGCTACTCTACTCTTTGTCATGGCCATCACAATTATTGTCATTATGTTGTCGTTATCATTAATGTTGCTTACTTCCGACACTACCACCATCCACTCAACCGTCTTCTATCTCCTATGACAATGAACTAGATGACTTAATGGAACGTCACTTTTTTCTTGCCAATTTTGGATTTATTTTGTTTCTTAAAACAATATCCTTCTTTAATACGTTATGTTTGTGATCACCAATAATACTTTCTTTCTTTTTTCTGTTTTACCATAACTTCTACAAGTAAGATGGATTTGTCACTAAATCCAATGGTTCTCTTTGAACCAAAAATTAATGTCCCCATATGTAGCTGAGATGCAGAGAGCATATCATGTGTGTCCCGGCAGGTGTGGAAGCCAAAGGGTGATACTTATCTGACAAGCTCAGCTCTGATCTTAAACTAAAATACTACTTTAATGCTAAAGTTTTCCCTTTTCGTAGAAAACCACAAAGAATAATGATGAATACCCTGATTGTGTTGAGGATTCAACCATAGCATATAATAAGGCATAAGACTAAAGGTAATGAACGTGAAAAATGAAACATACTCACTCTTTTCCATTCCGCATCTCGAATTCTCCTTTTCAATCTTTAATATTTTTCATTTAAGTAAAGCTTTGCAATGTAATGATCTTTTCATGTTCTTTCACCGCTTCTACATCTATCATTTGACATTTCTTCAACAATCAAAATGATCACGCAATAAAAATGATGAAAGTTCGGAACAATTTGTAGAAACTCCATGTTCTGTTTTTTATATTTTTATTTTTTTATTTTACTTTTTTTTTTTGGTGCATGCATCAAAAAATTATAAATATTCAATATGAAAATAGAAAAAATGCATAAAAGGTTATCTGATACATGAATGTATCTTATGTTTGCACCTAATCTTGGAAGCATAAGCAAGACCTGTATGACCAGATGAAGCTATAAATCTCCAAGAATCCTATAAGCATTCTCAGAAAATGTAAAGATAATTCTCCAAAGAAAAACTCGATCTTCTTAGCGTAGCTTCTAAATTCACGTCCAAAGATGGCAAACAGAGCAATGCACATGACTCCGTAAATCAGCCATTGATTGATACCAAAGAAAATAAAATACAGTAAGGTGAAATCAGAAACTTTCCTGAGATTAATTGGGCAAAAATCTAAAACAGTAGACCAAGGTTTGATGAGATTAAGGCTATCATTTTCCACAAATATTCAAAAAAAAAGAATTACCTGAGTACCGCTTCCATTATCACTCCCGTCCCTTGCACTCAAGCCGATGCTACCACTGTCCTCCTCATCATTACTACCAGTGTTGTTATCAGAGTCATCTTCGCTTTTTGATTTAGTAAATTTTTCACCTTGTATGCCACTTTCGCTTCCACTTCCACTAGACTGAGACAAGTGAAAAATAATGCTAATGAATGAAATAATATACAAACATTACTGCCATTCCCACCAAATGTGAGGTCTGGAGAGAGTTGCTATATGCAGCCTTCCACTGTTTTAACAAAAAGATTGCTTCCACGACAAGGGCAAGATAGACAACGTACCTATGCCCACCATCCAGTATTAATTAACAAAGATAGTACAAACTAAAGGGTTCTTTGTTTCTTTAACTTCAATATTTTAGGAATATGAGTCCATGATGCATTTCCATAACTCTAGAGTTGAGAAGAGAATGAAATACGTAGCAAAGAAATTACATGGGCAACAGATTTATATGACGGCCTTTTACTAGAAAATAAGTTCGCTTTATATGTAAGTAGACTAACGCCATAGATAAACTAGTCAAATTAAGATCAAACTAATTATATTATTTGAAAAAAGAAATAAATTTGCAACCAACATCAACAATAAAAAGAAGGAATATTGAAATGAAAATCTTTGATGTAATCGAATCACATTGAACATATGTTATGAGTCATTATTAAAGCATAACCTAAGATAATCCACCTAAGAGTGCCGGAAAAATGCTAAATAGAACCCTAACAATAAGCTTACACTGTGGCATCTTCTCCATACGTGCTGCCAGAGGTTCTTAAGCTCATTCTTGCGAATTGGTTTAACCAAAAAGTCAACAGCACCCTTTGACAAGCATTTAAATACTATACCCATGGTATCATTGGATGACATCACTGCCAAAAATAAAAAAAAATAAAAAAATAAAACCTCATCTGTCGTCAAAGTTAAAATTACTTACTACATTGGAAATCAAACAAAACCGCATGTTTTGTTGAATGCTTAAAAAGTCATTGGAAAGATTACTTACTAATCACAGGAATAGTCTTGCAAGTTTTATGGCTCATGATCTTGCATAAAAGACCAATTCCAGACCAACCAGGCATAACTACCTCCGTCAAAACTAGGTCAATATGATTAGTTAGATCCTGTAAGACTCTCCAAGCCTCCAATCCATTTGCAACAGCAGTAACTGTGAAAGAATGGGTAAATATTAGAAAATTAACAAAATCTTGATGCATTTTAGGGGTAATGAAAAACTTGCAAATCGAGCAGAAGAATACCAAGATTTCAATATTTTTAAATGAAGTCATCAAGTGATGAACATAAGAAAATCCAATGGCTAAATTGCAAGTAGGTTCTACATGCCAGAGTGGAAATCTGGCTATGAAATATAACTGATGTCCAAATCAAAAACAATTGCAGCACAGGCATTCATGTAAATGATTAATTTGACCAAACAATATTAACAGATTGATTAGACACATCCACAAGCTCTCCCGTTTCTAGCAACAAAAATTAACACAAAGAAGTTGCTCTACACTTGAAATGGCATCTCTTTTTCCTGTCAAGTACATTACAAGGGGTAAATCTTTCATCTAGGCCTTTCAGAAACACAAGTAGCTCGTTAATGATATACTATATTGTAAGGATCCTCTCATTAATCAAAACATTTATTATTAATTTCCAATTTTTTCTTTTTTGAGTAAGTTTGCATTGTCAACAACAACAACAAGCCTTTACCCCACTATGTAGGGGTCGGCAACATGAATCCTTCTTCTCCATTGTGTCCTATTATGTGTCAAATTCTCATTTAATTCTAATAAATTAAAGTCATTTTTATACATCTTAACTAGATCTTTTTTTAGGTCTACCTCACCTTTCTTAACATAAGGCAAATCTAATATATGTGACAGAAAATTGCCACCAACCTCGATGAAGAGTGATTTAAGAAGTCGGTATAATTTTTAAAGGAAGATGAAATAGTAGATTAGACACTACCCAGAGATTTTGCTCTCATTTTGCGAGAACTTTAGATCTGGTTCCAAGTTTCCTATAGGCGCAAGCACATATAGTTAATCACAACTCTCGATGCTGAGAGAGAACTTTCGATTAAGGCTAATCGTTAGATTGCTAAATGCATAGCATATAGTAGCATTATGTGAAGTTTAAAATTTAGGATTTATGAAATTCATTACATTTGGCTTAAAGCGGATGGTTGGGAGCGATGGCTCGATTTAGATCTGGTTGTCGTCATTGTTGTGGTCTAGTCGAGAATAGGTAGTGACACAACGACCAAGGATCCTGTCATTGATTGCATCGTTCAAGAAACGTAGACTGGGTGGTGTTTTAGACAAGTTTAAGTACCTTACTATGAGAAGATTTTGCTATCAAGTTCACCATATAGTTCATACTCAAAGGCGAAGTTAGAACATCTTATAGTGGCATATATATGGAATTATTTGGACAACCGTCAACTTTTGGTAAATGCTTCATCATGTGAGCTCTTCAAACCAGTGATCAGGACCGGGTGCGTCCTGCGACATGAGATTATTTAAGGAAACATAATTGTACTTGATTTGACTTTTCTCCTTTTGAAATTTCTTAATTTATCACATTCGACAAATAATTGCGGAAGGTGAATTAATTGAATTTTGCTTTAAGTCTTTTAACTTGATGATTTTCATTTAAACGTTTTGAGCTTAATAATTCATCAGATTTCTCATTTGGATTGATATTTAGCTTATATTGATTTGATTTGAAATAGCAATCATGTTTTGATGAAAGTATCCCCTCCGGTTGAAATCTTAATTCAACACAATCGCTTCATAAGTTTCTTGATCTTTTAGTTTATTATTTTAAATCTGTCATCTATTAATTTAATAATAGAGGATCGGATCTACTATCATATAAATTAGCATCTCAAATATTTCATTAAGTTGGAAATATTATAATATTATTTTTGGATTTTTAGTTTTTATTAACCCGGACACGGTCTTAAGACCAAAGCAACCCGTAGATCCTCGACACTAAGTTTTCGCATTCAACGTAGTCCCTCTAAGATTTAAAATACTTAATGAATTTTAGAAAGATCAATAGAATTGAAAGTTGTTTTAATACTTTTAGCGAACTTTCAAATCTATAAACTCATCATGTTCGATGTATGTTTTAGCTCATATATGAGTTGGCAAGATCATTGCAAGTCACATTTATATTTCTTTTCATTCACATCAATTTATTAAATTCAAGTCACTATGTAATCAAATCATTCATTAAGAAACTTTGCATTATGCTCACTGGCTTCTTAGCCTTAAGATTGATCCTTGTGAATTCCATCTTCGATTTTATTTTAATTTGAAAGCAAGCATTCCAATATACTTTAAACTTCATGTGCTTCAAAAGTAAAATATAATAATCCAAATATTTTTTTGAAAATCAATTCATGCTTTGTAAGCAACCATTGGATTCACCATGAGTTTATGAGAGCCTTATTCATATTAAAAAACTCGCTCTCACAAAGTCCCCTGTCATTGAGTTTTGTACTTGATTATATGTTAATTCTGAACTATTGTAATCTGATTGATATGTGTTGCATGTAAAAGTTCAATTCATTTTTTATATGCAAATAAATATTTCATTTTAAGTTGAGTTTAAACTCATTAATACTTTCATTTGATTCTCTTTAACTTCATGTGTTTTAATTTCTACTCCGACATCTTCTCGTAGGAGCGCTTGAGTACTAAAACTTCCACCACTTATGGAAGCGTGCATGGTAGATCTTGCACACGCTTAAAGTCTTAAACCCACCACACTTAAGAAAGCGTGCATAGGCCTTCAATATCTGTGTTTGGAATAAAATTCGGTAACCTCCTAGCGTCATCCCCGTGTAGGAGGCTGCATCGAGAGTGCTAAGGCCTTCCCGCCAAGCTTAAGAAAGCGTGCATGATAGGTGTCTTGAGACAGCGGAATGATTTTCTTGCATACTCGCTTATGAAAATCGCGTACTTCAAATGTAAAACATCATGATTTCCTCGACATCTTTGACTGCACAAGTACTTATGTCTAGGAAATATTTGCAATTATATTGAAACAATAAGTAGATGAAATTAATATGCTAGGCAAGCATATGCAAATCGGACCTCTGTCATCCCGTACTACATCGGAGTGTTGAGGCCTTCACCACATGAAAAGCGTGCATGATGGTGTCTTTGCGACACGCGGCAAATGATTTTCACCTACTGCGCTTATGAAAAGCATCGCATAGGCCTTCAAACCTGTGTAAAGAGCATCCTGATTTCCTCGACATGTTGAAGCAACATGCACGAGTACTTATGTCTAGCAAATATTTGCAATTATATTGAAACAATAAGCAGATGAAATTAATATGCTAGGCAAGCAAATGCACAGGCGTTTGAAATGAAATCCAGCAGCCTCCCGGCGTTATCCCCGTGTAGAGAACGAGTCTTGAGCCTTCCCACCATGCTTATGAAAGCGTGCAGTAGTGTCTTTGCGACATACTAGTGATTTTCTTGCACTACCGCTTATGAAAAGCGTCGCATGAGCCTTTAAACGTGTAAAAGCATCGATTTCTCGACGCTAAAGCGGCTGCAGTACTTGGTCAGCAAATTTTTCATGCGTTGAAACAACATAAGTGGGTACTTAAAATTATAGCATTCATCGATTTTCCTTTACATATACATTAGAGGCGAGGTGATCAATAAGAAGAAATAACCACATCCCATCACAACCATAGTACTCAACACAAGTGATTTTCTAATTGTTCCAAACTCTTGTAGCATTAATCAAATTTACTTTTCTTGTACTATCTCGGAATATCCATTCGTTAAATCATCGCTTTGATTTCCACTTTCCGTAATCTAACCCGAGCTCTTTAGCTATTCAATGGCTCCTCTCGTAATTCTTGAATTTCCAATAACTCAAGATCCTCGTTTTCACTTATCTAATAAATCATTTAACACTATGTCGCTCATCTTTTGACTCTTTGAGCATACCAAACAAAAACAACAACCACCTTTAATTGGATCTCCACTTCATGCGATGAAATGCAGTGTAGCTCATATATAATCCCTCATTGAAATAAAGACCGAACAATTATACATATTCAAGATCTTAATGTTTCTGATCCAAATAATATTCTTGTTCTTTGACATGCTGCTTCTGTAAACAAAGTAGTTCAAATCAAAGTGGCTCCCAAAGCTTGTTCTTCTTTGTTCATGAATGTATCATTTTCAGACAGGAGATAACCATAGTGGAAATGCAGGTAAATAGTAGCAGTTTCGATCTAAAAAAAAAATCATCACATCGTAATGTCACTCAGCCGAACAAGTAGCACCGGTTATAATGCCACCCAGCTGAACAAGCAGCATCAATCTACTCCTTTCAAACCAAAAATATGGTTGTAGTATATCCGTGAAAAGCCTAACATCATGCCATCATCAATGCTTCTTCTTTGTTGAATAATAAATACTTGTAGCAACAAACAATTGTCCTAAGATTGACTAAACAGTAAATCTTCAAGAAGAGGTAATCGACAAATGGGTAAACTAACCGTAGATGAGATGGAGCAGATGCAGATCTGTTGAGGATGTTGGTCCCTTGCTTTCTAGTCTTGTGCTGGGCCAAGATTCAACAGTAAATCCTTCTTCTTCAGGCAATAGAAATGGCAATGTGAGGGAAGGAGGCAGAGTGGAGAGGAGATTGATGCCGTTAGCAGCAGCGAT
This sequence comes from Cymbidium sinense, assembly GCA_021442155.1. Taxonomy (NCBI): domain Eukaryota; kingdom Viridiplantae; phylum Streptophyta; class Magnoliopsida; order Asparagales; family Orchidaceae; genus Cymbidium; species Cymbidium sinense. The sequence continues at coordinate 94,184,939 of CM038231.1, forward strand.
CTTCAGCTCGGTTTCTTCAAGGCCGAAGCAAGGCTAGCGGGGATGACAAGCTCCATTGGACGGTTCGGCTATAGGCTGAATACAGGAGAAGGCTGACGGGATTGGAGATATCGTGTGGTTAGAGAGGAGCTCGTGCAGTTGAAGAATGGCTCGGCTACTGCGTGAGACGGACAGAGCAGCTGGTTCGATCACAAGGCAGAAAGGTAACCTCGGATTTTTTCGTTTCGCTTGCCGCTGGGATGGATGGACGGATAGAAGGGTTCGTTCGGACGGGAGGAAGCCTTGGCTGCGGGAAGCGAGATCGAACGGGCAGGCTCGCAAATGAGAAGGGAAGGGGTCTCGCATGTGGCTGCCAATAGAATGAATAGGAATCGTGGGGTTAGGCTTAGGTCTAATAGGTATTTATAGAACATATGCTATTTGAGTGGAAATAAACCTAAATTTCAATTTTTTGCGACGCGTAATCATATAATTATAATATATATCAATCTTAGGTTTTGATGTTCGACGTAGCAGCCTTGATCCGTTTAGCGTTCATTTAGTTCAATCGATGTCGATTGAATTTGATTCAAAATTGTGTCGTCGGCTTCCGGCCGACATTCTCGCACTGTCGAATTGGCCTGCATCTCATTTGATAGGTTTTGACATTTGGCGCTAACGACATGATCAATTTAAGCGAAGGTCGTTTAGCGGCGTGGCTTCAACCTCCGTATGGTAGCGTATCAGCAATTTCCTTCGACGGTTGGTCAATTGTGCGATATGTATATTGTCGATTCGGCGTTAAATGCGATGGCAAAGTTCGTTCGTCGATCGGAGGTCATTTCAACTAATTTCGGCGATGTCTGATGCATTTCAACCTTGATTTGCGCGCTATTGTATTCAAACCGATCGACTTTCTTATGAACTCGATTTCGTGATGTGACATACAAGGTGCAATCTACTCTCCTAACCGTCATCAAACAAACGCTTTATGTGTGGCGATTTAAAACAGCACTCTCTAATATTTTCTTGGAACTACTCCAACATTTTCCCAAACATATTCATTTAGCATTTTATCTCTAAGAGTAAAGCTAGTCATTCAAGCATCCTCATCTCTGCAACACTTAACTTTAAGGGTGTGTATTCGATGGGTTCGATCGATTTTTTTTATGAAACTAAATAAATCGAACCAAATAACTCAAAATAATCGAACCGTCCAAATAATATGTAAAACCGAACCTATAATTGCTTATTCGTTCGGTTTTAATTAATAGAATAACATGAAAATGAAATAAATTTTTTAATTTTTAAAACTAATTAATTAAAACACGATTTAATAAATATTATGCACTAAAATTTCTTAGACAAATAGAAATTTACAAATTTATATAAATAAATTTACATTCAAAATTACATACTTACATTTGATTTCTAAACTATATTGATTTATTCAATTTATTCGGTTTAACCAGTCTTTTTTTTTTTAACTAAACCGAAAATAGAAAACCAAATAGCTTACCTTTTATAATCAAAAACCAAGTTTACAAACCGAATCAGGCAAATAAATAATCAGTTCAGTTCGATTTTTCGATTTGAACCGACTAATACACACCCCTACTTAACTTAGTCTTATGCTTCTCTTTTACTGACCAACATTTTGCACTATAAATCATTGCAGGTCTTACCATCATCTTCTAAAATTTTTCCTTAAGTCTAAGAGGTGCTTTTGTCACACTACATGCCAAATGCATTCCTCCACTTCAACCATCCAACTTAAATTCTACTAATAACATCCTGTATTTCACCATCATTTTGAACAATAAAAGCGAGATATCAAACGCTCATTCTTTTAATGACTTGATCACCCAATATCACAACACTATCATCTAAGTTTGCATTGACAATTATTAAAACATTTCCTTTTGTTTTTTTTTTTTTTGGGTCAATTTCCAACTCCTTCAAATTTTTTTTTGTGAAATTTCAGTAAAAAAAAATCAAAACACCCTCAATTTCAACCGTTAACGTTGAAGAAACTACGAATTTGATTGCCCCAACTTGATAAATAAGACATATTCACTGCTCTTATGCTTTGAAGTTTCTAGTAAGCAATTTTCAATTATAATAATGATTTTTTTCATAACCTAATTTGTACCCAAAATCATTACTTATTCAGGATAAAGTATATACTTGCACAAGAATGAATTTCTTTGTCTCTGGGAATTACATGAACCCTCAAAGTCATATATGGGAACTAAATCCCAACAGACCTTCCACGACCTGATAACAGCCACATGCATCTCTCTGATATGTATCGCTAAGGCACTTGCTTCCTTTATTCAGTAAAATAAAGCACAACCTATAATTGGATTATTCTCAGGCCTTCAATTTACGCTCTACAGATGCCTACAAGTGTTTTGCTCTGTTCAGCCATCCAAGAATGTTGTGATGGCGAAAACTTTAAAAGGCAATATTGAGAGAAAACAAAAGAAAGGCTTCAACTTAACCTAAACACACTAGTAATGAGGAAATCTAAAGAATGCGTCCATGAAAGATGTTCCCTGTTTGTCTATGATTGAACACCAATCATTCAAGGAAGCAAACTCAACATAAGTGCCACCAAACAGCTTTACCAATACTTGCTTCAACAAGCACTATTATAAATTTGCATTCTAGTATATTAATCAATGCATTCTAACTTTGCTGTACATTTATTAACTGATTCAGTGTATTCATGTATACTCAATATTGCCTAGGCCAAATTAATCAGATATCATCATTATCTTGATTCTGGTTCAGGCATATCACCAAGAAATTAAATCAATTTCCATAAAATTTAAGTTGCTAAGGAGATAACATTATCTAACTAATGAACTTGCCAATTCAAGTCATCATCACAACAAGTTGGTATTTGGTCGTGAGATCATTTGGATTTGACGCATCACATCAATACACTATTGAAGACACCCAAACAACCAAAGCTACTCACCAAAGTGAAGTTGCCAACAAATTCATTAGAAGCCTAATTCTCAAAAAAATCCTTGTAATTCATCATGAGCTCTATATGTACTTTAATAAGCTACAAGGTAGATAAATTTATTTATTTTACAACAAGCATTTTGTTAGATCATGTTACGTAATTTTATTTATATTGTTTGAATATAGCAATTCATATAGTGTTCTACATCAACCCAAGTCTATAAATATAGGAGAGAAAATGAGTCACACACATTCATTATGCAACATCGATCTTCTAATTTTTGACAATTTAATGAAATCTCATAGCCACTCTCTCTTCTTTTCTCCCTAGCTCTATGTCCATTCTTGTAGGTTTGGATGTCACTCATGGACAATTTGGAATCGAACAATTCAACATATGCACAAGATCATTTTGCAAAATTTATTGTACAATAGTGCCATACAAAAATGGGAAAATCAGGATTAACTCAATTGTATGTAAACTAAATAAAACTAGTCAGGAAGTTTAATGTTACTTGTGATGAGCAAACTATATTTATCATTAACAAACAAATAGTGAATAAATTTTTCCAGATAGAAGTTACAATTTCACATTAAATCCTTATACCCAGGCAGTTGAATCAACAAAGCTACCACCATTCCCAAAAATAAATAAATAAAACTGCTACAGTGCAATTCAACTGCTATAAAACTTAGTAAATATGCCTTTGAAATGGAAAGAGGTTCATGTGAAAAGATTATGCACTCATCAAACAAAAGCTTACCTTCATAGCAACAGTTCCGGAGCAAAGCGCTTACCACTTGACGGGTAGAATCATCATTCTCCACTAGTAAGACCTTGAGAGTTCTCAAAGGAAGAAACCTCTCCCACCTAACAATAGGGGCTGATGACTGGTGTTGCAGCTTCTCCAGCACAGGAATTTGAGTCACTGCTGCTGCTTCCAGTACATGAGCTTCATTTAAATCCATTGCAACATCATTGATCCTTGACTCATCTTCATCTGACAGCTCCTGTCCCTCTCCAGCTAAGCCATCTCTTACTTCCTTGTGTTCGTTTCTGGTGTCAAGATTAAGTTCTACTACTCTGCTTCCTGCCCCATCCGAGGGGCTCACCTTCTGATGTGCCCCTCCCATCAACCGGATTCAAAAACACCCACTATGAAAAAGGCGCTGCACTGGAATAGCCACAAGCCCTCCCTTACAATCTTGCACATTACATTGTCTTCAAGATCTCACCACTTATAGCCTAGCCACTCCCACCTATTACAAGCACCAAAAAACAAAACAAAGATCTAAAGATCAAGCCAGAACATCTTAGATAAAAGGGCAAAACCGCATTTCAATAAATCCATAATCATCAATCCAAGATCTGTAACCCAGTAATAAGACAGAAACGGTAACAAGCCTGTTCTAAACCCTACTTTAAAACCAATAATACTTCATACTACTTACCACACGACCAATTAGTCAGCAGCAGCACCTCCCAAATTCTAAAAAGAAAAATGACCTCACTGCATCAAACTTCCAGAGACAATAGATCTGGAATAATCAAGCGTTCTACCATCCATAGGCAATTAGAAAATACGAAAATTAAAAAAATTTAAAAAAAACGTAAAACAGAAAGAATACCTTCTCCTTCGAGTTGAATGAGAAGCTCCACGTCTTGATCCGAAAAATGACAGAAGATTAGAAGTGTGGATCGTGGAGAATCCACCAGATATTAGGGTTCCAAAGCGCTCCTCGTGCTCAGTAACAGCAGAAGAAAAGGTATAATAAAGAATATACAACAAACTAATAAGAGCTAGGGTTTCTTCTCAGATTGTAAGCTAAGTCGTTAGGAAACTGACCACGACCAGGAAGAAAGAAATCAAGAGAGAGAGAGAGAGAGAGACCAGGAAGAAAGAAATCGAGAGAGAGAGAGAGGAAAAGAACCCGGAGGCGGAAAGGAGATATTCTAGCGTCGAGGAGGGGCCGAGAGTGACGTGGAACAAATGGAGGCGCAGAGCGCCCAGCGTGTTCACTGTGGGGACCACCAGGCGGCCCCACCTGCAACAAAATCAAAAGCCCGAAGCTCGCCAGCCGGTTTCCAATCCGCTCCAGATTTCACTGCCGACACGTGTCGGCCGATGCCTCGCTGTGCGCCGACGGGCGGGCCTGACTACCGCTGCCCGCCATTTCGGGCGGGTTCGAATCCTACCCGAAATCAGTCTAATAATTTATTAAACCAACCAAAAATTTCAATTCGAACTAAATTCAATAACTCGATTTCGATCCCATTCAACACTACAACAACAACAAGCCTTAATCCCACTAGGTGGGGTCGGCTACATGAATACTTCGTCTCCATTGTGTCCTATTATGTGTCAAATTCTCATTTAATTCAGTATAGTAAGATCATTTTTTATACATCTTAACCAAGTCTTTTAGGTCTACCTCTACCTTTCTTAACATAAGAAAAATCTAATGCATCTACTCCTAATGGTCATGGACGTACGCTTTATGTGGCCAAACCATCTAAGGCGACTCTCCCTAATCTTATCTACCACTTAGAAACTCCAACTTTTTCCCGAACATACTCATTTTGCATTCTATCTCTAAGAGTAAAGCCACTCATCCACAGCATCCTCATCTGTAACACTTAACTTAGTCTTATGCTTCTCTTTTATTGATAACATTCGCACCATAAGTCATTGTAGGTCTTACCATCTTATAAAATTTTCCTTAAGTTTAAATGGAACTTTTCTATCACATAATAGGCCGGATGCATTCCTCCACTTCAACCATCCAACTTGAATTCTACTAATAACATCTCCATCTATTTCACCATCATTTTGAACAATAGAGCCTAAATATCACAATGCTCACTCTTATTAATGACTTGATCACCAAAGTCACAACTACTACTAAAACTTCTACAACTAAAATTACACTCCATATATTCGTTTTAGATCTACTTAAACGAAAACTTTTAGACTCTAAAGTTGACCTCCATAATTCAAGTTTTACGTTGCACTCCTTCTAGTCTTATCAATAAGAAGAATGTCATCGACAAAAGCATACACCAAGGTACATCTTCTTGTAAATGCCTCGTAAGAACATCCATAGCTAAAGTAAAAAAGATAAGGGCTTAATGTTGATCCTTGATGTAATCCAACCAAATAGGAAAATATTTTGTCAATCCTCCTTGTGTTTGGACACAAGTAATAGCTAGTATACATATCCTTAATGACTTGAATATAACCAATATTAACTCCTTTCGTTCTAGAACTCTCCAAAGAACATCTCTACAGACTTTATCATAAGCTTTCTCTAAATCAATCAATATCACATGTAGATCCTTCTTACTTTCTCTATGCTTCTCCATCAAACCTCTTAACAAATGTATAGCATCCATAGTAGATCTACCTGGCATGAAACCAAATTGATTGTGAGAAACTTCGTATCGTAACTATGCTCAATTACTCTCTCCCATAATTTTAATGTATGACACATTAACTTAATTCCTCTTAATTTGCACACTCTTGTGCATCACCTTTATTCTTAAATATAGGAACCAACAAACTCTTTCTCCACTCATCTAACATCTTTTAGTCTTTAAAATAACATTAAAAAGATTTGTAAGCCAAGAAATTCCTTGATATCTAAACATTTCCACATCTATTGAAATATTATCGGTCTCTTGCTTTTCCACATTTCATTTTCTTTAAAGCTTCACTAACTTGATTTACTAATCTGACGATAAAATGAAATTCTCTATTTTTTATTTTGTATTAAGATTGCTAAAATCAATCGTACTTTTAGATCCTTCATTGAAAAGTTTATCAAAATACCTCATCCACCTATTTTAATATCTTTTCTAAGAAAAGTATTTTATTATTTTCATCCTTAATACCCTCACTTGAACTATGTCTTTACTTCTCTATCTCTTTGGTTGGCTAACTTATACATACATCTTTCACCTTCTTTGGTATCTAATCTATTGTATAAATCACTAAAAGCTAATTTTTTGCATCATATATTACTTTCTTAGAATCTCTACAGCCTTTATATCTTTCCCAATTCTCCAAATTTTTACATCTAAACCAAGTTTTATAACAATCTTCTTATTTCTTATCTTTTCTTTACTCGACTTACCCAACTATTCTTATTAAGAAGCTTTTCCTTTTAATTCTCCAAGCACATCTTTAGCAACTTGCTTAATTTCACTTGATATTTTTCCCACATAACATTAGCTTCCTTATGAACTCAAATTCTAATTTCTTGTAGCTTGCTCTTAAAATATTTTATTTATATTCTTTAAGTGTCCCCATATAATCTAGATAATAATTTAGTTTATTTTTTCTCTTACAACCTTTCATCTTAAAATCTAAAACTAATAGTCGATATTGGTACTTAAAATTTCACTTGGAATGACCTTCTTCTCAATCTAAACAATCTATTTTTCTTATCGAAAATAATCAATCGTGTTTTACTTAGATCCATTTTATAAGTAATAATATGTTCATCTCTTTTCTTAAATAAAGTGTTAGCTACAAAATCATAAGCTAAGGCAAAATCTAATATAGTCTCCCTTTCATTAGTTAAACAAATCCATAACCACCATGAATACTTTTAAAATCTTCTACCACTCTACCATGTTCATTTAAATCTCCCCAATAAATATTTTTCTTCAAGAGATCTTTTGTATTAGTCCTCTAATTCATTCCAAAATTTTTCTTTTGAGCTTACCTCCAAACCTACTTGAGGAGCATAGACACTTATAACATTAATAATCTTAGTATCGATAATAATCTTTAAAGTATAATTCTATCTCCACATCTATTAATACTTATACCATTATCCTTCAAACTTTTATCTATAATCACACCTACACCATTTCTAGTTCGACTTTTCGAATACCAAAATTTAAAACCTAAACTATCAATCTCCTTGGCCTTCTCACCAACCCATTTAGTTTCTTGAACACATAAAATATTTATCTTTCTATGAACCATAATATCTATTAATTCCATTAATTTACCTGTAAGAGTACCTATATTCCAAGATCCTAACATAATTCTAGTTTCATGGACTAACTTCTTTGCCAGCATTCATCCATAATGTGGGAACCCTTGCTTATTTAACACTTGCGCCGGTAGCCGTGCACTAGCACATTTTCACTATATTCAGTCATGCGTAACTTCCCCTACCATTAACACAATGATTTAAAGGATTTAAAGGATTCATGTCATGATTATTTCGACAAATTTTACGCTGGCTGTCGACTACCTAACGCAACCCTCCACTTTTTGCATCCGGACTTGGGACCGACTAAAAATATTTAAATTATGATGCATTAGTACCAATTAGATCATAATAAGCATAATGATTTGAAAAAAAAAATAAAAAGCATAACTTAATATGAATTTTTCTTAGAAAATAAAATTGAATTGATTCGAAATGTTTGAGATTAAAGATCTTTTTGGAGCAGCTGTAATTTTTTAAAAAACTAATTATAAACCTACGATAAAGAAAATAATTTTTTTAAAAAAATTAATATATGTGTTATAAATATATATTTTTTTTAAATTTTTAAAAAATTATTTTGTGATAGCCACCACACTCTAACAGCTATGGTTCTCAAAGTAGTATTTTCATCACAACTTTCTGGAAAATAGCCAAAAAATTAATAATCAAATGAAGGCTTTCTTTCGATTCTTTTCAAAAAACAAAGAAGCAATCCCAAACATACCCTAAATTTATTTTTTGAGTCAAATGACCCACTTTGACCCATCAAGTGGCTCGAATTCAAATTCTATGATGTTGAGTTTGTATCTTATTTTATTTTTATTGATGGAATTATTTTGACAGTCATATATTATAATGTATGCGCAAAGTCATATAAATGAGAGAAAGCATGGAATAAAATGTTTGATTGGTGCTTGTCAGATATTATATTGATTATCTCACCCTCATCAATATAACCATCAATAATGACATGATAAAAAATAACTTAACAATTAGCGTGTGCTTTGAATTTGAATATTTTCACTAAAAAGAAAACAATCTACCAACTCCTCCACAAATCATGTACATATTTCATTCATAGCAATAGTGTTCATTTTTAATTGTCAAAAAAATATTTTATTAATATATATAATTTTAGAAACTTTACAAAAAAATAAAAGTAGTACTTTTAAGTGCATCTTATTTCTAAACATTTTGTTCTTAACTAATTAATATTCAAATATTCTCACATAAATAGCTGCATTTATATATATTAAATCTGTAATTGAATTTATCATAAAATAATTGTAATTTAGTG
>CM038231.1:94194297-94347544 GCA_021442155.1 Cymbidium sinense
AAGCAAAGAATAATAATAATGTAACCACTTTTGAGGTGTAAATTAGTACGGACTTAATAATGTCATTTGCTTTAGGGTTGTAAAGCAAAAGTAGTACCAATAATTGTAAACGGAAGAAGTCTAAGTAAAGCAGTGCGATGATAATTGTATTGTTATTAAACTTTTGAGTAGAAGATTCCACGGAGATAATGCCATCCGCTTTTGATCACGAAAAAAAGCGGGTATGGTGGAGATAATAATGTATTCCTTTTTTTTATTTGTAAAGGCAAAGGGAATCAATATTGAGAATTCATTGATTGTCTCCGATGGATTCCACGTCGACACTATCGAGGACCTTGCCTGCGAGATGTAGATAGGGTGATTGAACACCTTGGCGAGCTGATCTTCGTAGATTTTTTTTCAGACGTTCCTTATGTTGAATCTCATTCTCATGAGGATAACGTCTTTTGATAGACTGGAGGACTTCATCCACAGATAACTCAAAATCAGTAGATTTGTGAGGAATCGAAGTTTCATTATAAGTTTTAATGATGGCCTTGATCTGTTTGAGCTTGTCTTCAATATTGATCGAGTTCCACCATTTAATTTGAAATTGTCTTTGAAGGACCAGCTGATTAAATGGATCCTTCCCAAGAATAACATTCCAGCTCCAAATCCATGGGATCTGGCAGTCCGTGAAGAAATGAGCAAGATTTTGTCCTTGAATCATTTTTCTGGGATTAATAGCCCTCATTTTGGGGGCCGCTTCCATCCATTCATTGAAAACTTCTTTGATTGGATCGGGAAGGATATTACTCAAAATAGTTCCACCATCAGAGCATGAAGATCTTTCTTTGATAATATCTTTGTTCATAATGAACATCCATGAATGCTTTTCATTGAGAAGGAAGAAGGCTTTCATCATAGCTTGAACATAGCACCAGTAATTTACACCGATTTTGTATTGTAAATTAGTGGTGGATAAAAATATATTTTTTTTCTTGGAATGGAGTTAGACCCCATTCACTTTGATGAAAAATCTTTTGTATAACACATTTCTTTACAAAATAGTATGGTTCGTCGATCGCGAACATGATTAATCTCAACACACTTTAATTGTGTTAAGATTTTTTTAGTTTTCTCGTGAGATTAGATTCAAATGGGAAAGGATTGTTTCCCAAATATCTTTCAAATAAAGCCCACATTATTTATTGAATAATCGAGGATTGATTTCAATAATATTATTTTATTTCTTTAGAGAAATAAATAGGTTCTTAATCTTTAAGGGATGGTGCGACTTTTGAAGGTTTCACCCTTTTCGTAGTTGAAGAGGAAGTACCATAAAGATATGTTTTAAATCGATCATGCAATTGTTGAATTTGGGATCTTTTCGATAGTGCCACGCGACCTCCATGAAAAGAAGGACTTCCTCGGTTAAGAGTGGTCATTCTTCCATGTGGGGTGATCCACCCCTGATCTTCCCTGCAAGAATTCACGGGTTAGAAAATCAGGAAGAGAATTTTCATTACCTTTAATGAATTTGATGTCAAAATCGAAAAGAGCTTTGATGCAAAAATTGTTTTGAGACCAAATTTTTAACATCTTGTTCAATGATGTATTTGGTGAAGTCAATCGTGAGAAAATCTTGATTGAGTAAGTCATCTTGGAATTTGAGAATAAAGCATTTCTTTTTTTGATAATGGAATACTTTTCTTGAGTAGGATTCCATTCAAAGTGAACTAATTCTTCTTTAGAATTTTTTGCTTATATATAGCCGACGAGGCATCGGTTTCAACAATTTTGAAACTATGAGGTCCAAGATTAAGGCAGGAAGATTTTTGACCCTTTCTTTAATTTTTTAGAATATGAATTATGGTGGGGATTCTTTTTTAATCTGTCAAAGAGTGGGGCTGCATCTTTGGCAAGATTATGATAGAAATCAGTTACATAATTGAGAGCTAGAATCTCTGCAACTGATTTTTATCTAAAATAATATCTGGAAATTTGTTAGCAAATTCAATACTTCTATTAATTGGAATAATAGAAGCATTAGAGATATTATGGCCTAAAAATCTTATTTCAGTTTGAAATAATTTTATTTTAGGTTCAGAAATAACTAATCCATTTTTTAAAATTAACCATTTAAATGTTTTTAAATGGTTGAAGTGTTCGTCAATAGTGTTTGAGAACACTAGAACATCATCAATATAAACTAAAATATATTTAAAATAGTCTTTAAATATATTATTCATAATATGCTGAAACTCAGAAGGTGCATTTTTCAGCCTAAATGGCATTACGTTCCATTAAGTGACGAAAATAAAGTTTTATAGCAATCAGAATCCTTTTGATTCGCCAATATCAGATTTTAAATCAAATTTTGAAAAGATTTTTGCATTATGCAATCTATTTAATAAATCCCTCTTATTGGGAATAGGATATCTGATCCATTTTAAAACTTTGTTTAACGGCTTGATAATTACAAGTCGTGGTTTCCTTTCTTTTTTTTGAACCCATTACATAGAATCTTTGTACTCAAGAGTAAGATTGCCAGATTATTCTATTTTTTTAATAAGTCGGCAATTTCTTTTTTACATAAAGCAAGATAATGCTCGTTCATCGACAGGGCGAGTGAGATGTCCGTTCATTGAAATTATCAATGTCGGGAGCTCCATGAACTTTTCTTTCTAAAGCAATTGGATTATCACTTCTATGGAATTCATGGAGGCAATCTTGAATTTTTCTTGTATTTTTGGGAAGAAATTTGTTGTTTAATAGTTAAAGTAGAAATTTCTTCTTGTAAATAATTGATATGCATAGACTTATTTTTAAATTCATCTCATTATGATAATTTCTTTAGGATTGGTGATAAATCGGAATGTGATTTCTTTATTCCAAAGAAAACACTGTATTCCCGTATCATCAATTCTAGTGATAGGCATTATTTTGAGCAGAAATGGAGTTCCCAAAATAATGTGTTGTGTTAAATTTTTAACAAGAATAAAAAGGCATTTGAATACAAACATCATCTTGGCATAGTGACATGATAATTTGTATAATTTGTAAAGATTCCCATCGTGCTTTTTATTTTCAAAATATTTAGAAGGAATTATTCCTTCTTGTACAATTTAAATCATCCATCAGAAGCGGTTAAATTTGGTAAAATAAATTCTTTATTTATAATTAATTTAATGGAAATATAATTTCGATATATTGCTTTTTGAATATTTTATAAGAAACCTAGTTCTTGATTAGAAGAATCAGCTTCTAAGTTCTCAAGTAAATTGGGCATCTTCTGATTTATTTCAAGATCCATAAGACGTCTATTTATTTGTTCTTGTTCAACTTTTAGTTGAACCTCAATTTTCGATTACTTGATTTAAGATCGATAAAAGCTGAAGAAGATATGGACTCGGTTCTCTTCTTAAAAGCTTGAGAAAGAGTATATGGGTTATTATACAATTTTTCTAATTTATCTTTCTTCTTTCATTAAGAAGTTCTATAATTTTATCCGCGGGTTGAAGTATCTTCAACTTGTGCTAAAAGTTTAATTAGTTGGTCCTTTTGCTCGTGAGTGAGTAAAAGGCGACATATTAATAATATTTTATAATAATCTACTGTTGGCGATTTACAGTTAGATTTATCAGAATCTGATGAAGATGAGGATGAAGAAATATAGTCTTCTTCTTCAGATTCTTTTGAATCGAGAAGATATAATCATAATCTTCTAAGGGTTTGTTTAACCCTTCATTTGAAGTTCATCTAACTTCTTTTTTAGTGCATTAATGCGGCCAACCATCTAACATTTTATTTTCTCTTTGGTTTTAGAAGGGACGAGAGTGCTTTGTTATGTGTGAATTTTTCACACTTTTTATGATGTGATTTTTTATGCTTAGGAAAAATAATCTTTTTTATTTTCCCCTTAGGCTTTGAAGAGAAAGGGCGTGCACGAGGATCGGTTGAATTGTTCACGAATTCTCCAAAATTTGTTTCAGCTCAGTAGGTTTCTCTTTTCATTTGATCTTTTAATTTAAGATAGAACAAATAGTTAATCTGTTTTAATAGCATTAATGAGGTTTCCATATGTGAATGTTTCATATGGAATGGCACCATCATAATTACGAAGAAGCTTTAACCTTTTGAAAAAAGGTTAGGAAGACCTTCAATGAATTTTTGTTTCCTGAAGGCTATTCTCATCATAAAGTGTCATGACACGAGCAAGGAATATATCCTTATACCAACGAAAATGGGTTAAGGATGGACACCTTAATTTTTGGAGTAAGGATCTAGTTTTTTCTCCTTGATCTCCAACAGAACCAGCAAAATGATCTACAATCGTTTGAATAAGAGTGTAGACAGCATTTTCATTTGGTTTTTGCTGTTCTTTAGGAAGATCTTTAGTGCTTAAGTCAATTTCACTAAGGAGATCTTCTCTTTGTTGAATAGTAAGAAAATTGTCCCACCATCCTTTCAGGGTACCAAAAAATCCTGAAATTATGGCTCTAGTGACAATGTGAGGTTTTAGCTTGAAACCTAGAATGAGCAGTAGCATACATGAGCATTATGAAGAGTATGAATGATCGATGCTCATCAATATTCCATTCAGGGAATTTCCATCATAGAATTTCTACAATTGGTATCCTCCTCAAATAATAAATCGAGGTGATGGTTTTATAGTAGTGTTTATCCATAGTTTTCTTAGGATAAGAAATCTTTTGGATATTAAAAGAAGGATGAGAATCCTGTAAATTCTGAAAAAGAGTTTGAATTTTTTTCAATATTATCTTGATCAGATTCGGTTGAGGATTCGATAGAATCTTCATCCGATTCGCTGGTATCTTCCAGAGCTTCTACATATTTTTCTCTTAAATTTAAGATCAAATTGAATGTCTTGAAGTCATCCCTAAATTTAGAGGTAAGTGAGGAGGTGGTTGAATAAAGTCACCAGTATTTATGCTAGTAGCTTTCTCACGAAGCTTTACTAGTTTAGGACCCTTTTTTTTAGAACTCAATTTTAGATTCTAAACTAAAAAGATGCTCGATTATTTGAAGTATACTATTTATAATTAAGTTGTTTAATTATAGTAATAAATTCCTTTAGAATTTGCGGATCAGAACTAATTTTTTCGAACGCAGCTAATTCCAAGGTTTATCATCCACCATTTTTGCAATGGCTGGAGGATATGTAGCTTCAATAATTTTTCCTTGCTTTGCCATTTTTTGTGGATTTAAACAACTTGAGCGGTTTGAGCATGATTGACCAGTAAAAGGAATTGTTGCCTTGGCATTTTCTTTTTTTCATAAAATATACTCGATATCTAAAACGTTGTTCTATAAGTAAAACTTCTATACCAAGTCGAAAGTTATCATCTTTTGGAAGTATTCCTTGAACAACTTCTAGTCTTAGAACGGTTTGTAGCTCATTAAGTTCATTTTGGATGGAGTGGGAGATTGATTTTCTCTCTGGATAATAAATATTATTTTGTTTAGGCCTCGGGATGGTTGAGGGTGAACCATCAGATCTGGACTTCACTGGGGTTTCAGAAGGGATAGAAACCAGGAAGTGTGATAGATCGACGAGGGTTGAATCGACTTCATCATGCCAATTTGAATTATCGATCATATCTTGATTAATGGAAGGTCTTGGTGTGATGGTATGGTCCATGATTAAATACCACCTCATTCCATTTAATCACTGTTAAATATGGGATGCTAGATTAGTTTTGAGTAGTTGGTTGGTGGTTTGACTTTACGAACTCTAGGATTTAAAGTATTTAAAACTTAAAGTGGATTAAAATTAAAGCAATAGTTTAGAACACGAGGAAATCATAACCATAAAAATAAATGTAATTTTAAAGCTTCAAAAGATTTATATCGAAAGAGATAAACTTCAGTTGGGAAAGGTGTTGAAGTAATGGCACAGTTTCAACACTCATTAGATTGAGGTGGGATCATCTCTTGCGCTAAAATAGATGTTTAGACCTTTAGAGTTAAAGGTTTAAATCTGTATCATCCTATGAATATATTTGAAATCTATAAGTTTATGCAGATCTTCAAAGGATAATAGATAAATGGTTTGTCCATTTGATATAGTAATGGTTTGTTCTACGGTTTTCCAAGACTTTCCCTTAAAATCAAAATTCCAAATCGATAAATGATAGTTTTATCAATTTTGGGAGCATCTATTAAGGTCTTCTTCATTCAAGGGAACTGTTATTTGAGTTCTTGATTAATTATTATCTCTAATCGTTGAGATTAGAAGTTACTTCGAAGAAGTGGAAGATGCCATAGGAGGAGGAAGATGATGGAAAAGTGATCATCGACCAGAAAATTAAACATTGAAACTTCCACAAGTACAAAAATGGGTAAAATCCCATAGATCTGACCATCAGCGGAATCTGATGAAAGTGAACAGGGACTTAATCCATATGATGAAAGAGAAGACTCACATCTTCCAGGGATAATCATGCTCGATGAAATTACATGGGATATAAAAATTTATTTATTAAAGCGAAATAAAAAAAAACTCTCCCTCCTGATTACCCATCATGGCTCGAAATTACACGGGATATATAACAACTTATTTATTAAAAATTTAAATGGAGAACTAAGGAGGAAGACTTAGGAGAGAGAGAAAGAGAGAGAAGAGAGCACATAAACAGAAAGCCTCCTTATATAGAGTGGAGAGATAAACTTTGCTTAGAAGCAAATAAAAATAATGGAACCAAGCATTAAAGAATAATAATAATACTTTTTGAGGTGTAAGAAAGTTTAATAATGTTATTTAGGGTTGTAAAAATAATTGTATACTGTGGAAGAATACTTTAGAATTATGCCGATAATTGTTGATTGTTTTTGTAAAAGATTCCGAGATAATGCCATCCTTTTGATCGAAAAGAAAAGCGGGTATGGTGGAGATAATAATGTATTTTGTCTTTAGCAAAGGGAATCAATAATTGGAGATAATGCCATCCGCTTTTTGAAAAGTAAAGCGGGTCTGGTGGAGATAATAATGTATTCCTTTTTTTATAAAGGCAAAGGGAATCAATAGTAATTTGGAATTCATTGATTGTCTCGATGGATTCCCGTCGTCTTTATCGAGGACTGGCCAGGATATAGATAGGGTGATTGAACACCTTGGCGAGTGATCTTAGATTTTTTTTGGTTCCTTATGTTTGAATCTCATTCTCATGAGGATAACGTCTTTGATAAGCTTGGAGGACTTAGTCTGATAACTCAAAATCGATGATTTGTGAGGTCGAAGTTCGTTATAAGATTTAATGATGGCCTTGATCTATTTGAGCTTGTCTTTAATTTTGATTGAGTTCCACCATTTAATTTGAAATTGTCTTTGAAGGACCAACTGATTAAAAGGATCCTTCCCAAGAATAACATTCCGACTCAAATCCATGGGATCTGGCGGTCGAAAAAATGAGCAAGATTTGTCCTTGAATCATTTTACTTGGATTAATAGCCCTCATTTTGGGGGCGACATCCATTCATTGAAAACTTATGATTGGATGGGAAGGATATTGATTATAATAGAACCATCTGTAGAAGGAAGATCTTTCTTTGATAATATCTTTGTTCATAATGAACATCCATGAATGCCTTTTTCATTGAGAAGGAAGAAGGCTTTCATCATAACTTGACATAGTGGTAATTTACAGATTTTGTATTGTAAAGTGGTGGATAAATACATTTTTTGGATGAGTTAGACCCCATTCACTTTGATGGAAAATCTTTTGCATAATGCATTTCTTATACAAAATAGTATGGTTAGATCGATCACGAACATGACTAATCTCAACACACTTTAATTGTGTTAAGATTTTTTCATAGTTTTCTCGTGAGAGATTAGATTCAAATGGGAAAGGATTGTTTTCCAAATATCTTTCAAATAAAGCCGGTTATTTATTGAATAATCGGAGGATTGATTTCAATAATTTTATTTCTTTAGAGAAATAAGCGAGTTCTTATTCTGACATCTTTAAGGGATGGTGTAGCTTTTTGAGAGTTTCACCCTTTCAGCCGTAGTTGAAGAGGAAGTACCATAAAGATATATGTTTTTCGATCATGCCAATTATTGAATTGGCCGGAGGATCTTTTCCATTAAGTGACGAGCGACCTCCATGAAGAAGGACTTCTCGGTTAGGAGTGGTCATTCTTCCATGGGGTGATCCACGAGCGTCCACCAAAATTCAGGTTAGAAAATCGGGAAGAGAATTTTCATTAATAATTATGTCAAGGAATGCATTTTCCATGATGCAAAATTTTTTGAAGATTTTAACATCTTGTTCAATGATATTTGGTTGAAGAACGGTCAATCATGAAAATCTTGATTGAGTGTCATCTTGGAATTTTTGAGATGCATAATGAGAAAGTATTTCTTTTTGATAATGGAATACTTTTCTTGAGTAGGATTCCATCTTCCAGAAACAAAGCGAACTAATTCTTCTTTAGAATTTTTTTGCTGCTTAAGGATACCTCAGTAATACGAGGCATCAGTTTCAACAATTTTGAAACTATCGGGGTCCGCAAGATTAAGACAGGGAAGATTTTTGACCCTTTCTTTAATTTTGCGCACTGCCGAGGTATGAGTATCAGACCATGGTGGGGGATTCTTTTTTAATCTGTCAAAGAGTGGGGCTGCATCTTTGGCAAGATTATGATAGAAATCATATATTGAGAGCTCTAAGAATCTCTGGCGATTTTATCTAAAATAATATCAGGAATTTGTTAGCAAATTCAATACTTCTAATTGGAATAATAGAAGCATTAGAGATATTATGGCCTAAAAATCTTATTTTAGTTTGAAATAATTTTATTTTAGGTTCAGAAATAACTAATCCATTTTTTAAAATTAACCATTTAAATATTTTTAAATGGTTGAAGTGTTCGTCAATAGTGTTTGAGAACACCAGAACATCATCAATATAAACTAAAATATATTTAAAATAGTCTTTAAATATATTATTCATATTATTGAAACTTCGAGAAGGTGCATTTTTCAAGGCATTACGTTCCATTCGTAATGACCAAAGAAAGTAAAAGCGTTTATAATCGAATCTTTAATTGGATGCGCCAATATCGATTTTAAATCAAATTTTGAAAAGATTTTTGCATTATGCAATCTATTTAATAAATCCTCTTATTGGGAATAGGATATATCCATTTTAAAACTTTGTTTATTTTTGTTAATTACAGTCGGGTTTCCTCTTTCTTTTGGTGAACCCATTACATAGAATGCGATGCTCAAGGGGAGTAAGATTGCATTATTCCTTTTTTAAAATTCGGCAATTTCTTTTCATAAAACAAGATAGTGCTCGTTCATCGACAAGGGAGCGAGTGGGAATGCGTTCATTGAAATTATCATATGGGAGATCCATGAACTTTCTTTCAAAAGATTGGGTTATCACCAGACTTGGAATTCATGGAGACAATACTGAATTTTTTCTTGTATTTTTGGGGAAGAAATTTGTTGTTTAATAGTTAAAGTAGAAATTTCTTCTTGTAAATAATTGATATGCATAGACTTATTTTTAAGTCTATTCATCTCATTTATGATAATTTCTTTAGGATTGGTGATGAATGTGATTTCTTTATTCCAAAGAAAACATTGTATTCCCGTATCATCAATTCTAGTGATAGGCATTATTTTGAGCAGAAATGGAGTTCCCAAAATAATGTGTTGTGTTAAATTCTTAACAAGAATAAAAGGCATTTGAATACAAACATCATCTTGGCACATAGCAACAGATGATAATTTGTATTGAATTTGTAAAGATTCCCCATCAGCGGCTTTTAGACGCTGGCTGGTTTTTTCAAAATATTTAGAAGGAATTATTCCTTCTTGTATACAATTTAAATCCCTCCGCTATCAACTAGGCGGTTAAATTTGGTAAAATAAATTCTTTATTTATAATTAATTTAATGGAAATATACCATTTCGATATATTGCCTTTTGAATATTTTGTAAAGAAACAGTTCTTGATTAGAAGAATCGACTTTATGTTATCAATGAATTGGGCGTCTTGATTTATTTCAAGATCCATAAGGCGTCCATTTATTTGTTCTTGTTCAACTTTTTTATTGAACTTCAATTTTAGTTCTTTTTGATTTAAGATCGATAAAGCGAAGAGAAGATGTACTGGACTCAGTTCTCTTCTTAAAAGCTTCAGAAAGGGAGTATATGGGTGCCATACTCCAATTTTTCTAATTTATCTTTCTTCTTTTCATTAAAGTTCTATAATTTTATCAGGTTGAAGTATCTTCAACTTGTGCTAAAAAGTTTAAGTTGGTCCTTTTGCTCGTGGGTAGAGTAAAAGGCGACATAATAATATTTTATAATAATCTACATTGGCGGGGATTTGCAGATTAGATTTATCAGTCGATGAAGATGAGGATGAAGAAATATAGTCTTCTTCTTGATTCCTTTTTTGATCTGAGAAGATGTAAGCATAATCTTCATAAGGGTTTGTTAACCCTTCATCAATTTGAAGTTCATCTAACTTCTTTTGATAGTCTCTTAGCGTATGACATCTGACCATAAATATTTTTTTCTCTTTGGTTTTAGAACCGGATGGACGAGAGTGCTTGGACTTATGTGTGAATTTTTCACGTTTTTTATGACGAGATTTTTTATGCTTAGGAAAAACAATCTTTTTTGGTTTCCCCTTAGGCTTTGAAGAGAAAGGACGTACCTGAGGATCACAGAATTCTCCAAGCTGTTTGCGCTCAAGTAGACGTTCTCTTTTCATCTGATCTTTTAATTTAAGATCAGAACAAATAATTAATCCTGTTTTAATACAAGCATTAATGAGATTTCCATATGTGAGTGTTTCATATGGAATGGCACCATCATAATTGAGAGAAGCTTTAACCTTTTGAAAAAAGGTTAGGAAGACCAATGAATTTTTGTTTCCAATGAAGGCTATTATCATAAAGTGTCATGACACGAGCAAGAATATATCTTATACCGAAAATGGGTTAGGATGGACACCTTAATTTTTGGAGTAAGGATCTAGTTTTTCTCCTTGATCTCCAATGGAACCGACAATGATCTATCTGAATAAGAGTGTAGGCGGCATTTTCATTTGGTTTTTTTTGTTCTTTAGGAAGATCTTTAGTAAGTCAATTTCACTAAGGAGATCTTCTCTTTGTTGAATAGTAAGAAAATTGTCCCACCATCCTTTCGAGTGAGAAAATCACGAAATTATGGCTCTGACAATGTGAGGTTTACTAAAGCTTGAAACCTAGAATGAGCAGTAGCATAAGCATTATGAAGAGTATGAATGATGATTTCTTACCATCGATATTCCATTCATAAAGGGAATTTCCATCATAGAATTTCCGAAATGATCCTCCTCAAATAATAAATCTGGTGATGGTTTTATAGTAGTGTTTATCCATAGTTTTCTTGGGATAAGAAATCTTTTGGATATTGGATGAGAATCGAAAGAAGGATGAGAATCACGTAAATTTTGAAAAGAGTTTGAATTTTTTTATTATCTTGGTCGATTAGGTTGAGGATTCATAGAATCTTCATCCGATTCGCTGGTATCTTCCAGAGCTCCTACATATTTTTCTTAAATTTAGATCAAATTACGAATGTCTTGGGGGTCATCCCTAAATTTAGAGGAAGTAGGGAGGTGGTTGAATAAAGCGTCTCACAATAAGTATTTATGCTAGTAGAAGCTTTCTCACGAGCTTTCTTAGTTTTGAGACCCTTTTGTTTAAGAACGATCAATTTTAGATTCTAAACTAAAAGATGCTGAATTATTTGAAGTATCTTGTTATAGTAAGTTGTTTAATTATAGTAATAAATTCCTTTAGAATTTGTGGATCAGTAATTTTTTTTAAACCGAATTGGTAATTCAGGTTTATCATCCACCATTTTGCAATGGATGGAGGATATGTTGCTATAATTTTTTTCCTTGCTTAGTTGCCATTTTTTTGTGGATATCTGACAACTTGAGCAGTTTGAGCATATTGATTACAAAAGTAAAAGGAATTGTTGCGCTTGGCTTTCTTTTTTTACTTTTCGAAATATAGCTCATATCTCGAAGCGTTGTTGAGAAGTAAAACTTCTATACCAAGTCGAAAGTTATCGTGCCAGTATTCCTTGAGAACAACTCTAGTCTTAGAACTGGTTTGTAGCTCATTAAGACTAAAGTTCATTTTGGGATGGAGTGGGAGATTGATTTTCTCTCATTGGATGATAATATATTTTTTTATTTAGGCGAAGGCCTCGGCCGATGGTTGAGTGAACCATCGATCCCGGACTTGGGGTTTCATAAGGGATAGAAACCTTAGGAAGTGTGATAGATCGATGAGGGTTGAATCTGACTTCAACATCGTCATCAGCCGTTTGAATTATTTGATCTATATCTTGATTAAAGGAAGGTCTTGGTGTGACCCTTGAGATGGTATGGTCCATGATTACGGAAATACCACCTCATTCATTTAATCACTTGTTAGCAATATGGGATGCTAGCAGTTAGTTTATCAGTGATTCGTTTGGTTGAGCGACTTTTTGAACTCTAGGATTTAAAGTATTTAAAACTTGGATTCTAAAAATTAAAGCAATCGTTTCAGAACCTGGGAGGAAATCATAACCATAAAGCTATAAATGTAATTTTAAAGCTTCAAAAAGATTTATATCGAAAGAGATAAACTTCAGTTGGGAAAGGTGTTGAAAGTAAATTGGCCGGAGGGTTTATGACACTCGTGGGATTGAGCAGGTGGAGGCATCTCATCTCTTAGGCTGCTAAAATAGATATTTAGACCTTTAAGAGTTAAAGGTTTAAATGCAATCTATCATCCTATATGAATATATTTGAAATCTCATAAGTTTATGATCTTCAAGGATAATAGATAAATAAATGGTTTTGTATATATATAGTAATGGTTTGTTCTACGATTTTCATGAAGACTTTCCTTAAAATCAAAGTTCAAATCGATAAATGATAGTTTTATCAATTTTGGGGAGACCATCTATTAAGGTCTTCTTCATTCAAGGGGAACTCTGTTATTTGAGTTCTTGATTAAATTATTATCTCTTAATGAGATTAGAAGTTACTTCAAGAAGTAGAAGCCATATGGGGAGGAGAGGAAGATGATGGAAAAGTAATGAAACAAATCGACACCCAAACCTAGTTCAAACTTCCACCAACAATATTCCATACCAACAAAAATACCTTACAACCCTTTCAAGCATCCACGCAACAGATTTACGCCATTTAATTTAAGAAGGAATACAGAGAAGTGAACAGAGTATCGGTTAATCCATAATCGGTGAAAAGAGAAAGAAGACTCCTAACATCCTTCCTCCCCCCAAGGGATCACCCCATCATGGCTCTGATACCAAACTTACACCAGGATATATAAAACAACTTACCCCAACATGGCTCTGATACTTGTTCGCTTTCTTCTCTTCTCCTAAGTCTTCTAGTCTCTTCTTCCCGCTTCCTGCCTTATCATCGTAAGTATTTTTCTATTTCAGCTTTAATAAATAAGTGTTTATATATCCCTGTAGCCGCAGATCGAGCGATGGGGTGATCCTTGGGGAGGAAGGATGTTAGAGTCTTTCTCTTTCACCGGATACTGCTCAAACTTCTCATGATGATTCCATCTTCGCCGCGAAATGGCCGTAAATCAAGTGGATGCTTGAAAGGGTTGTAAGTCCCATTTTGTTGACCGTCTGGGAATAATTCTCCATGGAGGTTTAACTTTGTTTAATTTATGTGTTGTGAAGATTTTTTCCATCATCATCTTCCTCTCCTCCCCTCTATGGTTTCTTCTTCTCAAGTAACTTCTAATCTAACGATTAGAAGAGATACTTAATCAAGAACTCAAATAAAGAGTTCCCTTGAATGAAGAAGACCTAATAGATGGTCTCTCCCAAAATTGATAAAACTGTCATTTATCAATTTGGAACTTTTGATTTTAAGGGAAAATCTTCAGTGAAAACCGTAGAACAAACCATTACTATAGATCAAATGGACAAAACCATTTATCTATTATCCTTGAAGATCTACATAAATATATGCAGATTTCAAATATATTCATATAGGATGATACATTGCATTTAAACCTTTAACTCTTAAAGGTCTAAACGATCTATTTTAGCAAGCCTAAGAGATGGCGTGATGCCTCCACTCGCTCAATCCCTAATGAGTGTTGAAACCTCATGTCACGCTTTATTTCAACACCTTTCCCAACTGAAGTTTATCTCTTTCGATATAAATCTTTTGAAGCTTTAAAATTACATTTACGCCTTTATGGTTATGATTTCCTGTTCTCAAACTATTGCTTTAATTTTAGAATTCATTTTGAGTTTTAAATACTCTAAATCCTAGAGTTCTAAAGTTGTTCAACCAAACAACGAACTACTGATTGAAACAAATCATAGATCCCATATTGCTACCAATGAGTGATTAAATGGAATGAGGTGGTATTTCCGTAATCATGGACCATACCATGGTCACACCAAGACCTTCCATTAATCAAGATATAGATCGATAAGCCGATGACGAAGTCGATTCAACCTCATCGATCTATCACACTTCCTAGGGTTTCTATCCCTTCAAACCTCGTGAAGTCAGATCGATGGTTCACACTCAACCATCGATCGAGGCCCTTCGCCTAAATAAAAATAATATTTATTATCAGTGAGAGAAAATCAATCTCCCACTCCATCCAAAAT
Organism: Cymbidium sinense; assembly: GCA_021442155.1. NCBI lineage: Eukaryota > Viridiplantae > Streptophyta > Magnoliopsida > Asparagales > Orchidaceae > Cymbidium > Cymbidium sinense. Next base: position 94,208,984 of record CM038231.1, read on the forward strand.
GAACTTTAGTCTTAATGAGCTACACAATAGGTTCTAAGACTAGAAAGTTCAAGGAATACTTCCAACCAAAGTATGATAACTTTTCATACTTGGTATAGAAGTTTTACTTCAAGAACAACGCTCAGAATAAAATTTATATTTCAAAGAGAAAAAGAAATAGTCAAGCCAAAGCAACTATTCCTTTGTTACATGGTTGAATCAATATGCTCAAACCGCTCAAGTTGTAACTACAAAAAATGGCAAACGAGCAAGGAAAAATTATTGAAGCATCTTATCCTCCATCCATTGCAAAAAAATGGTGGATGATAAACCTTAGAATTAGCCGCTTAAAAAATAAGTTCCGATCCATAAATTCTAAAGGAATTTATTACTGTAATTAAATAATTTAATTATAGTAATAGTATACTTCAAATAATCATTGATCATCTTTTAGCCTAGAATCTAAAATTGATCAGATGCTTAAACAAAAGGTCCGAAACTAGCAAAGCTTCAGAAAGCTTCTACTAGATAAAACCCATTTAAAACCTTTATTCAACCACCTCCTAAACCTCTAAATTTGGACCTCCAAGACATTTAATTTGATTCTAAATTTAAGTGAAAAGTATGTAGGAGCTCTTGAAGATATCAATAAATCGGATGAAGATTCAAATGAATCCTCAACCTAATCCGATCAAGATAATATTGAAAAAGTTCAAAACCTTTTCAAGAATTATCAAGATTCTCATCCTTCTTTGATATCCAAAAGATTTCTTATCCAAGAAAAATTTGGAAAACATTATTATAAAAAACCATCACCTATTTATTATTTGAAGATACTCATTTCGTAGGAAATTCCTGATGGAGATTCTTTATGAATGGAATATTGATGGACGAACATCAAATCATTCATACCCTTCATCAATGCTTATGTATGCTACTTCTATTCATCTGTTCATCAAGCAAAACCTCACATTGTCACTGAGCCATCATTTCGTGATTCTCGAACTCAAAGGATGGTGGGATAATTTTCCTATTCAACAAAGAGAAGACCTCCTTAGTGAAATTGACTTAAGTACTAAGGATCTTCCAAAAGAAAAAAAAACCAAATGAAAATGTCTATAATCTTATTCAAATATTGTAGATCATTTCTGGATCATTGGAGATCAAGGAGAAAAACTAGATCCTTACTCCAAAAAATTAAGATGTCCATCCTTAACCCATTTTGATGGTACAAGGATATATTCTAGCTCATGACACACTTTATGATGCCAATAGCCTTCAGGAAGCAAAATTCATCAAGGCCTTCCTAACCTTTTTTTTTCAAAAGGTTAAGGTTTCTCTTCATATGATGGAACCATCCCATATGAAACCCTTACATATGGAAACCTTATTAATGTATGTATTAAAACAGATTAATTTGCTCGATCTTAAATTAAAAGATCAAATGAAAAGAGAACGCCTACAGAAAGCTTGGAGAATTCTCGTGAATAATTCAACGATCCTCGTACGCCCTTTATCTTCAAACAAAGGAAAACAAAAAAGATTGTTTTTTCCTAATAAAAAAAATCACATCATAAAAATGTGATAAATTCACATAAACCAAGCACTCGCCCCTCCGGTTCTAAAACCAAAGAGAAAGAGAAATAAAATGTTATGTGGTCATCATTACGCTAAGATGCACTATCAAGAAGTTAAATGAACTTCAAATTGATGAAGGGTTAAAACAAACCCTGATGAAAATTATGCTTACATCCTCGATTCGAAAAAGAATCAAGAAGAAGACTATATTTCTTCATCCTCATCTTCATCGATTCGATAAATCTAATCAAAAATCCCGCCAAGTAGATTATTATAAAAATATAATAAATATGACAGTACGCTCACCCACGAGCAAAAGACCAATTAAACTTTTAGACAAGTTGAAGATGATTCAACCCGTGATAAAATTATGATCTTCTTAAGAAAGATAAATTAGAAAATTAATTATAAGCCTCCATATACTCCTTATCAAGTATTTAAGAAAAACGAGGCAAGTCATCTTCTTCAATCTTTATCGCCTAAACCAAGAAAAGAAACGAAAAATTAAAGTTCAAAGAAAAGTTGAACAAGAATAAATGAATGGACGCCTAATGGATCTTGAAATTAATCAAGATGCCCAATTCATTTGAAAATATAGAAGCGATTCTAATCAAGAACCATTTTTTTACAAAATATTCAAAAGGCAATATACTAAATGGTATATTTTCATTAAATTAATTATAAAATAAATAATTTATTTTACTAAATTTAATTTTCTAGTTGACGGTGGAGCGATTTAAATTGTATACAAGAAGGAATAATTCCTTCTAAATATTTTGAAAAAAACCGGTGTAAAGCGATGGGGAATCTTTACAAATTCAATACAAATTATCATTGTTTATGTGCCAAGATGATGTTTGTATTCAAATGCATTTTATTCTTGTTAAGAATTTAACCTGACACATTATTTTGGGAACTCCATTTCTTTCAAATAATGCATCATAGAATTGATGATCAGGAATACGTGTTTTCTTTGGAATAAAGAAATCACATTAGATTTATCACCAATCTAAAGAAATTATCATAAATGAGATGAATAGACTTAAAAATAAGTCATGCATATCAATTATTTACAAGAAGAAATTTCTACTTTAACTATTAAACAACAAATTTCTTCCCCAAAAATACAAGAAAAAATTCAGTATTGTCTCCATGAATTCCATAAGGAAGTCTGTGGTGATAATTGCTTTCTGGGAAAGAAAAGTTCATGTAGTGGAGCTCCCGTACATTGATAATTTCAATGAACGTGACATCCACTCGTCTTGTCAGATGAACGAGCACTATCTTGCTTTATGTAAAAAAGAAATTGCCGACTTATTAAAAAATAGAATAATCCGGCAATCTTACTCCCCTTGGAGCTGTACAGCATTCTATGTAATGGGTTCAGCCGAAAAAGAAAGAGGGAAACCACGACTTGTAATTAATTACAAGCCGTTAAACAAAGTTTTAAAATGGATCAGATATCCTATTCCCAATAAGAGGGATTTATTAAATAGATTGCATAATGCAAAAATCTTTTCAAAATTTGATTTAAAATGGATATTGGTCAGAATTAAGGATTGATTCTTTATAAAAGCTGCTTTTTTAGTTCCTTTTGGTCATTACGAATGGAACGTAATGCCATTTGGGCTGAAAAATGCACCTTCTGAGTTTCAACATATTATGAATAATATATTTAAAGACTATTTTAAATATATTTTAGTTTATATTGATGATGTTACAGTGTTCTCTCTATTTGAACACTTCAACCATTTAAAAACATTTAAATGGTTAATTTTAAAAAATGGATTAGTTATTTACGAACTAAAATAAAATTATTTCAAGCGAAATAAGATTTTTAGCCATAATATCTCTAATGCTATTATTCCAATTAATAGAAGTATTGAATTTCTTAACAAATTCAGATATTATTTTAGATAAAATCGTTGAGATTCTTAGGAGCTCTCTTGTATGGTGATTTATCATAATCTTGCCAAAGATCGCACTCTTTGATTAAAAGAATCCCCCATGGTCGATATTCATACCTGGTCAAAATTAAAGAAAGGGTCAAAAATCTTTCCTGTCTTAATCTTGCGGACCCCGATAGTTTCAAAATTGTTGGCGATGCCTCGTGTGAGCTGAGGTATCTTAGCGGCGAAAAATTCTAAAGAAGAATTAGTTAAACTTTGTTTTGGAAGATGGAATCTACTCGAAAAGTATTCCATTATCGAAATGCTTTTACGTTTATTAAGTGCATCTCAAAATTCCAAGATGACTTACTCAATCGATCTCTTTTTATTTGTTCTTGATCAAATACATCATTGAACAAGATGTTAAAAATTTGGTCTCAAAAATAAATTTTTGCATCATGTCAGCTCTCGTCTTGATTTTTGACATAGAATTATTAAAGGTAATGAAAATTCTCTTCGATTTTCTAACGTGAATTCTTTGCGAGACGATCGGTGGATCACCCACATGGAAGAATGACCACTCCTAACCGAGGAAGTCCTTCTTTTCGCGGAGGTCGCGGCCGTGGCCGCACTAATGGAAAAGATCCTGTCAATTCAACAATTGGCATGATCGATTTAAAAACATATCTTTATGGTACTTCCTCTTCAACTACGGTTGAAAAGGGTGAAACCTCTCAAAAAGCTGCACCATCCCTTAAAGATGTCGTAGCTCAAGAACCTGTTTATTTCTCTAAAGAAATAAAACAGAATATTATTGAAATCAATCCCTCTGATTATTCAATAAATAATCCGTGGGCTTTATTTGAAAGATATTTGGGAAACAATCCTTTCCCATTTGAATCTAATCTCTCACGAGAAAACTATGAAAAAATCTTAACACAATTAAAGTGTGTTGAGATTAGTCATGTTTCAGGCGAACCATACTATTTTTAGCAAATGTAAAGATTTTTCATCAAAGTGAATGGGGTCTCCATTCCAAGAAAAAAATGTATTTTATCCACCACTAATTTTCAATACAAAATGTGTAAATTGCGGTGCTATGTTCAAGTATGATGAAAGCCTTCTCGATGAAAAGCGAAGGCATTCATGGATGTTCATTATGAACAAAGATATTATCGGAAAGATCTTAGCATGGTTCTGAGATGGTGGAACTATTTTGGAAGCGATTGAATATCCGATCCAATCAAAGAAGTTTTCAATGAATGGATGGAAGCTGCCCCCAAAATGAGAATTTGTAATCCAAATGATTCAGGATAAAATCTTGCTCATTTCTTCACGGACCAGATCCCATGGATTTGGAGTTGAAATATTCTTGGGGGATCCATTTAATCAGCTGGTCCTTCAAAGACAATTTCAAATTAAATGGTGGAACTCGATCAATATTGAAGACAAGCTCAAACAGATCAAGGCCATCATTAAATCTTATAATGAAACTTCGATTCCTCACAAATCTACTGATTTTGAGTTATCTGGTAAGTCCTCCGATCTATCAAAAGGCGTTATCCTCATGAGAATGAGATTTAACATAAGGAACGTCTGAAAAAAATCTACGAAGATCAGCTCGCCAAGGTGTTCAATCATCCTATCTACATCTGTGACAGTGGCGAGTCCTCTGACAGTGTCGACGTGGAATCCATTGGAGATAATCAATGAATTCCAGCCTCAATTATTGATTCCCTTTGCCTTTACAGCGCAAAAGGAATACATTATTATCTCCACCAGACCCGCTTTACTTTTCAGATCAAAAGCGGATGGCATTATCTCCAGGGAATCTTCTTTCACTCGACAATCATGCAATTATCGGTACCACTCGCTTTACCTCTGGCACTTTCTTGACAAATTATTTACTTTGCTTTTACAACTAAAAACAATGACATTATTAAATCCATACCACTTTTAAGTTTCAAAGTTATTATTCTTTCGCTTAATGGAGAAGCGTTGGTTTCATTGTCCATTGTAAGAAAGTTTATTCACCTCCACCCTATATAAGGAGGCTTAGTCTTTGTTATGGGTTGTCGGTTTTCTCTCTCTTCTTCTCTCCAAGTCTTCTTTCTCTCGGTTCTTTATATATATATATATATATATATATATATATATATATATATATATATATATATATATATATATATATTTATATTTATTTATTTTATTTATTTATATATTTATATATAGTCTATAATAATAATAATAACAAAAATATAAAAAATATAAAATAAATAAATAATTTTTAATAAATAAATAGAAAGGAATAAATATATATATAATAAAAAAATATATATATATATAAATAACTAAATATTTTATAAATATATTAAATAACTTAAAAATATTTATATAATTTAAATATATATAAATAACTAAATAAATATAAATATAATTTATTTATTATAATTTATAAATATTTATATAATTTATTTATTTATTAAAAATTATTTATTTATATATTTTAAATATTTTAAATTATATATTAACAAAAATTAATAAAAATTATATATTTTAAATAATTATATTAATTAATAAAATTATTAAATAAATTTCTAAATTTATATATATAATTAAAAATATTTTAAATTATATATTTAATTATATATATATAAATAAATAAATTAATAACTGAATATATAAGTATTAGTTATTAAATATTTTATAAAAAATATTAAATTATATTTTAAATATTTTAAATAATTATATTAATTAATAAAATTAATAAAACTCCTCTCTCTCTCTCTCTCTCTCTACCGAAATCAAAAAAAACAAACAACGCTCTCTCTCTCTCTCTCTCTCTCTCTCTCTCCCCTACAAAACAAATAAAAAAAAATAAATAAATAAATCCTTTGCATTAAGGCCTCCGTCACGGTCGTCATAATGACCATTTACTGTCTAAAAAATTTTTTTTTAAACACCTAATTAAGATTAACACTAAGCCTATTTTAAAAATAATCCTTTTTTTTATCTTTTTTGTGTGTGAATGTTAAGGGTTGAACTCAAAATTTCGTAGAAGTGAACATTTAAAAGATATGTGGTATGCATAAGGGAAAAAAAAGAAAGGCAAAGGGAACTCAAATATTAGATTAAGGGCTTCATTGGGATCAATTTTATTTTGTGTATTTTTTTTTGCTTTTAATGTTTTTTTAATATCTTTGTTTAATGTGTGTGAATTTATATTATATATATTAAATATTTTTATTTTTATTTTAAAAAATAAATAATATTATTTTTAAAAATCCTCAAAATAACTATTAGGTATTTTTGAGTGTTTTAAAAGATAAATATCATCAACAAATATATTTTATTTTGAAGTAAAATATTAATAAAATAAAATAATAATTAATAATTAAAAATGATCCCAAATGACCTTATGGGATACATCAAAAACATGTTCATTATAGTCCAAGAAAAATAAAGAAATCCAAGAAATCAATTAAGACACCAACACCAATAGAATCAAAGCACTATAAAAATAAGAATAGAAATCATGATAAGCCACTAACACTTGTCTAGACAAGAGTGTGAAAATGGTACTTGGGTGAGCAAGTCAGTTTTGATTTAATGTTAAGTTTGTTTAAACTGTTAAGCTCAAGCTTCGACTTCGGATTCTAAAAAAGCATAATTTTGATAATGTAATATTATTTAATTATAAAAAAAGCGGCACGAAGTATTGTCAAATCTAACTCAAGCTTGAATGAGCTAGTTCTGTTGCTCGATAAGCAAGCTCGATCTTTGAGCAGTCAGCTCTCGAGTCAACTTGACTCACTTACACCCCTACTTGGAATGGATCCTCAAATTACTAATATTCAATTAAAGCCCGTAACATCACTGTATGATTACGGTAGGCATAAACGGTTAGTCACACAAACATAAGAAGCAAAGCCAAGTTATCGCTCCACCTCAAATAAAGATTGTGTTAATCATTAGGATATTTTTGGTTATTCTATTTATTTTTTTTTTCTTTATAAAGATGAGGAGATTATCTTTATATGGCTTTTGGGGGGACTTTAATGCTATAAAAATTCTATAGTAAAGTGATTTTTGCCATAACGCCATATATGAGGTAGTCATTATGTTGTATCAATATTTTCAAAAATAAAATATACAGAAATATGTCAGCGACAGAGAAATGTTAAATTAAAATAATTTTAAAAAAAAATAATGGGACATCTGTATCCTAAATTATTAAATTAATATATTATAAAAATAATTTTATATACTGTTTGTTATATTAAGTTTATTTTGAAAATTTGAAGAATGAGATTTGAATAAGAAAGAAAAAATAATAAGATATATTTATTATAAATAATTAAAATTATAAAAAAGTAATTTTTATTCTAATGATCAATGATATTTTCAATTAGATAATATGTTAATTTGATCAATTGATGATAATATAAAATTACTTTTTAATCAAATCTAAAACGGTTCATTCTTTAAAAATTATTAAGAAATTAATTTATTAAATACAACTAAATAAATTTTATATTCTAAATCTCAAGAACTAGAAATTGGTGATTAACAAATTAAAATATAATTGATATGTCACTGAAAATTTTACTAGTTGAAGAATGAATCTTGATATCGAAAGCTCGATTCAGTGACAGCTTCATATCAAGCATTTACAATATAATTCAAAACTTTAGAATATGAGTCGGATCGCTAAATAGCTCTAAATATGGGTTTTGTCAAATCGGCGGCCGAATCTAATAAGTCAGATATTAATTCGACTTTTTGAGCATTCAAATACTTCGGATGATCGAAATAATCATTTTGAGTCTAATGGAGTGGTTTGGATTTTGTATTTACATAAATGTCATCATAATTTATAAATATCTCATTCTTCATGAGGGGTACCTGCTAAAGAAATGAGAGCTTTGAGATTGAAGAATCTCAAAGCATAATCCACGAGCGACGTTTCAAATCGATATATAACGCCGACATGAGCAAAACAAATTTTAAGCAGCCAAACACAGTCGTTGGCTCAAATCGCGTTTACACCCCTGCTGTATCCCATCAAGATCATGATCATGTGTGTAGGCTGGGAGAATATTTATATCCAACCATTATCTCCTATGTATGGATAATCGTATATATCCAATTTGTACAATGTTTGATGCCAAAAGTCAAAACAAAAAGTCAAATATTGTAGAGTGGGTCTACTTTATAAGATTCTCAATCACTTTCAGCCACATAAATAAAAAATTATATGACAAAATTGGATTTAGATTTAAATTGAAATTAATCCGATCTTATACTTTGGAAATGAGATTATTACTATGATTTCATTGATCAAACTTAAACCCAATATAGATTTATTATGTTAATCATATAATATTTTACATTAGCACGAGTAAATTGACTCAAATATGTCCTATTTAACCCAATTAATCTATCTCAATCCCGGCTAACCCAATTCTGAATGGTAATTAGGCCATATTTGGATTATTTTTGAGTTATTTGGATCAACTAGAACCCGACATGTATAACAATTGCATCAATCTGAATCTGAAGTCCTAAGTTAAGTTCAAGTCAACGAACCGAATCATTTTTTTGGCACACCTATTAATAATGTTAACCTAAAGATTTATTTGAGATTACACTTAAGGTTGTCCTTTAATTAAAATTATAGGACTCTCCCCAAATAAAATTAGCTTACATTAGCAGTAGGAATGATTTATAAAATCGTCAAATTTAGAAAAAAAATAAAAAAAGATAAATTTTTTGGCTGTCCTTATGACCGCAAAAAAGTCCATTAAGTCAATATAGACGATTAGTCCTCTTCCAACATAGGCCTTTCCAAGTTGCCTCATTAAACTCCACCCGTTTACTTGCACTTAAACAATTTCCTTCCTCCCTTTCTTCTAATTTATTCTTGATATTCCATTCGCTCTTCGTTTTTTTTTTTTTTCTTTTTTATTTCAATATTTTGAAAATCTCATACTTAAAACATAAATTAAAGCCCGTAACATCACTGTATGATGACGGTAGTCATAAACGGTTAGTCACACAAACATAAGAACAAAAGTAATCACTCCACCTCAAGTAAAGATTGTGTTAATCATTAGGATTTTATTTATTTTTGCAATGAGTATAAACACCAATGTGGGTGAGATAATGTAATATTGCAATCTTATTCATCACATGTGTCAAAGTTCCACCTTAGGTATAGCGCCTCTGGAAGGAGAAATAGTCAGAGTTCACTTTTGCTTCATAGAGATAGTGAGTTGGATATTTTGGTTATATTTATTTACTTTTGTTCTTTATAAAGATGAGGAGATTATCTTTATATGGCTTTTGACTTTAATGCTATAAAAATTCTAGTAAAGTGATTTTTTAACCTCATATGATAGTCATGATAAATCGGATACGTAGAACTTAAAAGAGAGATTATTTGATGGTTAAATTGAAGGAGTTAACAGGATGATGTAATAAATATTTAAATTATTAAAATCTAAATAATGAAATAATATAAATATATGATAAATATAAAATAAAAATAATAATATATACATAATATTTTAATAATTATAAATTTAAAAATCAAATTAAAATTTATTAATATATAATTATATTATATTATATATATATATATATATATATATATATATATATATATATATATATATATATTAAATATATTTTAAAATTAAGAATAAGTTTTATATAGATTTATAAATATTATATAATTTATAATAAAAATATATAAAGTTTTTAATGTAAATTTTTTTTTAATTTATAAAATATAAATAATAATATAATATATAATTTGTGAAATATTTATAATATTATTATAAAATTTATATTTCTAAATAATTTATTTATACTATAAAAAAATTTATAATAAGAGTATAAAGTTAATAAAATGTTATTTTTATTTTTAAATTTAAAATACCATTTAATATTTTAAAATGTAAATTCTTTAGTTTAATTGTTTATTCCTATAATTCAAGTCAAGTTTCAACATATTTCTAAAATCTTTTGTGCATCATAAAAGTAGCTAATGTTACACTCTTTATATAGAAGAAAAAGAACTTTCAAGTAAAACATTTGGACCTACCTAAGTTGTATCATGATATGATAGCTTGATATTTATATTATAAATTAATTTAGCTAAATATATATTAAAATGTATTAAATTTATTTTAAAAATGTTTAATTAAAATATTATGCTTAATTATTAGTTTAAAAAATTTAGTCATCTCATTAAAAAAATAAAAGAAATTAAATGAGATTTATTTGAATCAGTTTTTTTTATAAAATCTGTTAAATCGGTTGAAATGGCCGGTCCGTTCTGATTTTTAAAACAGGGGTAGTCATATGATGTATCAGTATTTTCAAAAATAAAGTATGTAGACATATGTCGGCGACAGAGAATTGTTAAATTAAAATAATTTAAAAAAAGTAATGGGACATCTGTATACTAAATTATTAAATTAATATATTATAAAAAAATTATTTTATATATAGTTTGTTATATTAATTTATTGTAAAGTATTTTAAAAATTTTGAGAAGATTTGAAATGAGAAAAGAAAATAAGATATATTTATTATAAATAATTTAAATTATAAAAAAAAATCTTTATTCTAATGACCAATCATATTTTCAATTAGATAATATGTTAATTTGATCAATTGATGACAATATAAAACTTACTTTAATCAAATCCAAAACTGTTCATTCTTTCAAAATTATTAAGAAATTAACTTACTAAATACAACTAAATAAATTTTATATTCTAAAAATCAAGAACTAGCAATTGGCGATTAAGAAATTAAAATATAATTGATATGTCACTGAAAATTTTACTAGTTGAAGCGCGAATCTTGATATCGAGCAATCATTACGGTGACTATTAAGCTTAAAATATAATTAAAACTTTGGAATATAAATTGGATCCCCTAAATAGCTCCTAATATTGGCGTTTATAGTAAATTCTTGAAGGTAATCTAAGCCAAGATCTATTAATTCTGACTCCATTTGAGTATTCAAATACTTAAAATACATCAGATGATCGAAGTAATCATTTTGAGTCATTCGATGGAGTGGTTTGGATTTTGCCTGTATTTATAGAAATGTCACTCCCATAATTTATAAATAATCTCTCATTCTTCACATGAGGATACCTAACTAAAGAAAGGCGAGATTTGAAGAATCTCAAGCATAATCGCCACCGTCAACCCGTCGGATCGCCACCACCGTCGGCCGCCGCCGCGGCCACCACGCCGGTCTTTGCCCGACCACCGCCGGCCACACCGCCGGTCATCCCGACCGGCCGTGTTGGTCACCGCCATCGCCGGGGATCACCAGATCACGGCTCACCATCAACCACCCTTGTATCGCCGGCCGCAACCGCAGGTTGGATCATCGATCGCCCCGTTCACTATTCCGTTCTACCAACGCCCACCCAACCATTTTTCGATAGTTTTCGTCGGATCATCAGACTACCACCTTAAGCAAGACCTTCATCGCTAATCTAGTGAATCTTGTCACAAAAATATTCTAGCAATCTATCCTCCTCCAACTTTAGAGAAATGATAATAATTGTATCAGAAGCTGATATAAGCTGATATAGTGAAATATTCTAGCAAGCTATCATTCTTCGACTTTCACGTAAAAATCGTGAGGTCTAAATTTTTTTTCTTTGTCGTGAATTTTTTATGATCTAGATATAAAATTCTCTTACTCTCGACATGAATCTTCTGCGCCAATAATAAGATTATATTGAAATACAAAACATAAATTTGAATTAAAAGTAAAAATAATTTCAATAGATCAAATTAAAACTTCTCTAACATCCAAAATTCAGCTACATCTCTCCCTTGGATTAACAATTTAAAATATTATGCAGAGAATTAAGAGAACTCATGATGCACAATTTAGAAAATTAAAATCGAAAGGAATAAACTAAGAGGAAAGCTCAAATCCGAGAGCTCTCGAAAATCGTCTCCGTCGCTGTCATGCTCCCCTCGCCGGAATATGTCGAGAACCACAGTAACTTCCATTGACGACTGCTTCAAAAGAAAATAGCACCGCGTAGCCAAAAGCGGTGCCTTGGCGATGCCTTTTTGGTCGAGAAAGGCAGAGAATTCGGGAACGTAGCTTCGAGATAAGCATTGTGGCAGCCTTCTTCTGTCGCTGGAGAGAGGATGATAGGCACCAGAATTAGGGTTATGCTCCAGTTTTTCTAAGCTTAATGGATGAATGATTGATCTAACCCTGCAAACTCTAATATGTATAAATAAAAAAATCAATTTGAAAGTAAAAAATAATTGGGCGATTTATATACATACCACACAATTCTTATGTATTTACATATCAAATATCTAAACTTAAATTTGCACATATATGACATCATAAATTTCAATATCATATGAAAAATATCATCATCACTCACTTTTTAAAAGTGAAATACATCTTTTGAAGCATAGAAAAATATTAGATAAATAAATATCTAATTTTAAGTATTAGATATGTACATATATATAAGAATTGTGTGATTTATATGTAAATCTTTCAAAATAATTTTGAAGTTGTTTTCCACCTTTTGCATTCCTGAGTTAGTTTGGTAGTTCAATTTTTAAAGAGTTGGGCACGACACTCATTCAACACTGCTCATCACCTTGAAACAGATAGGCAGATTGAGATAAGCAATTGTAGCCTAGAATAATACTTAGGCTACTTTGTCATGGACAATCCAAGCAATCGGTCTAGATTTCTTTATTGGAATATTCTTACAATAGTTTATTCCATAAGCCTGACTTTCTCTATATAAATGCATACCACCTCTCCTAATTCCTTATGTTGGACATTCATCAAATGTATAGGTGTTAAATGACTTATTATTATAATGTGAGCTTCAAATACTTCAAACCACCCATGATAATCTTCTTCGTGCACAGCAATGTATGAAATCACACAAGCCAACAAGCATCATCAAGACATATCATATGACATCAATTCACTGGTCTTAGTCGAACTCCACCCATATCAACAACTCTCCCTTCATGATCATCGCTACTCAAAACTAAGTCAATGTTATTATGAATCATTCATGGAATGAATTGGTGCGTTGCCTATCGCCAATTACCTCCCACATTTCAAATTCTCCCATCCTTTCCAATTTCCTTAACCATATACAGAAAATACTTCCTTGCATTCTACTCAAGGTTCATGGCTAAATCATCAAATTGTTCAACCTTCTATTGTTCTCTAATCACATCAATTATTACTCAATACAGACCCTCAATAACAATATTTAGTCTAGTAGGAAGGTTTACCATAAGAAGATGCTACTTGGATACCTAAACAAAAATTTCAACAAACTTATCCAACTTTTAACCTTGAGGATAATGTGATTTCCCAAGGAGAGGAGGGACTTGATCGACTTAAATGGGTTCACCCCAATCACCAATAGTAACACGTGAGACATGAAAGACACACACATCAATTAAACTTAAGGACTACTACACAAATTAAATACTACAATGAATATTACTAGTTGTTGAACATCTATTACAACTTTATGTTCTTAAGTTTGTTATAGAAGCACAAATGTTCAGTGATCATTGGTTGAGGTTATTATTTGCCAAGTAGGCACATTTTGGTTGTTTTGTCGAATTAGGAAAGGGTATAAGTGGTGTATGTCATCTTCTCATTCAACAATGAAAAAGAATCCAAAACCTTCTCGATTTATTGTTTTCCTTCGTCTACATTATTTTTCTTGTTCCATTCTTCCAGTCTGTGTCATCTGGATTCTTTGCCTTTAACATGTTCGAAAGAATTTGCTATTACAATTTATTTGGTGTAATCAATAAATATATATATAATTGAATTTGATATACTTGATATAAATAATTTTATGATTCCAACTTCTAGTTAAGTGTAAAAGCGAGCTTGAGCATTCGTTGAGATTATTTCGTTTGTACCTCGTATTAAAATAGCTCGTTAACTCACTGTTCGAATTCAACTCAAAAATATATTCGTGTTCTTTAAGAGCTTGTGTTCGCCTCGAAATAGCTAGTTAATATATTTTAAAATAATATATTTTAATAATTTTAAATTAAATATTTAAAAAAAAGTATGAACAGAAAATTATATTTCATAAGCTCTAATGTCTAAATTAATAAAAATAAAATCACAGATTCATAATTGATAATAATAATAATAATAATAATAATAAATTTAAATCAATTTTGTAATGCTTTAATCAACTTTATCAATCAAAAAATAATTTCCACATAATTACAAATCAAATAATAAAATTTGAATTCTGAATATTTCAAACATTTACATAATAAAAAATAAAATAAATATTAAATATAATAATTTACAAACATTTACTCTATACGCTTATGCTTCTACAAATATTACAAGATATCATTTATAAATAAATTGATAATTACATTACATTTCATACATATACATAATTAAAAATAAACATTTCATATGTTTGAAGCTTATAATTAGGATTTTTGTCTTCAATCTTCGAAATCTTCAATCCATAATAACACTTTATCTTGCAATTTGTATAATCTATTTGTAAACCTGATAAAAAAAAAAATGATATATTAAAAATAACCAATGGGCTGAGCTACCTCAGCATATTAAATCAAACAATCATTGATGTCATCATAGCTTATTGAGTGCTTATATTAAATATTTACAAAACATAAATCAACAAAATAAAATAAATAAGAACATATTTTATAGGATTTAAAATGACCAAAAAGAAAATTTTAAAAAAACAAGATATATTGCAAAACATTAAAAAAAATGGGTTGGGAGTCTAGTACAGCTAAAAAACCATTAAACCAAGTAACAAAAAATTAAACTAACACCAAGTGAGCCAACAGAAAACAAAAGTACATATTGGTTATGCAATACAGAAACAATGTAGAAGCAGTAGGCAGAAGTCGCAAAACCGAATCAGGTTGGGAGCCAGAAGAACAAAAAGCAAGAAACATAATAAAGATAGAATGCACAAGTAGCAGCCAAACTGAATTAGAAAAAAATATAAGCAGCAGACAGAACTGAATTAGACAAAAAATAAGAAAATCTCTTAATCACAAAGTTAAACCAAGTGTATTATCTGTTATATAAGCAGCTAAATAATAAAGGTAAGTTGCATCTCTTGTAAAAAATGCTATTACCATCATAGCCCATCAATTCACAACATTTAGCATAACACCAAGTGCAATATCTGTAACCTTAAAAACTGTTGAATATATATGTATAATAACAATATTAAACCATAAAATTCAACAGTATATAATAATATAACTGCAATATTAAACCACAACATTCAATAAGATATAAACAATAATAAATTAGAAGATTAAACCAAAAATAACATAAGTATAACAATATAACCCAGCAGTATAGATATAATGCAAAAGCAGCACTGTAGTAGGCAGAATCGAGTTAGACAGCCAACCAAAAGAACAAAAATTATGAAAAGCTCATGATCTCAAGATTAACTCAACTGTTAAAAGAATAATCATTTATTGTCTATCACAATAATACCCTAAAAATCAGCAATAGAGATACAATGCAAAAGTAGCAGACATAACTGAATTAGACAGCCAGCTAGAAGAACAAAAAACAAAAAAAAAGACTTAATTAGAAAGTTAAACCAAGTGTATCATATGTTATATAAGCAGCCAAAAAATAAAGCTAAGTTCCATCTCTTGTAGAAAATATTATTACCATCATAGCCCATCAATTCACAACATTTAACATAACACCAAGTGTAATATCTGTAACCTTAAAAACTATTGAATAGATAAGTATAACAAGTAATTAGTTATACAAAATCTGATGAATCCCACATATTTATTTGCAAGACACTTACTTCAAAAAGATAGAAACCATGATTTGATCGACTTAGAAAGTAAAAGATAGCCTGATTTAGGTGGGATGTTAGAGGTATAATAATATTAAATAATAAATTTCAACATCATATAATAATATAAATACAGTATTAAATCACAAGATTTAAAAAGTTTTGATAAATCAAAAATTAGAAGATTAAACCAAAACCATCTAATGTTCAATTGTTCATATGACTATGAAGATGTGATGAAAACATGTCACCAACTAATCCTACATTTTGAGCTTTCAAAACTTGAAAAAGGCATATGGATCATATCATTAATAAATTTATGTTATCTTGCTTGAGACTTTTTGAGATACTTTACTGACTCCCTGATTTTATGAATCATATCATGAACCTCCTTCAATTCATCTTAACCCATGATATTCAAGATGTGAGCATAACATCTAACATGAAAAAAATGCCCCAAAAATGTAACTTGCAACTATACTGAAAATTAACTTTAAGAGAATTAGCAACAAGATCATTATAGTTAGAATTGTCCAATGTGATAGTAGACACTTTATCCTAAAGATTTCAATTTAATAAGCAATCACATACAACATCACAAATAAAAATACCAGTATGTGGTGGCTCAAGCTCAATAAAACTATTGATTCGCTTATGTAACTTTCATGATACATCGATGTAATGAATTGTTAAACACATGTATCGAATGGTTTGATTGAAAGTCCAACAATTAGATGTTAGTGAGACTCTATTTATACCTATAAGATATGTTCTCAACTTATCTTTCTCAATTTCATAAACTTTCATGCAATCACTCTTTATACCGTTTCAAGAGACCCTCTCATAATTTGGATTCAAGACAATCAACAAAATGTTGAACCACATATGCTCAACAATCATAAAGGGGTACTCAGGCACAATGATCATTTTTACAATAATTTCTCTGATTTGAAGCTAATCATAATTTTTTGGATCATAAAACATAGGTAAGTCAATCGTATGGCATCAAAAGCAAGAAATTTAATAATCTATGTCTTTTATTAGAAAAATTAATGATTGTTTATTGCTTGTTTCAATTTTCTCACATTATTTGACATGTCTCAATAGTTGTGAAGTAGTGCTTATTTTAGATTTATGGAATTTTATATTACAACAAATACATTGTAAAGAAGGTGTGGAAACTCCTTTGAATATTGATGTAGTTTCAATGAAATATTCTCAAACTATAGATATTTTTTCCCACCCTTCTTCTGTGGGAGTTCTGTGTTTGCACTCAAAACTAACTATGCCTATAATCCAGTTGGTTCTACTGAAACATTTGGATTTTCACTACTATTTTCAACTTCTACAGCTATATCATTAGTAGATGATGCACTTTGAGAAAGATCCAAGGTTGACATGATAACAAACTAAATAAAAGGATAAAAATATGAATTAAAATCAACTCAAATAATATAGTTTCAACAGTCCATAGATATTACATTTCCTATAGATGAAATGCATAAACAAGTCATTTATGACATTTATGATAAAATAATACTACAAGAGGTGTTTAGCACAACCTTCACAATATCATTAATGCATTGGATATTTCAATACAAAAAGCTAAGTAAAACTTAGTTTCAAATTTTCTTTCCATCAAGAACTATCAAACTAACCACTAAATAGAAAATTCAACTGATATGTGATGATGAAACTGCACAAAAAAGATTCTCCAAACTACTAACAAACCATACTACTTTATTCAAATTAATACCAACAAGCATTCCATAATAGATTTGCAGTATAACATAGTTAGACAATGCAAGGGAATCATGTCATTGAATAAAAAAATAAAACTGAACACAAATTAAGAATCTACAACACTGTATATTGCCCTAAATCAGAACTTGCTTTCACAACAATTTCAAAAGGCCTGTTAAAAATAAAGCATCAAGTTTTTGGATAGCATAAGTTGGAGAAAGATACTAAAGACATCAAGCCCTTATTTAACATCTTCATATACATGTTAAACACCAAAATCCTCAAGCTATAGAAGTAAAGAAATCTAAAAAAAACCTTTTATGAAGATTCACAAGCATTTACATAAAATAGAGCCTTTGAGTATCCTACATGGAATAAGCGTATCAAGCATTTCAATACCAGATATAGCAATATATAGTACAGGCATCAAGCTATGTTTACCGTGGTGTTGAATCTACAAATCAAATAGTAAAACCCTCAAGCCTTGGATGTAAGGAATTTTCAAAAAGCCTACAAGCATCAAGCTATGTTTCTCATAATTGAAATTTTGAAAAGGCATCAAACTATGTTTCTCACATTTTAAATTTAAAAATCAAACAACAAAACCCATAACTCGTATAACAGAAATTTTGAAAGCTTCCTTGATATCTTGATGATTCAGAAATCAAGACCCTAAATCAGAGATTTCGAAAAGCCCGGACACAATAAATAAATCAATATTCGGATGCACACTCCCAACTACAAATAAAAAACTAGAGCCACGAACCCTAGAAGCTTTAAGACCATTTATGCTTTTATCAGGAAACCGAAGTAATCACCAAATTCACCACATATTTATTACTTTACATATCAACAAGAAAAACTACATATTAAATAGAAATATATAGATTGTGAGGGAGAAGAGTGAAGAGAATGATGCTACATGCAAAGTCGACCGAGTCCCAAGTAGAAGCCTAATAAAAAAAAGAAAATAACAACCGATACCAAACCCTAGAAAAACATAAATCATGTTTGGAGGTTCGGCTCTTGCTATAGATAGAAGCATTGCAACTCTCAAGAATCACAACTCCCAGTCCCAGAACGCCATAAGAGTAGAAAGTAACAGACTTACAGGAATAGGGCAAATGAAACTAAATCGATCAAGAGTCCGAGACGGCATGTTAGGGTCATGCGTCGTGAGGAAAGGATTTTATATGAGTAGGGTTTAGAAGTGTTTAAATCTTAGCCATAGCCCAAAAATATGATGGCTATGATATTATCATAATAAAAAAATTCATAAAAATTCATTATAATATATTTTACCATATTTGATTTAAATTTGTATTAACTAATTTAACTATTTAAATAAATATAAATTTTAAAAATATTTAATAATATTAATTATATTTTAAATAAAGTTTATATAATTAATTATACTTATCTATTTATTTCGAGCTAAATCGAGCCGAACACGATCGAACAAATGATTGTTCATGTTCGGTTCGTTTATAAATCGAGTTTAAAATATTTGTTTGTCGCTCATTTAGGGTAACACGAACAGCACACCAACAACGATTTTTTTTAATAGTCCTATCTGTAGTAACATGCTAAATAAAATTCCTACCTATCTTTAATATTCAAAATATAATTTTAAACCGAATTAAAGATGTCACGGCTTCAAATTAATTTAAATATTATTATGTTCTGAAAAATTTATGCTAGTAGAGTCAGAGAGCTTTTTATATCTTAGTTTTGTACGAAGATCGAGACAAAAATAAATGAAAAAGAGCATGAAGTGCACTAAAGCTTTTTCATGGAAAACACGATAATAGAAAAATCAAGAACTCAACTTAAATATTTTCACTAGATTTGTTTGTTATAAATATTCTATCATTGCAAAAAATCAGATAAGATGAGATTATAAGAGTGGGTCTTTAGTAAAAATATCAGAGTCTCAAGGGTGCTCAACGAGGTGAGTGGAGGTCGATAGTTGAGTTCCAATGAGGATGATTGTAGTTTGATGATATCAATTGGACGAGATGGCAATCCAACGATGATCAGTCGATGGTCCTACAATAGAGGTTGAGCGGTTGTCTTGTGACCATGATTGATCAGCATTGGTCTGACAATAGTGGCATTATGGAAGTCCAGTAACAACAATTGGGTGGCGGACATATGATGGCAATTGGGCAATGAACTGATGAAGATGTCCAAACGACGAACTTGCGACAATGGTTGGACAACAATCTAGCGATAGTTATCGAGTGGTGCTCTAGTGATGACGACCAAGCAATGGTCTCGCAATAGTTGTTGGGTGATGATTCAACGATAATGGTGGTTGGTCGACAGTAGCACTTCATGATTCTTCAAACTTCAAAGTTTTTTTTAATCTCTTGTAAGTCCCCTCATGTGAAGAATGATGACTTATTTATAAATTTTGAAAGTGACATTCTATATAAATATGGGAAAAATATAAACCACTCCATCGAATGATCTAGGATGATTCCACCCATCATGAGATGTATTTAAGTCTTTTAGTGTCATAATAAATTAAAAATCTAGGCATCTTAAGCCTATTAGATTCATCTCATCAAGACGTTTGATTCAACTATAAGTATATCAAATTCAGATCCATTTGGTAACACAAATCAGATCCAAAAGTTTTCAATTATGTTTTGAGTATTTGATCTAAGCTCATCTGAACTCGGATCATGTGCTACTTTTGGGGTAGTCAAATTCGGTTTCATCGAGATGACTAGCTTGACGATATGTTTGCCAAGAGTAAAGTTTAAATGAACAAGATTTAATTTCAGGAGATATACACTTGCACGTACATCAAGATTCATGCTCAAGCAAATGAATTTTTTATGATCTATCAAATATCAATTATCATTACAAATAATTTAAGTGGTGCAAATTCAAAATATATCAAGATAAAATAATTTGCATGAACTTAAAATTATTAATATATATATATATATATATATATATATATATATATATATTTCATAAAATAATAATACATGATGCTTAAGTTAAAAATAAGTTATAATTAAATATTTTATCGGTCAATTGTGAAAATAAAACTTTGATATGTTCTCTTAAAACAAATCAATATAATAATCACATGTGAGAACTAGCAAAAAATATAAACTGGTATGCATACATGTATAGATTAAAATATCCAAAAAAAAAATAAGCTGTATGCAACTAAACACAAAATATTTGTCTCCATTAAATAAAATAATTTACAATTTTAAACTAAATTATGATAAAATAATAAGCCTTAAAATTTATTTTTTAGCATCGATTAATAAAACCCTAGCTCCAAGAAATAAGCATGCTGAAGCAGCATAATTTCTAAAATATGATTTCTATAAAATTTATCACACTTAATTATAATGCTTGTTTTAAAATAAGATTCATACACTTTGAGAAAGGTTCATTATAAACCTTAAAATATTAGTTTAATTATTTACAAAAATTGCTCTAATATCAAAGAAAGAGATTAAATGAATATTAGTAAACACACCTCATATATACCATGACTTCTATTAAAATGTCAACAAGGCATCTACCTTGATGCTTGGGTTCGATTATTTCAACTTGTCTTTTAGGTTAAAATTGCATTAACTATTCTCAACCTCAAGTATTTAAACTTAACTATGCCACTCCCCTTGTTTGATCCTCTATTCTTTCCTAAAGAATTTTTCAATCCCTCTTTCATATCTCAACACTAAGTCTTTGCTAAGTAGGACTTGACCTTATAATAACTATAGAATCCTCTTGATATTGTAACAATCATAGGAGGAGCCGATGGTGTCATTCAATTTCAAATCATATTCAAGTCTCTTTAGTGGGCTTAATTTTAGGCAACTCTCAAGTAGACATTTTCTCGAGCTTACGTCTAATTAGTAACTTAGTGGGTGGCATACACCTTTAATTTCTTCCTCTTGGTTCGATAGCAAGTTTATACTTTGTAATTGCCCATGAAATCCCTAGAGCTTAACCGTGAGCCTAAGTTTGACCTATAGTAAGCCTAAGGACTCCATGACCATGGAGCACTTTGTAATTTTTATCATATGATCTAATCTCTTTGTTCAATCTCTTCTATAGAATTTAGATAAATATATCATAAGTGATTTAACCAAAGTTGATCATTATGCTAGGATATACTCTTTTGTCTTACTTAAACCAATTAGGTTAGTTAAATTAGGATCATATTATTGGATAAATTGCTCATAACCAACTGTTTCATTAACAATGAGGGTACTAGTGTCCAAATGGAACAAAATAGATCTTTAGTGAAGGCTGATTGGTCTTCTAACCCAATCTAGTCATAATGGATGTATTTGACCTTGTAGAATCAAATTCTTCAAATTAATTATTTTTATGCCTTACAAAATTTCACTAGGTCGATTATAGATAACTAAGCTCTAATTTGGTCTTGAGTAGATCAATTAGTCTTCTTAATTTTAATTAATTCATGTTGACTTTAAGGCCGGTTTGACTACTTTGACTAAGTCAATTAAATTGAGCTAAATCAACCATTGAAATTCATCTCAATTAAGTAATCATAATTAACTTAAGCTTAGTTGAGCCTAAATTGACTACATAATTCATTTGACCCAAATTGATCCAAATGAAGTAATTTGTTCAAATTTACCAAATTGCTCAAAATAATTCTCTTCAAGTTGATGATGATAATTGTAATTTGATTATGATAATTAGTAATAATGATGATAGCATGTTGCATCAAGCCAGAATAGGAAACCTTGCAGTAATGAACAAATTGCTATTCTTACTAAGCACCAAGAGAAAGAGACCAACTCTTAATGATTACATTAACAGAAAAGGACTCTGTTAACTTAACCAGTGGTTACTGGTATATGATATAATCAATTAATTAATCAATAGTGTCCTATTAGTATTAGAGAAGTGAATGATATATCAATATTTAATAAATGAAAAATATTTTAATCTTAAATTGAGAATATTATAAAATTGAAGTTTGTTAAAGAAGGATTAAATCCTGTGACCTCCATATATATATATATCAAGATAAGTCAGTGAAGCTTACAAATCGAATTCGATGGACTTCAGAAATGATAGTGCGCGAATCAGGGCTCAAAATGCACTGGACATCACCGAAAATGGTCAAAACAATCTTCGATCGATGAACATACTTCTTCATCGCATTCAAAATATCAAAATTAATCAGAATATAAATATTACATAATCTAAAGAGCGACCAATAAAGCGATCGAGCTATCAATATGTTGACACGTATATCAGAGTCAGGAAGCAACGATGATATCCAAACGACCCTCATTCACAAAATTGATCACGCGGCTAGCTTCAAAATGTCAAAAACTATCAAATGAGACTATCTGCGCTCGATTCCGATGAGTCCGTGCAAATGTTGAATGATTGAAAGTAATAGTGCGCAAATCTAGATTGAAATGCACTGGACGTCGCCAAAATGAACTCAAATGATCTACGATCAATGAACGAACTTTGCCATCACGTTTAGAACATCAAAACTGGTCAGAATATAAATATTGCACAACTTGATGATCAACCGATCAAGCGATCAAGTCGCCATGCATACGCTCGAGGTCAGAAACAAACCAAACTCCGTTCATGAAATTGGTTGCTTCATTAGCTTCGAAATATCAAAATCTATTAAATACGACTATTCACACTTAATTCGAGCAGTATCGCCGAATGCGGCCGCATTTTTTATTTGAAATGGACTCAATTTGATAACAAACGCTCAATGCAACGGACTGCACCGTTATGTTTGGAACATCGAAATAACCTTACATTGTAGGCATAAAACTCAATTTAAAGTCGATTACTCGATTTAAAAATCAACTCAGAACCCAAATTAAGCCCTAAATCCCTATTTCTACTCCCCTAAACCGGTTTGGCCCAACTCCCTCGCGCAACCCCTTTTCTCCTTCACGCATGGCCCGGTCCGGTTCGGCCTCCTCTACTACGCGCACGGGATACCGAAGGCGCGACCACCCTCCTCCCTTCATGCAAGCCGACGCCACATCTTCCTCTTCCCGCTTGTCGATTCGAACGCAAGCCTCCCTCTACGCACGGTTTGCACGCAACCGCTCCCGCGCAAGCTCCCTTTCCAACTGTTCCCTCTCCTTCTTCAAACCGAAGGGCCTCCCCTCTTGATCCTCTTGGCTACTCCCTAATCCGAAAATCAAGAGCCTTTTCCCTCTCCTCCGCCAAAATTGAAAAAGGGTTAGGCTATTTTTTTTCTCTTCTCCTCCTTTCTCTTCTCCTTCTTATTCCTTTTTCTTCTTTCCTTTTCTTCTTCTTCTTTCCCAATCCAAAAATTACTTCCCTTTTCTCTTTTCTCTTTTCTTTCTCTTCTTCTCCAAACTACAAAGAACTCCTCTCTGATCTTCCTTCTCTAATCCAAAATCAGTTTTCCATTTTCCCTCATTTTTACAAATCCGAAAATCCAAACCTCCCCTCTTCCTCCTTCTCTATTTCACTCATACCCTCATTTCCACAAAAACAGAAAATTTCGCCTCTTTTCCTCACAAAATCAATTTGAATTTTGCAGCTTCACATAACCAGGGAAGAACACATCATGAGGGTTCCTTTTCGATTCTAGTGTCGCACTCTTACTTATTTCTTCACAATCGGGAAGAACACCATCATGAGGTTTTTGTTTTTATTTTTGACATCTCTTTCATTACCTCTTTAAATCCACTTCACCACGACCGGGGAAGAACACCGTCATGAGGCAGGTTCTTCTTTCGGTTTCTGACGTCGTCTCCCATTTTCGCCCCGTTTCTGACCCTTCTCTTCACCATAATTAGAGAGGAACACCATCATGAAGTGGGTTCTTCTCTTGGTTTTCGGCATACCCAACCTTGTTTCCTCATCATTCACATGCGAGAAAAAAAGTGAGAACATGTGGGATGTGTGAATGGATATATATACATATTTGTGTTTCTTTGCAGTTTGAAGGCCTGTGCGCTCATGAGACGAGATGAAAAATTAGTTGCGATTATGCAAGACACTCATTACAGAGCGTCTTGAGTAAATCATTTCCCTAGCGAAATCTTAAATTTGTCAAAATCTCGTGACTTAGAAAAAAAAATGGGAAGTAAAAGAATTGGCTTAAGAACGTCAAATAATGAAACATAAAATTCAAATTCAAATTAAAACTCAAAACACAAAGGAGGGAAAATAATATACAATGAACACAAAAATAAAACAAAAAGGATGGATGAAACACTTATGAAATTTATCTAGAGTTGAAAGTCAAAGTTTAACCGTTCTCTTCAAATGCTCCAACTCCAACCCTTCAAATAAATAGAATGGAATGTGAGACTCCCTCTTGGCCTTATTTATAAAAATTAAAAGGGATACTGAAGGGTCCACTTTCAAAACAAAAGAGGAAGGTGGGGAGTGGGTGGGGAAGGCATGAAAGCTATTCTTGAGGTAAATCTTCTTTTAAAATAATAAATTAAACTATTTTTTGAATCTATAGCTTCAAAACAAGGTTCTTCACTAGATCTGCAATTCTTTTTACAAGCTGACAGAAGGTAGCGTTAAATCCAATTCTACAAAAATCATAGGGCTTCCTTCAATCAAAAATTACGAAACTTCATTCTAAATTATAATTTTAAAATCAATGAAATTACTAATAGGTAAAATTACCTAAACTATAAACACACGTGTATGACATAGAGATTTAAAGTGTAAATTATAATGTCTAAAAAGGTTGCATAGACTAAATGGGAATCAATTAAATATTAATTTAAAAAATCTAGTAAGATACTAGATCAATTTACAATAACTTTTATGTCACCAAATTCGAAACACTTTGTACAAGCAAACAAAAGACATTAATTAGGGAATTCTCAAATACACCTGCATGGGCCCCGACACAACGCTGAATGGTTAAATTCAAGTGCTTGAGAAAGCTGTGCGGGTTGTTACCCAGTTTAGTCTTAGGGCTGGGTCCAGGGTAACAAAACCTAAAAACTTATAATAAGAGTTTCAAATCAATGAAATATCTGAGAAATTAATTTTGTTAGGTGATAGTAGATCTAATTCTCTGTTAGCAGCTAAACATAATTGATAAAATCTAAAGCTCTTAAACATGTTCTAATTAATTAATTTTTAAGTAACAATCTAAAACTACTTAAATAGAATTCTATCATTAAAAGCTTAAATCAAAACTCAATTTATCCACCTTCTACAACTGTTTATCAGGGGTGACAAATTAAAAAAACTCTAGCTCATAAATGAGCCAATATCAACTCAAGTATTTTATTATGTTCACTCTCAATCAACCTCAAGCTAGTGAGGATGTGGCCCGTGTCCTCATTATTGGCTTGGGATAGACTCCAGATAAAGCGGTTATGACGAGTCCTCCCATCGGTGGTTTGGCCAGTTAGACTCCATTATATTACAATCACGATCGTAGCTCATATGCTCCTCAATGGCTCTGTCCTTTGAGTTGTGAATCATAGGGTATACTTGATCGGGCGAACAACCCTCTATCAGCTAAGGTAGGCTTAAGCATGTCTCCTTAGAGAAACACCACTCCAAGTCTACAAGGATTTCTTGGACGACGTAACCCATGTGTTGCTGATAAGAATCCTTCGGTTATGTTAGGTCGACTATCTCTTCTGACTAAGTAGACTAGGGACCACGACGGACTAGGATGACAAAACCATGGGATCTAGATCGACACGTCATCATTCCCCCAACTATCCAGTTTAAGCTAAAATGATGAATTTCATAATCTAAATTTTAAACTCCACATGTTGTTATTATACGCTATGCATTTAGTGGCCTAACGACTAGTCTTAATTGAAAGTTCTCTCTAAATTATTGAGTGGGATAATTAACTATAAAATCTTGCACCTATAGAAAACCTAGAACTAGATCTAAAGTCCCCACCAAATGAGGATGAAATCTCTGGGTAGTCTCTTATCTACTATTCCATCTTCAAAATTACAGACACCTCAAATCACACTCTCTTCAATTCAATATTTGTCGAGAGGTGTGGGAATTTTAGCCATGATTTCTGGCGACATTTGGGGATAGGATTCTCTTTCCATCTTTGGCTAGTTATACAAGCTATAATAAAGATTAGTTTTTTGAAAATTCAAAACAAAAAAATGGTGATTTAAGTGTGTAATAAATTTAATATGATACCTTATGTAGAATGAGTCATTCCATAGAATATATCTTTATTACACCATTATTTTGTTCTGTATCACCTCTGCATCTTAAAGTATGGGGTGAAATAATAATTGCTAATTACTAATTCCCATCTTTCAATTTTGTAGAATGGATCTACAAAGCACTCCTTTCACCATCCAACTAGGGCGTGGTGCGAACATCTGCCTAGTCAATGTTATCATCAACATAGGAGATGTTGGAGCTACAATTCAATTTGGTAGCTTGAGTTTTCCAGCTATCGCAACTGCAACTTCTAAAGTACCCACCCGTGGTATATTCGTCTGAGGCCATGCTGGAAGACCTCAAGTTACTAAAGCTCCTACTAACCATGTCTCAGTGACCAACCATTGTCAAGGAGTTCTCACCAGAACTTCAATTTTCAAAAGGCTAGGTCAATCAAGCCGTGGACGAAAAGAATCGTCGAGGCAAGCTTCTTTAATGCCTCATGGTACAGCTGCTGCTCATTGAACCTCTTGTATCTAGAAAGCATGATTATGAAGCTTCCTCATCATGAAGTAAATTAACAGAAGACAGAGAAGAAAAAGAAATGCTAAGCTGAGGGCTCAGTAGATCTCCTTTGAACGACCTAGTGAACAAGTGATACTGCCGCCAGAAGTGAGTATCCCTACCCACAACAACTTTGACAACTTAAAGTGGGTAAAAAGGAATAGCTCTACTGGTGAAGTAAAGTAGTCTTTCTGGAAGAACCAACCATGTCAAGCTCTACCACCAGGAGACACAGAGACCATGCATACATAAAGTTCTCAAAGTAGCCAAGGATAAAGGCCTAATGAAAAGAAGATTTCAGAGGCTTGTGGTGATGAAAAATACTGAAGCTCCACTAAGAAAGTTTCCATCTCTTCTAGTAACTAGCCATCGAGTCCAATGCCGCATGCAGAGTACACGAAGGGACAGCGTGTCCAAGAATCCATCCAAAGGTCCCGATAAAGGATAAGCAAATATAGAGACCAGGTCTCGTAATGAAGTCTGAAGAAGAATGGAAGAGGTGTGATATCTGATACATATACTCAGAAATTTGCCTCTAAAATAACTCATCAGAAGTGGGTACCCAAAAAAGGGATATCATTGATGAAAGACATGAGGGTCGACACCCCGGAGAATCCTCAGGGATCCATCATGATTCACCCTACAAGAGAAGGTTGATGTTGATCACAGTCTTTTAATAGAAGAAGTATTTGTTCCGCATATTGAACTAGAGATCCACTAGAACATCGATCAAAAATTCATGTGCAAGAATAAAATAATGAAGAGGACACTATGGAAGTGGAAGTTGTCTATATGGTCAGAGATATAGATGAACTTTTAACATATTGACATGGATCGAGGGAATCTAAACCTGAATTTGACGCTTATGAAGAAGAGTCTTCACAAAAGCAAATAGATGATGGATCTTCAATCTTTATTGAAGATGAAGAAGAAGAAGATCATAATGAGAAATAGATCATGGGTGTCGAAGCTATCTATATGGTTGAACCAGGAAATGATCAGCCTAGTACATGATTTTATACTCAGCGTCGTCGTACAGCCCTAGCAATAGCTGTCTCTATAAATGCACAAGAAGAAGAACTATCAAGTTCTTTTTTTTGAAAATGAGCAAGGAATAGAACAGCAACAAGAAATAGAAGAAGAAGAAGAAGAAGAAGAGCTATATAGATTGATGCCATGGCACTAGCTAGAGAGCAAAAAGAAATGCAGCATCAAATGGAGGTCAAAGGCAAGGAGATTGCACAGCTTAGTACCAAAATGAATGATATGATGATACAAATGAACATCATGATGGAGATGTTATAGAAGAATAACAAATCAAGTGTAGCACCTATTTTTTTTGCTAATCAATAGGTAGCTAATAATACAACTTCTATACCACAAGCCACTGTGGTACCTCAAGCTCCTACAATATATGCTATGCATGAAGTGAGGAACAAAGTTAACCCACTACCTCTCACCTTCAAATATGGCTAGAACGGTAATAATTCCTCAACTAGAAATAATAATCAATGAAAAGATAAAGTCATTCATAGCCTCAGAGCAGGCTGAAAAGCTGGTGAGTAAGGGTCACCCTTACCCAGCTGAATATGATCAAGTGTCGTACCCAAAAGGTTACTCAATGATGAAATTTAATACTTTCAGCGGGCTTGGTAATCCAAAGCAACATCTAGTCTAATTTAAGGCTACTTCTGGTAACACGAGAGAGAATGGCATGCAGAATTTTTAAATGATTCAGTTAAAATATTTATTGAACTAGAGACTATATTTGTGAAGAGATTTGCCAGTGTAACCAAGAAAATCATAATCGCTAGCCTTACCTTGCTGAAAATGAGGAAAGATGAGTCAGTGACAAAATTCATAAGTCATTGGCACAACCTAAGTATGAAGTGCGAGCAATAATTGAAAGAAGAACATACAATCCAATTGCTAATGGGCAATATGGATGATAAAATAGCATCATTTTTTATGTATGATATTGATTGCAACATTCCAAGACTTGCTCGATATGATGACTAAATTTGAAAATTGAATTGTCTAAGTAAAGTCAGATAAAGCAAGAGAAACAAATCGGACTCAAGAAGAAATGAAATTCATGTCTTTTTTCAAATGGTGAAAAGCGGATGATATATAATATGGATAAAGGAAAGCAGCCAATGTATAATGATGATAAGGGTAAGAAGCATGTCTATTCTAATCCACAGCCAAAATTAGTATCATGAGGCAATGACAAACCTCAGACTTTTCTAAGTGGTGGGGAGCATCCAAAAGAAGCAACAAGAGATGATGAGTGAATGCGTCCATCTCTTAAAAAAAAGATGAACAAAAAATATTCCTTTAGAAGGGATAGTGTAAATTATTTTTTGGTAGCGATCAAAATTACAGTTAGAAATTAAAAGGTCTAAAGAAGTTGATCAAGTCAACAATCCAAAATACTATCCCTATCATCGGATGATCAGTCATCCTATTGAAGATTGTTATGTCTTCAAAGATTGGCTAGAAAGAAAGTTTTGACGAGGTGAATTTACACTATCCGATAGTATTCTATTCAACCCTAAAAGAGAGTCCATAAGGATGATTATGTCCTCTTCCATAACATCCATCAAAGACAAACATAATGAGAAATTAGTTCAGACTGAAGAATGGCAAACAGTAGTCTCCAAAAGAGCATGAAAATGCTGAAGCAGCTAAAAGACGTTCCTAGTGTTAAGTGGAAATCACCACTTGAACCTATATTGAACTTAAGAGAGATGTCTAAACCAAGTATTTGGGTTCAGTGGCATTCTGATAAGGCTACTTCATCACAACATGAGAAGTAGTTTACTAAACATAGGCCTCATAAATCAAAGAAGCTGGATAAGAAAAAGAAGATCAAGAAGAGAACTACAACTCAAAAGATCATTAATAATTTAGAAGAGTATTACCAGCCGGCAAGATAGTCATTTAGGCTTGCAGACTTTAAGCCTAAACTTTGCATTGTTGAATCAAATGAAGAAGATAATGGTGAATCTTGTCCAGTAGAGATATGCCGAATCATCTGCATGATCTCCAATGTTCTTCAACATCAGTTACTCTGAAATGATAAGGGTAGTCAAACAGACTTGACCAACACATCAAAAATTTTATCAGGAAAGTAAGAAGAGTCTGAGAAGCTAACGTCTGAATTTTGTTTAATGACTCAAAAAGTAAATAATAGTTCAAATGAAGATCTATGTTTTCCTGATAGAGAAGAGTCAGACTCATCAATATTATCACGTATGAAACATATGATGTTGAAAAATGAGTCTAGATCTTTTGGCCAATCTTCCAAGATAAGAAGGAAATTTGAAGAAACTCTCTCTTCAAAAGAATCTAATCAAGATAAGGTGATTCAAGTTCAATTGAGAAGCGGTAAAGTCCTACCACCTTCATCAAAAAAGGGAAATGCAAATAAAGATAAAGGTAAACAAATTGAAGTCAACGAGGATATTATTCTCAAAAATCTTTGAGTGAAGCCTAAATCAAGCGAAAAGATAGATTATAATATTCTATCACATCTGAGAAAGATCCCTACACAACTAAGTGTGTACGAGGCTCTGTTGATATCAAAAGATCTTCGAGAAACTTTGACACAGGCCCTCAAAGAGCCAGAGATTTATGAAGCTTACTTCACTGAAAAGTGCATGACTGAAGCATTGCAAACTTAAGATCTCCCAGTAATCATATTTTTTAAAGAAGATCTTATGTTAGGAACGACAGATCACAACCATCCTTTATATGTTACCATAAAGAGTGATGGCATCTCGATCAGTTGAATATTGATTGATCCAGGTTCTTCTAGCAATCATATGAGTTTAAAGGTATTAAGAGGATTATCACTTGATATTCAACATCTTGGGAGAAACAACTTGGTGGTTCATGGTTTTAATGAGAAAGGGCAGAAAATCCTGGGTTCTTTTATTCTCCCACTCAAGTTTAGGGATTTATATACAGAAGCTAAGTTTCATGTAATCGATGAGGATACATCATTTAGAGCTCCCTTGGGGGTCATTGGTGCATGAGTATGGCATGGTCTCATGTATCAATATGCATGAAGTACTTAAAAAGAAGAAGAAAATTTTGGTAACCTACAACCATTCTCATATGAAGCAAAAATTTATGAAGATACAAAGTACTTTATCCTCAGAGAGCCTAAGCCAACAGAGCTTCTTGAAGCTGTAGCATCCACTTCATGAACTAAAAAGCAATTTCACAAGTTGAAAGAGTAGAAGCAAAGTGGAAGAAAGAAGGCAATATCGACTCTCCCTAAAGCACTTGATTCTACACCTAAATCAAGAAAATCAGTTCCTCATTTGGGAAGTGACACAGAAGAAGAAGAAGATATGCCTGTCAAACCTAAGAAAACTTATAAGCTTTCAAGAAAGGCAGTATGAAATAAGTGATTAATTCTGACTTTGAATCTATTTATGGAAATAGAGTTCAGAAGTTCGCATTAAGGAGAATAGCTCACTTGATTGTGTCAGATGACTCACGAAAATTATGCCCATCCCACAATAACACTTCAAAGAAATCACCTAGCGATTCATAATATTGAAGAATTGATAACATTTTATGTGTCACCGGTGAGAGTGGCGTATGAACTCATTTTACAAATATGAAGAGTCTTAGCCTCACAATTTTGATCAGCCTACTCAACATAAAAATTATGATGAGATAGTGCCAACAAGAATATCAATATACTATCCATAAAAATTATGAAGAACGAAGCATAAGCTTGGAATTCATATTGGAACTACTAAACATAGAACTCAAATCTTTAATAAGATGTGGAGCCAAAGAAGTCCTCAAGCATCACAAAGAAGTGATAAGTTTATCACTACAGGTCTTAAGTTCATCTACAAATCTCATCAAAATAGAGCTAATATAATAGAAGGAGATCCGTAATAGTAACGAAGAATATGATTCCCATGAAATTTTTTTGAAAAATGATGAAGAAGTATAAGCCAAGCCTGCACCTAAAGAACTCCAAGATGGTGGACAAATAGCTAATATGGATGACCTTAAAGAAATCAACCTAGGAGCTGAGGATGATCTCCATCCAACTTTTGTTAGTTCCCTTTTGCCCGATGAGAAAGTTGAAGAGCTAAAAATGTTACTTTGTGAATTCACAGATTACTTTGCTTGGACATATTCTGAAATAACAGGCTTATCTCCTGAAGTAGTAATTCATAAACTAGCTATTAAACCAGATGCAACACCTGTTAAGTAAGCTCCTAGGAAAATGTGATTGGAGATCGAAGAACAAGTAATTGTAGAAACTAAGAAAGATCAAAGCGGGCTTCATCCGAGGAGAAGTATATTGGATAGCCAACATTATCCAAATCGGAAGAAACAATGAAATTCTCGTTGACTTAGGGATATAAATAAGGCATGCCCAAAAGATGACTTTCCTTAATGTCGAACTACTAGTGGACAACACTTTCAACTATGACATGTTCTTATTCATAGACAGATCATCGAGATACAACTAAATTAAAATGACACTTGTAGATGAAAAACATACATCATTTAGAACACTTATTGACATCTATTGTTACACGGTCATGCCCTTTGACTTAAAAAATGCTGGAGTTACATACCAAAGAGCCATGACGCGTATTTTTGATTAGTTGATTCATCAAAAGGTGGAATATTATGTTGATGATTTAGTGCTAAAAAGCTTAAATCATGAAAACCACTTTAAAAACTTGTGAATTAGAGAGAATCAGAAAATATGATCTCAAGATGAATCCTCTAAAATGTGCATTCAGGGTATCTTCCGAAAAATTCCTGGGGAACATTGTACATCTCAGAGGTATTGAAATTGATCCTGCTAAAATCAAGGCTATTCTACCAAAGAGTTTGCGTCAACTCCATTCTTTATAAGTACGGCTCACATTTGTTCGTCAATTTATATCAAACCTATCAGGACACTATCAACCATTTGCAAGGTTGATGAAGAAGGATGCTCTGTTCAAGTGGGATGAGGAGTGCCAAGTAGATTCAATAGCATTAAAAGCTACCTATTAAATCCACCAATCCTTGTAGCACCTACTCCTAGGAAGCCCCTCATTCTATACAGTACATTATAAGAGTCTCTTGGAGCAATATTGGCACATAATGAAGAAATCAAAGAGAATGCTCTTTATTATATCAATCGATTAGAGAAGAAATGAGATACTCTCCAATAGAGAAGTATTATTTAACATTGATCTTTGCGGTCATTATTATATGTTATCTCACAAGATTACCCATCACAAGAATCTATGAAGTACTTGATGATAAGACCGTGTTGATGTAAACGCAAGATGGGCGGATTGCTTTTACAATTCGATATCACATTACATTCCGCAGAAAGTAGTGAAGGGATAAGTCTTAATAGATTTTCTAGCTACACATCCCATCCTTGTGGACTTTTCTCTTAATGATGATCTGCTTGATGAGTAAATTATGCTCATTCATGAAAGAGAAAAACACAAATTTAGAAAATGTACTTTGATAGAGCCTCATCGATCAAACAAATTAAGCCTCTAAATTTCCCAAGGGTAAGAGCAGAAATTGACATCATCTTCATAACACCAGAAAGAGAGATAATGAGATGATCATATGGGTTGATTAAGCCAAGAACTAATAATGAAGTTGAGTATGAAGAATTAGTGGCAGGTCTTGAAGAAGCTATTTTCATAGGCATTCAAAACTTACATATTTTTGGCGATTCTCACTTATAAATCAAGTACTTGACATCTATAAAATTAACAAGCTTGAGTTAGCTTTATATCACAAGAGCATATGAAAAAATACCAAATATCACACTAACTTGAGTCTCGATCCAAGAATAAGCAAAAATTTGCTTAGCAAAATTAGCTAAGTATGAATGGTGAGTATGTCATGATCGGCATATTTACTTGACAAGTTCTAGAGCCAAAAAAGTATCAGTCCCCGTAGGTAAAGGGGTTATTAAATTCGACACTACAGAATGTAACTCAAGTTAATCCTCATACTCCCCAAAATTAACAAGAAGTTATACCTAGAAGAGCTAAGCCTAACATTGCTTTAGAAAAGTAGTGCAAAGCCTTTATTGTAGAAGAGCCACATGATTGGAGGCAACCCTCCATCGACTACTTTAAAGAAGGCAAATTACCAAATAATAATAATTCATTGGCAGCTCAAATTGGGAAGAGGATGTTGCACTATGCTTTCATCAACAACACTCATATCATAGATCCTTTGAACAAATGACTAATGCTATCGGGAAGCTAGTAAAGTGATGGTTGAAGTTCATGAAGGACTTTGAGGTGCACATCAGTCAAGTCCCAAGATGGATCAAAAGAATGGGCTATTATTGGTCATCTATAGTGAGATATTGTATTAATCATGCGAAGAGGTGTCATCAATGTCAAGTACATGAGAATATAATCCATTAACCTCCAAATCCATTACACCCAATAATAGCATCCTGACCATTCGAATATTTGGTTACAGATGTAATTGAACCAATCGATCCACCATCGTCAGCTGAACATCGTTTCATCCTAGCAGCGAATGACTATTTCTCTAAGTGCGTTAAAGCTATCACATTTAAAGAAGTTACTATGGATCGAGTGATCAACTTCTTCGCGCATAATGTAGTCTATAGATTTAGAGTGCAACATTGAATAATTTTTTATAACGGTACAACTTTTAAAAGTACAAAGATTTATAGATTCGTTGATTGGCATAAAATTGATTGGCGATACTCTTCAATATACAATCCAAGAGCAAATGGTTTGGCAGAAGCCTTCAACAAGATAGTAGTCAAGCTACTCAAGAAGATCCTTACTAAAAATAAGAGAGAATGGCATACTAAGCTAATAGAGGCACTATGGGCGTATCAAACCACCTACAAGATGTTGACTAAAGCCACTCCTTATTCATTGGTGTTTGGAACTGAAGCAGTTCTCCCACTCGAAGTTGAGTTACCTTCACTCCGAGTAGTCATCCAACCTAATCTCAAGATCAAAATGTTCATCTAAGGATGGAGGAACTCGATGCACTTGATGAAGTTAAATTGCAAGCTCATCAAAATCTAGAAATTTTCGAGCAAAGATGTCCAAAGCTTTTGACCATATGTTGTTGCCTCAAATAATCCAAAAGGAGAATGGTCGTCGAAGACTAATTATTCTCAATAAAAAATTTGGTGGCAAATTTGAGCCTAATTGGGAAGACCTTTTGTCATTAAGAAAGTGTACCAATGAGGAGCATACTAACTCATTGACCTAAAGGGTGAAAGACCAATGCCACTAATTAATGATCGATACTTGAAAAAGTATTATGCATGAGGAATACATTCCAGAAGTACAATAGAATCCCCCTACAATATAGGGGGCATTTTTTTAGTATATCTATTTAGGTCGACATCATGCTTCATGTCGAGATCCCTGAATAAATATACTTACCCAAGATGAAAGAACTTTCTATGAAAATTCCCATGCAAGATAGGGTACATTTTTTAGTTTATGTTAAGATTATTTGAGTTGGCATCATACTATTAAGATGAGAT
Source organism: Cymbidium sinense (assembly GCA_021442155.1). Classification (NCBI taxonomy): domain Eukaryota; kingdom Viridiplantae; phylum Streptophyta; class Magnoliopsida; order Asparagales; family Orchidaceae; genus Cymbidium; species Cymbidium sinense. Next base: position 94,245,340 of record CM038231.1, read on the forward strand.
CCTTGAATACATGCGGATTAAGGTTGATATTGAGCTTTACGCCGAAATCCCTGAATACATCCATAATGGTTACTATTAAGTTGTAGGTTCTTGCGTGAATAAAAAAACCTACTTCCACTCATGAAAAAATAACCCTAAATGTCAAGAAATTTATCTTCCATATTTGCCAAATTTTGGAGATTAAGTCAGAAAAACTCCCAATTTTGGAGGCTTCAATCAATTAAGTTAGAGAAACATCAACCTCTACATCCTGAAGTATAGGACATAGATGGGTTCTAAAGGTCGGACTTAACAAGCCCATGGCGAGTTCGACCTCTCCTCATCAATAAGAGAAAGGCCACAAAGAGCCTCCATTCATCGGTCGATGATAAAACCAACCCTGCCTTAAGTCAAGACTGATTAGTTCTAAAGGTCGAACTTAACAAATGAAGTCTTTGTGCTCTCCTTACAACAAGCGGGAAGGCGGAAAGAGCCCCTTTCGTCAGTCTAATGACAATAATTGTTCAATCTCAAACCAGACCCAGATTAGTGATTACAATCAACCAGGATCCAAGAGATCTTTCTACTTGATCGATATGTTAAGACAATCTGAGAGAACTCTCAATTCAGAGCTACCTCAAATCAATTTATATATTACCTGTAAGGCGACATCTCAATCTATTCTCAAATGATCTAATCAAACTCAAAGCACAGATCAAAGCCAATCTCCTCATCAACTCTGTCAAAGTAGAAAGCATAGGATCGAGGAAGCAATTCCATAGTTCATACAAAGCAGATGGCTGAACTAAAGAAATTTCATGATTATTTAGTTTGTTAAAGCACAGATTGCTAGACTAATAACTCAACACTTATATATGTAGGAAGGCTGGTCATCTCATGCACCCTTCAATAAGCAAAGTAGCAAAGCGATTCATGGCATACATACACTTCCAATAAGTCAATATGGACAAATCGTTCAATCCATCAAGTCCATCAGCAGCAAGGGTTTCAAATTTGACGCCAAATAAACCAATTCCTCTATCAAAGCTAACCAAGCACAAAGCTAGGATTGGAGGAAACTTAAATCTGCAATGACATAGAAGAAAGAGATCTTCAACAAAGCCATTGAAGCAGATAGTATATGTTGTAACAACTCTTATCTATCTAACAAGTCGATTCCGACAAATCGGTCAATCCCATTATTTAGCATGTCCTAAATAAGGCATCATACTAATGACAAATCCTATCAAAAGCTCCATAAGCTATTACAATCAAAGCTAAGATGGTCCAAGTTCTGTAGCCAGCACACAAATTAAACCTAAAACACAAAGCATAAAAATCAAGCCCAAAGCACAAATCAAAGCTGATCTTCTCATCAAATCCCAAAAAGACAAAAGGCATAAGAGTAACAGAAAGAATGTAGATTTCACTAATAAAATAAGATAATACATGAGTGACAGAGAGAGAAAGAAAAGTACATCATGGGATCCTAGCGTAGCTCACAGTTGTGCTTATCTGTTGCTAAAGAATGATGCTCTTAGTAAAGCATCAATAGCTCGATCAAAGCGGCCTTAGTATCATAGCCCGGTGACATAGGCTGCTTATGATCCCCTCTAGCTCTCTTGTCTCGCTAACCTCACTCTCGATCAATCAATCTAACTCGGAAAGAAACATCTATCACTCAATCATGTAGTAGAGCTTCAGCAATCTCCTCAAACTCATCACGCACTAGGTCAGCCATCTCCCTATGAAGCCTGACCAGCTCACGCTCTATCAGTAAAGTGCTAGAGCAAACAATACTGAGCGATCTCATCCGGTGGATCAAGAACTCTATTTTTCTACAAAAAGTCTCCAGATACTTGAGAACCTGCTCCTCCAATCTAGTGCGAGCTAAAAGGTCCAGAATGATGTTCGCATAAGATGTGAAGCTGTCCAATGATTCTGGTGAGTCCAAAGTAAGCCGAGAAATCACATCCCTCAAAAACACCAAGCCACAATCCTGCATGCCCTTGTCACATGGATTTGGCCTATAGGGATGACAATGGTAGATCTTGGACTCATAACCTACATCAAGCACTGCAAGGAATAAATGAAAATAATCAACTAAAGTAGAGCAGTAAATGTAAAGAAGTGCAATTAAAAAAAATAAAGGGGAGAAAGTACATGAACATGATGAATCTGACTGAAGTGGTGTATTGTAAGCGATATAATCTTTGAGGACCCTCACTATATGATAAACTCAGGCTATGTCTTTGGATCAACTCACTAGGCATAAGGTCCCTCACCTCAGAAGTCCCACAAGGCAATTGGCAGTCGATCGGAGAAAGGTGGCTCCACATAAGGAGTAATAAAATCGGAAGAGGTAATATCAAAGGTCAACACATGCAACAGCCCAACTCCAAAGTCCTCAATAACATCTCCAGTGCTGCCTAACACCTGCGACACTTCATCGAAAGTCATAAACTATTATGGGGGCAGACTCGTGGAATAATCAACCGAAGCCCGCACAGGCTCTGTAAGTTGACTACACCTACGTCAACGAGCCGATGAAGAAATATCAATGTAGCTAGGAGCAAAATCCCTAGCTCTAACACTACCATGATAAGTGGTATCTTCAGCCCTAATGATGTAGGACACGGGTGCTTTTATGATATGATGTTTATTACACTGATAATTCTTAAATCCTCACAAAGAGTAATGATAAATGCACACTACTATTGAGCACATTCACAATATTATAAATTTAGTGAAGTTGAAAAGATCTTAGTTAAAGTTATGTCAACCACTAGAGATCAATCTTATAAGTGCGAAAAATCAAAGTTTTGAATGATCTAACCCGTAATGATTTAAAATAACCGCGAAGCGAGATAAGTTGAAGTCTCAGTCTCGTTGTGGAGATCGCGTTCCTTTCTTAGAAGTCCTTCTCTAAGGGTTGTGAATTCACACACTCAAGTAGTCCATCACTCAAGAGGAAAGCACACAAAAGAATAGTAAAAGAAATTTAAGAAGATAACTTTCATTCCAAATTCAAGTACAAAGCATTACAAGAGTCTCCTTATTTATAGGAATGAAAGGGAGAGTTAAGAATACTCAAACCTAACTCTAAACTCAAACCTAACACCATCATAACTACACCTACCACCATTGTCAAACCTACCACCACCTACTATCAAATCTACCACGATTATCGAACCTACCACTCATTCCATACCTACTACAATGACTCATGGGCCATGACATAAGCAATAAATATAAGCTCAAGACATATACAAAATATAAAAGCCCAATAATAATGACTCATGGGCCATGACATAAGAATAGCCCAATACATATAAACTCAAGACATATACAAAATATAAAAGCCCAATAATACATAACTTAAATTATAACAAAAGGCCAAATCATTCATTTAAGCTTTATGATGATGGCGTCGACGAATGATGATGCCCTGCATCAGCACTCCCCGACTTTAAAGGATTCTCCTCTGGAGAATGAAAATTCAAGTACTCTTGTAATAATTGTGAGTCTAGTTGATGTAACTCATCAAATGTAAGCCATGAGTCTTCAAGTGGAGAAAGACCTTTCCAACGAACGAGAAACCTTTGAGTGCCTCCATCAGATAAGATGATAATCTGGTCTTCCAAAATTTGATCTGGACGATGTGATCTTAAGCGGTGAGATGGTATAGGAGTCGATGATGAAGTATGAACACGCATGTGTACTATTTGCGAGGGAATAGTATCATCCATGGCTTGCCCATGGTACAACGCGTTAAATCGATACATTAAATATTGGAGAAATTAGCATTCATTGGAAGATCTATTTCATAAGCATTATCATTTATCTTCCTTACAACTTTATAAGGACCAGATCTCTTGAGAGTTAATTTCTTAAGAGTTCCAGTTGAAAATCTCTCAGGTCTAACTTTAACAAGAACCAAATCTTCCTCATTAAATTTTACATATCGTCTATGTGCATCAACATTAGCTTTATATTTATCATAACTCGAGTAAGTTTTGTTGAATTTCACGATGTAAATCATGCATGCTTTGTGCAAATGAAGATGTAAATGCACTGACCTATATATACAGCAATTCAACAAGATCAATTGGTTTTCTTGGATCATAACCGTTACAATATGAAAAGGACTCATACCGGTTGACCTATTAATTGAAGTTATAAGCAAACTCTGCAGTAGGAAGAACTAGGTCCCAACTAGTAGTATGATCGGTCACTAGACACCTAAGTAAATTTCCTAAGCTTCTATTAACAACTTCAATTTTTCCCATCTGTTTGAGGGTGGTAAGCTGTAGAAAATAAGAGTTTTGTGCCAAACTTTTTCCATAAAGTTTTTCAAAAATAGCTCATAAACCTTACATCACGCATCGACACAATTGTCTTAGTAGTCCATGTAACTATCTCCAAAGAAAATTCGCTATATGTGAGGGCATCCGATGTCTTATAACATGGAATGAAGTGTGCCATTTTAGAGAATCGTCAACAACTACTAGAATAGAGTCAAAAGCGTTGTACAGGTAATCCTAAGATGAAGTTCATACTAAGATATTCCCAAGGTTTGTGGGGATTGGGAGTGGTGTGTATAGACCATAATTTTGTTTTCCACTTTTGCTACTTGGCAAATGACATTGGGCAATGATATGAGCAACATCTTTCTTAAGACTAGGCCAAAAGAACCTATCCTCCATCATATTTATTGTCTTAACCCGGATACACCTCAATGATGAATTTCCTCAATAAGAAAATTTGAAGTGATGAATCGGGGATACATAGTTGTGTGCACGAAAAGAGATAGCCATCTCGTTATTTGATAATCTAGACTATTAATTGAAACATCAAATTTCAAAGATTCAAAAATTTGTTGAAAATCTTTACAATTAGGATAATCATCTTTAACCTTTTGAATCCAAGAACCTTCACACTCATGGTATTTAATAATGTACATATTCTACTTAAGGCATCGCAACTTTGTTCTCGACAGATTTATGTTTAAGAACAAACGTATATTCTTGAAGAAATTGAACCTTTGCATGACGAACTAAGTTTCTTTTGGGTGTTTAGATATTTAAGCCAGATCGTAATAAAGTATAAATTCTCGAAAGAAGATAATGTCGCCAATAACGTAAAGTTTGGATGACAAAGATACGTCACCATCATATGTGGAATATCGCTGACGCTTCATTTAATTTTTTCACTAAAGAAAGCAATAGGATGACCTTCTTGTTTAAGAACACCTCCAATACCAACTGTAAGCATCACATGATACCTCAAATACTTTATTAAAATTTGGCATTTGTAATATCTGGACTTGTTAAAAGTTCTTTAATTTTAGAGAATGCAAGAAATGCCTTTGTCCAAACAAAGTCTCCTTTTAAGACATTGAGTTACCCCATAATAGTGCTAAATCGAATAAACCTTCGATAAAATGTGGCTAACCCATGAAAACTACGTACACCATGAATTGTGGTTGGGTAGGCCACTCTTGAATAGCCCTAATTTTTTTCTGGATCAAGAGATGCCATCACAAGAAACAATGAATCCTAAGAAGATTAAAGACGCCATAAATGAGCATTTTTTTAAGTGAACATATAGTCTTTCTTCACAACTTCAAAGACTTGTCAAATGTTTCTCATGATCACTCTTGACTAAAAATTAAAATATCATCAAAGTACACAACTAAAAATTTTCCAATGAATATAAGATATGAGTCATCACTGCATAAATGTACTTGGAGCATTAGTCAATCCAAAAGGCATTACTAGCCATTCATACAAACCATCTTTTGTCTTGAATGCAGTTTTCCATTCATCACCTTCTCTCATACGAATTTGATGATATCCACTTCTAAGATCAATTTTAGAGAAAACTATTGATCCAGCCATCATATCTAACATGTCATCAAGTCTAGGTATGGGAAACCTATACTTAACAGTGATTTTATTTATATCACGACTATCTACACACATACGCCAACTACCATCTTTCTTTGGGGTAAGAAGAGCAGGCACTTCGCATGGAGATAAACTTTCTTATAAACCCTTTTGATAATAAATCATCAACTTGTTGTTTTAGCTGCATGTTCATTTGGGTTCATACGATAATGTGACAAATTTGGGAGTGATGATCCGTGAATTAGCTCATGGCATGTTGGATACTTCTTAATGGGGAAGCTCACTAGGAAGTTCTTCAGGACAAATATCTTGATATTCCAATAAAAGTTCACGTACTTTAGATGAGAATGATTTAACACAAGGTTGATTTTCAAAGGTTATGACAACTAATGCAAAAATGATATTCCCATTAATCTCTTGTTGAAATTGACATTTATTAATAATATGTAGGATTTCTTTTCTATGTGGAGAAGAATTTTGGGGTTGAAGTGGAGTGACCTCTTTAGGCTTATGGGTTTAAGACAATTCTCTTACCTTGAAAATTAAAAGCATATGTATTAGACGCCATAATTTGTGACATCCATATCAAAAGCCAAGGTCTACCTAAGAGTATATGAGCAACATCCATTGGGAGATTATCACACCAAATTTTATCGCTATATTCTCCTAATTGAATGGGTACAAGACAACGTTGAGATATAGAGATGGAGGTCTTATCTACCCAAGCAACCTTATATGGTTGTGGGTGGGTCTCTGGGTGAGCTTCATCCTAGTAAGTAGCAATAACATTCATGCAACCGCCACTATCAATGACTTACACGCCTTTTCACCACTCTTAAAATAAGTGTGGAAAATTGATGTGCCTCCAATCATTACCGGGTTGCTAACACAATGCATAACTTATATGAGACTCATCTAATGCATCTTCTGCATCACTAGCTTCTTCACAAGGGTCAACTGCAATTTGATTATCATTATTTTCATTTTGTTGATCCTCATTTTCATAATCTAAGTGTAAGTTTCGACGAGGACAAGTACTTGCATAATGACCAATTTTACCACATGTAAAACAAGTAATGCTAGAAGTCTTAGAACCAGATGTTCCCACTAAAGCTTTTCCTTTTGTTTCACCGGTCCTTAGGAACTACTAAAGTAGGGGTTAACACGCGATTGAGTTATTTGTAGATGAAGTTGTGAATCGCTTATAAGGTTGTGATCTAAGATATTGTTCAATTTGAGTCGCCACTAAAATGCATCCTCAAGAGAATAAATTTCGAAGTTATCATTTCAATATGTCAGAACCCGATCTAAATCTAGAGATTGTTGTGCGATCCTCTCTAACATCACAAGGTCATCAATTCATCAAACCGTGTCATATACTCAACAAGTTAAAGATCCTTGTTTAAGCTGTATTTCATCCATAAGTTGATCATGAAAATTTAATGGTACATATTTTTGCTTTAAAATTTCTTTCATCTCATCCCAAGAAGCAATAGTGGTTGTCCTAATCGTTGATATTTTCGTGTGAGATTAACCCAATAAGTCTTAGCATGACTAGTTAGTTTCATGCAGGCAAAATGAACTTGTCTTTCTTCTGACATGGGCATCCAATCAAAATATTGGTCCATGTCTACTAACCAATCTAAGAAAATTTTAGGATCTCACCATCAAAAGTAGGTGGATCAATTTTAACCCTAATAACATCATCATCAGGTTCTCTAAGTGTACGTCGCGGGGCAACAAAATTAGGTAATGGCTCTTCGTAATATCGAGGATAATGCTCATAAGGAGTTCGATGAGCATAACCTTCATCTCGTCTTAATTGTCTTCCTATTCGATGAGGTGGGTGAGGAAGTACCTCATCAAACTCGTGATATTCATTAAAGTTGTTCCTATGATAACGGGTCTAATAGGAGAATGTGGATGAGGTGGAGAGGAACGGATCAACATGATGACCTTCTCTCTTCAAGTTGGTGTTCTAGGATTGTTACTGGTGAATGTGTTGTAAGCCTACCAACTTTTGTTCTAAGGCTTCAAATCTTTTGGAATTCATTAAAGGTTTGTTGGTGCATAAGGGTAAGCTTTTCTATTTTTTCTAGTAAAAATTCATAGGAATCATGTTTTTCATCTAAGGATTGATCTTGATATCTATGACCACTACGAGTTGACATGATGATATTCTTTTAAAAATATTAATATAAACAAATACTTAATTAATTTTTTTTATTTTTTTTAAATGCAATGTAATGAAATCAAAGACACGATTAAAAGTAAGTAAATGCTCTAATTAGATAAAAATTTTGTATGCTTTTTTTTAATAAGGAATTGCAAGATTACTCTAATGCAAAAATAAAACTCAATACTAAACAAGATGTTCCCAAAGAAACATACTTGCTCGATACCAAATATGATGTAGACAGTGCTTTTATGATATGATGTTTATTACACCGATAATTTAAATCTAAATCCTCACAAAGAGTAATGATAAATGCACACTAATTGAGCACATTCACAATATTATAAATTTAGTGAAGTTGAAAAGATCTTAGTTAAAGTTATGTCAACCACACTAGAGATCTGAATCTTATAAGTGCAAAAAAATAACTAAAAAGTTATGAACGATCTAACCATAACATTTAAAATAAAGATAAGGGATAAGTTGAAGTCGACCTCACAAACAAAGTCGTTGTGGAGATCGCGTCCTTCCTTAGAAGTCCTTCTCTAAGGGTTGTCAACTCACACACTCAAGTAGTCATCACCAAGAGGAAAGCACACAAAGAATAGTAAAAGAAATTTAAGAAGATAACTTTCATTCCAAATTCAAGTACAAAGCATTACAAGAGTCTCCTATTTATAGGAATGAAAGGAGAGTTAAGAATACTCAAACCTAACTCAAACTCAAACCTAACACCATCACACCTACCACCATTATCAAACCTAGCACCACCTACTATCAAACCTACCACCATTATCAAACCTACCACTCATTCCATACCTACTACAATGACTCATGGGCCATGACATAAGAATAGCCCAATACATATAAGCTAAATATAAAAGCCCAATAATAATGACTCATGGGCCATGACATAAGAATAGCCCAATACATATAAACTCAAGACATATACAAAATATAAAAGCCCAATAATACATAACTTAAATTATAACAAAAGGCCAAATCATTCATTTAAGCTTTATGATGATGGCGTCGACGATGGTGACGATGATGCCCTGCATCACCTAACCTTCCCTCCAACTAGTGTATCTATCAAGAATCAAATTAAAATATCATATACATTGAGCATATTTTGATAAAAAAGGAAGGAAGATAGGACAAATGTATTGAAAGAGAAGAGAATAGTGATTATACCTCTAGCGCTATAATCTCCTACTAATGGTTACCAATGATAGGTCCTCTGATCTTGAGGAACACCCAAAGACATCTTGCATTCATATCTCTTGGAATCATGCTCTAGAAAAGGGCCAAAAGATAGCATCTGGTGAGGTAGGTATAACTAACCCTCGTGCGACCCTGTGGAGGGGCTATCTAAAAATGAGCACTATTACCAAGCCTAAGTAAATGTAGCCAAACAGCTGAAGTAGTAAAGTAATGTGTCTCAAGGGGAATCATCCTAATCCTCCTAAAATCCACTATACCATGGATGAATGGTCTACCATTACGAGTAGTTGATTGGAAGAAACTAAACTATCATGAAACTCGGTTAGGCTGATAGCCCTCTATAACAATTGACTACCCAAATCGATAACATAACCATCATGGATGTATACTGAAAAGGTACTCAGCTACTCTCAATGTTCAATACCATGAAAGGAATATCTCATATTCTCATCACAAGATCAACCCCTATCAAGTCGAGGGTTAGTATATATCCGTTGTTGAACCAACAAAAATCGATCTCTAACCAAATGAGGAGCAAAAATGAGCATGTGAATTCTCTCCATCTCCAAAGTAGAGGATGCTCGATATAATTGTAAGACTGTAGGATATCCTCACTCTAAAAAGAATGTTGGATACTCAAAATAACCAAAGGTACCATGTATGTGGAGATGAACCCAAGCATATAAGTACTGCTAAGGTAGAATCACATCTCGCAGCTCTAGAAAACCTACCCCGGAAATCACCCCCAATATCCTATAAATCCTGGCTAACACTGCTGGGGCCAGAGAAACTCGCTCACCTCGAGAGATCCTACTGGCTGCTAATAAAGCATCTAGGTGAACTAAGCCCTCTGTAATGGGAAGCAAAAATGAGCCATATCAAGATAAATTAAGAAGATCTCGCCAATCTAGGGGAGAAGTCACTTACTAATAAAATAGTTGCAGCCTCATAAGCAACTACCATCGACACACCCAGAAAAGGGTCATGTAATGCTACTCTCAAATAGAGAATCATAATTTCAATCCATGTACTCATAGGTAACTCATGATCGCCTAGAACGCTCAAGGTCCGGTGATAGTCCAAGATCAAATAAGGCATGCTTTATCTCACGATCATAATCATTTGAGAGCGCAAGAAATAACTCCCCATCATGTGGAACACACTCCTCATAGAGATAACCAAACACGGGAAGACCGACACACGTAAGTCCAAAAGAGTGAATGTCAACTCCTGCCACCTAATAAGTGTTACTACTAGGATCCGAACTCCACTAAAGCCCAAGAAGAAGGCATACCCAAAGCCAAATAAAGATACATATACGCCTCATAAATGTGGTGTGTAAAGTATCTTTGTGAGTCAGAATATACCTACATGATATCCATGGAGAAGAGTAGAATCCTGCTAATGAGGAATCCAAGAAAGTAAAGTGAGCCTATGACTGGTGAGTCTAGTCTCTGCTCAATGTTGTGAAGCACGCAGAAGACATCATAATATCCAACTAATTTGTTACTAGGTTATCCAAAGATTGTACCCCCACACTTCAGCTTAAGGGTAGCCACCAAATCTATAGGATCCTCAAAAGTAAAAGAATATAAAGTACAATCAGGAAGTAGGGAAGAGCATGCAAAGAAACCCTGGTAAAAATCATGTCCTCATACCTTTTCAATCCTATCTCGATATCGCATCTCCACAGGATCGTATATCAACCAAATAGCCTTCTCACTAGGCTCCAAGACATCATCAAGTCTTCCAAAAACATTCTCCTACTAAGTGATAAGAGAAACGTCACATAAAATTTTTAATGATAGTATAATAAAGCGTGTCCACTAGTTTTCAAGATGAAATAAAAAGAAGTGGAACCAAAAAAAGGGGGGAGAAAGAAGAAAACTAAAAAGTCAACCAGTTTTCAATAAACGTGATTCGCTCTATGCATAAATTATATTTATTGGGAGGCATTTGTCGACCTTCATATATGTGTCATAAGTTAAGTCAAGCCTACAAATAGTATTCGATGGACTTCGAAAATAATAGTGCACAAATCAGGGCTCAAAATGCACTAGACGTCACCGAAAATGATCGAAATGACCTCCAATCGATGAACAGACTTCATCGTCACATTTAGAACATCAAAATTGATCAAAATATAATTATTACATAATCTAAAGAAGCTAAAAGCGTTGAGCTATCAATATCGCGAGATATCGAGTTGGAAGCTACGATGATGTCCAAATGACCCGCTCATAAAATTAATCTTGTTTAGCTTTAAAATATCAAAACTATCAAATGAGACTATCAATTAATTGAATGAGTTTGCAAATAAATGATTGAATGCGATGCACAACGATAAATGTACTACGCTAAAATCAACCCAAATGACCTCTGATCGATGAACGGACTTGTCATCGCATTCACAACATCAAAACTAGTCACAATATAAATATTGCATAACTTCATGATCAACCGATCAAGTGATCAAGTCGTCAATGGGTCTGCACGCATATCGAGGTCAAGAGGCATCGATGTAAACCAAACAATCTCTGTTCGTGAAATTGATTACGTCATTAGCTTTGAAGCATTGAAATCTATCAAATAAGACTATTCACACTCGCATAAGTTTGCATGAATATCAATCAAAGTGGAGAGATAATGCATTTTGAGCTTAAATGGACTTAATTTGACTAATTTGAACCAAACGGCTGAAAAACAAAGCTATGTATTGAATATCGAATAACCATACATTGTGTTGACATAAAACTCAATTTAAAGTCGATTACTCGATTTAAAAATCAACTTAAACCCCAAATCAAGCCCTAAATATTTCTACCTTAAATGGTTTGGATACCTCAGACGATCTTCTCCTTCACAGAGTTTGTGTTGCCTCTATCAGCAACATAAAATGGAGACCTACCTCCTCTCTTCATGAGAGCTAGCACATCTCTCTTCCCACTTTTATTCAAGAACCTCCCTCTCCAGAGTCAGACAATCTTCCCAGAAAAGCTCCTACTGTTTCCTCTCCTTCCAAATATTCCCTTCTCCTCACTGGCTTTTTATCCAAAATCAAGAGTCTTTTCCCTCTCCTCCAAATCAGGTTTCTTTTCTTTCTCCTTATTCTTTCTTTTTAATCCAAATCTTTTTTTTTTTCTTCTTCCATCTCCAAACCACAAGAACTGATCTTCCATCTCCAATCAAAATCATCCATTTTTCACTTTACAAATATGAAAATCAAAACCTCCCTCTTCCTCCTTCTCCATTTCACTCATCCCCTCATTTTCAAAAATAGAAAATTTCTCTTTCCTCTCTCAAAACCAATCCAATTTGGTAATCACTTGCCGAACTAAGGAAAAACATCTATGAGATGGTTCTTTTTTTAGTTTTCAAGTCGACTCTTGCATTACCTCTTCAAATCTTCACATAATCGGGAAGAACACCATCATGAATTTTTTTCAGTTTCTCCTGCATTCTTCAAATTTGCTTTTTAAGGGAAGAACACAATCATGAGTGATTCTTCTTTCGCTTTTGATTGTCTCCCATTTGATTCTTTCATTTGGAAAGAGGAACACTATCATGGGTTCTTCTCTTGGTTTTCGAGATACCCAACCTCGTTCTCACGATCATTGCAATGCGAAAAAATGAGTCGAATATGGGATGTATGAATGTGGATATATATATATATATATATATATATATATATATACACACACGCTTATATTTCTTTGCAAGTTTGAAGGCCTCATCGCTGAGGGCACGATAAGATGACTAGCGGTCACAAAGACACTATGCTCATAAGCATACCAAGTAAGCCAACATCCGTTAGATGTCGCTCCCCCTAGCAATGTCAAAATTTCATCAAAATCTCATGACTTAAAAAATGGAAAGTAAAAGAATCAACTTAAGAACATCAAACAATGAAACCTAAAATTCAAATTCAATTTAAAAACTCCAAATAAAAAGGAGAAAAATAATATACAACAAACACAAAAATAAAATAAGAAAAGAGGGATGAAAAACACTTATGAAATTTATCTAAGCAAAGTTGAAGGATGTTTCTAACATTTTCAAATGCTTAAACCCAACCCCTCAAACAAATGGAATGGAATGTGAGACTCTTATTTATAGAAATTGAAGGATAGTGAAGGGTCCACTTTCAAAAGGAAAAGAGGGAAAATGAATGCAAAGTTTGAATTAAAGAGGGGAAAATGAATATAGAAAGTTTAAAAAAGGAGAAATGAAAGCTACTCAAGGGTAAATATTCTTTTAAAATAACAAATTAAGCTATCTTTTGAATCTATAGCTTCAAAACAAGGTTCCCCACCGGATCTGCAATTCTTTATACAAGTAGAGAGAAGGCGGTACTAAATCTAATTCTATAAAAATTTTAGGGCTTCCTTCAATCTAAAATTAAGGAACTTCATTCTAAATTATAATTTTCAAAATCAACAAATCACTAATTAGTGAAATTAAAGCAATAAACAGCATTTGCTAACATAGAGATTTAAAGTATAAATTTTAATGTCTAAAAGGTGTGCATGCTAAATGGAATCAATTAAATATTAATATGAAAATCTAATGATAGATCAATTTTCAACATCTTTTATGCAGATTCAACATTTTGTAGAATAGAATGCATTAATTGGCATTCTCAAATACACTCAGATCAAATTACTGAATGCTTAAATTCAAGTGTTCAAGATGTAAAATTGTTACGGTTTAGTCTTATGGGTCCAAAGTTAACAAAATAAAAAAAAAATCTATAATAAGAGTTTCAAATCAATAAAATATTTGAGAAACTGATTAGTGACAAGATATATAATCCTCTATTAACAGCTAAACAGAGTTAACAATATCTAAATCTATTAAACATATTTTAATTAATCAATTTTTAAGTAGCAATCTGAAACTGCTTAAATGAAATTCTATCATTAAAAGCTTAAATCAAAACTCAATCTATCCACCTTTCGTAACTCTATCGATGGTGACAAATTAAGAAAACTCTAGCTCATAAATGAGCCAATGTCAAATCAAGTATTTATTATGTTCACTCAATCAATCTCACGCCAAGTAGTGTGTCACGCGGACAAGAGGCTCCACATATGAAGAAGCACGTGTGGTCCTCTAATCGGGTGGTTTGGCTTCTATTATATTACGATCACAATATCTTATGCAACCCAATTGCTCGCAATGTGTGAATCATCAATAATTGATAGTCAACAACCCTCTATGTAAGTAGTTCTTATCTCCTGACAAACATCACCCAGTCACAAGGATTTCGGACTAATGAACCCATGTGTAATAAGAATCTTGGTTGTTGGGTCTACTACCTCCTCCTGCCAAGTAGACGGACCACGATATGATGAATCATGGGATCAGATCGCACGCCATCATTACTCCAACTATCGGTTTAAGAAATGATGAATTTAACATTTTTAAACTCACATTGCTAATATACGCCACTCATTTAGAATTTAACGATAGCTTAATCGAAAGTTCTCTCTCAATTATTAGAGGGATAATATGTGGCTGCCATAGAAACTCAAACCATATCTAAAGTCCTCACCAAATGAGGATGAAATCTCTGGGTAGTGTCTTATCTACTATTCCATCTACCTTCTGAAACTTACACCAACACTTCAAATCACATTATCTTCAATTCAATATTTGTCGTAAGGTCGATGAAGAATTTTCGGAGCCCACAAATCCTTAGAATTTAACATAAATACTTCATACGATTAATCAATAATATTTAAAAAATAAAGTTTTCTCACTAATATTAGAGAATTGAATGATATACCATTGTTGACCTTCATGTATGCATCATAAGTCAAGTCGAAGCGTGAATTGACGAAGCCAACACGCAAATCGGAGCTCAAACATACCGACCGCCAAAGTCAACCCAAATGACCTCCGATCGATGAACGACCTTCGTCATTGCATTCAAAATGTCGAAACTAATTATAATATAAATATTGCATAATCCAATGGTCGACCAATCAAGAGATCGAAGTCGTCCAACACATATCGGCCGAAGTCGCGATATTCAAACAACCTCTGACGAATTGATCAATGGCAGGTTGAAACCTATCAAATGAGACTGTGCTCAATTCGTAAAATTTTACGCGAACAAACGGTCATAATGGGCACTTTTGAATTGAAATTGACCATGATTCAATGCCGACTTGAACCAAATGGCCTCGGATCATAAAACGGACTGTGTCGTTGCATCCAAAATATCAAAATTACTTATGATAGACATCTATATTGCCCTAGATTATTGCATGAGAAAATTCACTAAAATCTACATGTGTTCCGAGAGATGATGCGCATCGTATATATCCCCTATCCTAAAATTAAGTCGAAGATAATTTAAAAAAAAATTGAGAGAATTAACTTAAATATAAATATATGCAATATATATATATATATATATATATATATATATATATATATATATATATATATATATATATATATATATATATATATATATATTAATGATAAATAAAAATTAATATATAAAATGCATTCATTGTCTAATTAAATTTATTTAATTTCAATATCCATTTCTCTAAAAAAAATTAATTATTATAATTATTCAAATTTTAAAGTTAAACATAAATGATTATCTGCTGCTTTAATATGTTCATATCACAACTATCTATTTAAAATTTTGATTTAAAAAATAAAAAATAAAAAATGGGTTGTATTTAATGTGATAGAATCACCATATATAAGAAGAAAATATTACGTCCGGAGTCCGCAGGTAGCTTTACGTGCGGACTCCAATCCGTGGCCGACGCGTGTCCACTATTTTATTCCCCCGTTTTAGCGGTTAACGGAGCAGTAATATAACGGACGTATGATGGGGCGATTCACGATGCCTACACTCCGGCTCCCCGTAAGCGCCGTAAGCGAAGAATTTAAAAGAAATATATGACGATTTAGAGTTGGGTTAATTTTTTCGTGCAAAACGAGCTCGAGAGAAATAGAAATCTCATTTTCTTTTACAAAAGAACCATGAAGATGGAGAATGTTGAGAAATAGACCACCAATTTAGGGATGTATTAAATAGAAATTCATTAATGTTTCTCATGCATTTTTTCTCCTCCGGTTTGTTAGTGATATTCCTGCATGGAGAATATGTTCATTACATTCCATTAGAAGCAATTTGGATGCTTTTTGTTGAATTTAGATTTTAGTTATTTTGCAGATCTCTGCACTTTGAGGGTACTGAGCATTTAGGACTTTTTTTTCCAGCTTTATTTTGCTGCTGCTTTGATTATGTTTAGTATTCCAATGGAAGCATTTGGAGGCTATTTGGATGATTTTATGTATTAGTATGTACCTGCACTTTTGAGGGTACGATCATTTTGGGACTTCTTTTGCTTATTTTGCCTACTTCTTTTGGTTATATTTGGCATTCCAATGTTTGGAGGTCATTTGGATGATTTTGGTGTATTTTGCATCTCAGACTCTAGACTCTTCGAGGGTACATATCATTTTGGGACTTTTCTGCTTTTTTTGCCTACTTGTGATTATGTTGGGCATTCCAATGGAAGCATTTGGAGGTCGTTTGGATGGTTTCGTGGGTATTTTATTTCTATACTCTTTGTACCTCTTTGGAGGTACTGAGCATTTAAGGACTTCTTTTGCCGTTTATTTTGCTTACTTCTGGATTTTATTTAGGCATTCCAATGGAAGCATTTGGAGGTCGTTTGGATGGTTTCGTGGGTATTTTGTATCAGACTGTACTCTGGAGGGTACAGAGCAAGGACTTTTGCTTTATTTTGCCTACTTCTTGTGATTTTATTTAGCATTCCAATGAAAGTATTTGAGGTCGTTTGGATGGTTTCGGTGGGTATTTTGTATTCAGATTTTGTACCTCGAGGTAGTGAGCATTTAAGAAGGACTTTACTGCTTTATTTTGCCTACTTCGTGATTATGTTTGGCATTCCAATGGAAGCATTTGAAGGATGTTTGGATAGTTTGGTGGGTATTTTGTATTTGTACTTGCATTCTTCGAGGTACAGATCATTTTTTTCCTACTTTTGCTAGTTTATTTTGCCTACTTCTTTTGATTATGTTTAGGGCATTCCAATGGAAGCAATCTGGGAGCTATTTGGATGGTTTCTGGTGGGTATTTTGCATCTGTACTCTCTCTACCTCTTTGGAGGGTACAGATCATTTTGGGACTTCTTTCCAGTTTATTTTGCCTACTTTGTAATTATGTTTGGGCATTCCAATGGAAGCATTTGGAGGCATGATGATTTCAGTGGGTATTTTGATCTGTATCAGATCTCTTTGGAGGGAGAATTTAAGACTCTTGCAGTTTATTTTGCCTACTTCTTGTGATTTTGTTTAGGCATTCCAATGGAAGCATTTGAGGCGGTTTGGATGGTTTAAGTGGATATTTTGCATCTTACTGCACTTTTGGAGGGTATTTTATTTCCTTTCATGATATTTGTGGTATTTTGATATGACTCAGATCTTGAGGGTATTTTTCCGCATTAAGATGAGCCTATTGATATTAGGAGATTACAGATTGAGAATGGATGGTTTTATTTCACTTTGTATCTCTTTCGAGTATATTATTTTGTCCTTTCTTTATTTTGCATACTTCTTTTGATTAATCACAAGAAGTAGGCAAAATAAACTAGCAAAAGAAGTCCTTAAATATTTTGTACCCTCCAAAGAGATACAGAGAGTATAGATGCAAAATACCCACAAGAAACCATCCAAACAACCTCAAAATGCTTCCCTTGGAATGCCCTAAACATAATCATATAAAAGAAACCCAAGAAAGCTGATCTCACTTCAAAGAGGAGAGAGTACAAATGCAAAATACCCACCAAACCACCCAAACAAATCTCCAAATGTTTCCATTGGAATGCTCTAAACATAACCAAAAAAAGTAAAATAAACCGCAAAAGAAGTCCAAAATGATCAACTCAAAGAGGCATGTGAGTACAGATACAAAATACCGCCAAACCATCCAAACACCTCCAAATGCTTTCATTGGAATGCTAAACATAATCAAAAGAACGCAAAATAAACGAAAAGAAGTCTTAAATACTGACCTCCAAAGAGTGAGATTACGATGTAAATAACACTAAAACCCTAAATTCAACAAAAGCATCCAAATTGCTGGAATGTAATGAATATATTCTCTGCAGCACTGTGAATATCATTAACAAACCGGAGGAGAAAAATGCACGAAATATTACGAGAATTTCTATTTAATACATCCTCGCCTAAATGTATATTTCCTCAACGCTCACCATCTTCATGATTCTTTTGTAAAAAGGAAATGAGATTTTCTTTTTTCTTCCGATTCGCTTTTGAAAAAAACTAACCTAAATCCTAAATCTCATATATTTCTTTAAATTCTTGATTCCAACGACGCTTACGGCCGGGTTTGGCGGGGAAGTGTAACGGCCGTGAATACCATCCCTTAATAGCGTCGTCCGTTATGTTACTGCTCCGTTAACCGCTAAAACAGAGAAATAAAATAGTGGACACGCGTCAGCCAGGGATTGGAGTCTACACGTAAAGGTACGTGCAGACTTCGGACGTAATATTTTCTTCTCTTCACGTGGAGGCCATCTAAAAAAAAGAGATAATTATCTCCTATGCATGCTACAGCCGCCCCGGTGGATATCTTCCACGACCTGTCACTCCCTTGATCGGACCTGATCTTTCTTCACCAGATGCACATCGCCAAGCTCCCAATCCTCCCTCATCCTCTTCTCTGGTACGAAAACAAATCCAAGAAACCTACTCTCGAAAAGCAAGGAGGAAGGGAGAGCAGATGTCTACACCAACATCGAAAGAGGTCACCTTATGGCGGCGGGCGACATCCAGCACTGATTTGCTGATCTGGAGATGACGATGATGATGACGAAAGAGGACGAGGAGAACGTGGTGCTCATGTGGCTCGCTCCAGCTCTCCAAGCATCTATGAGCATCTTGAGATGGGGATGGCCTGAAAAGCTCATGTGGTGCTCTCATCAAAGCTGGTCGACGCAAGAATCATATGTATCGCTCTTCTTTTGTTGTTTCCATCAAAACCACACACCCTGTCGCTGATCTCTCGCCTTCTTTTTTGCTCAATGATCTTGAGAAATTATTACTGGTGAAATACGGGGATGTGTTGACCGAAGTGAAGTGAAGCCTCTGCACATTCTTCAGTCTGAAGGCCCTTGTTTTCGTGTCAATGGTTACTTTGTTGAATGGCAGAAGTGGAACTTCCGAATTGGTTTCACTCCTAGAGAGGGATTGGTAATCCATTCTGTTGCATATGTTGATGGTAGTCGTGGGCGTAGGTCTATAGCTCATAGGTTGAGTTTTGTAGAAATGGTTGTTCCATACGGAGATCCAAATGAACCACACTACCGAAAGAATGCATTTGATGCTGGTGAAGATGGGCTTAAAAAAAATGCGCATTCGCTAAAGAGGGGTTACAATTGTTTGGGTTTCATTAAATACTTTGATGCTCATTTTACAAATTACATTGTTGACGTAGAAACTATTGATCAATGTGTCTGCTTGCACGAAGAGGACCACGGGATTTTGTGGAAGCATCAGGATTGAAGAACTGGACTTGCAGAAGTTAGACATTCAAGAAACCTTTCTGTGTCATTTATATGTACGATGGCTAACTATGAATATGATTTATTTTCGTATTTTTATCAGATATTTAAAGATCCTGTTATGATCAATAAAGTTAACAGGTAGAAGATCATGGTTGTAGTGTCGCAAGTCACTGATCATTAGTAGAGAGTGAAGAAAATTAGACTCACGCAACCTCTATGTGGGATGATCCGGAGGCCAATTTTAGACTAACAAGAGACCTAAACTATAACAAATAAAAGTGTTAACGAGTTAAACTGAACTTATTTGAAAATGATAAATTAAAGAATAAACCAACATATATGCTCTTTTTATGGAGGTGTTTGAAGACTCTATGCCAAGAGAGAATATAAAACCACTGTCGAATGTAAGACATTGACCGTATACAATAGAGTTGGGGTCAAATAGCTCCGTCGATTTGTGGGAAGATGGGAGGTTGTCAAATTCAAACCGATAGAGGACTTAATTAATTTAATACAAATGAACTCAAGCTCAAAATTAAAATCAATTAAAATTACTTAAGTATCAGAGCTAACAAGTAAAAGACCACAGTGGGACGAAGAAGACCGCACGCTCAAGAATAAAGGTCGAATACTCTGACTTTATGCGGGGATATGTGAGGTCATAAAATTCATTGACAGAGACTTAAACATGGTCAAATAAAAGTATTAATAAACTCAGATAGAAAAATAAATCAAAATTAAACTTTCATACAAATTCTAAAGTCTTTAAATAAGAATGATCTTATAGGAGATCTCGACAAGTTGTTGACGATCATAAATAAAATTTTTAATGAACTTGAGAATTTGTCTCATAACAAGAACAAAGTTCAAGTAAAGCTTTATGATTATCTTGATAGTTGCATATGAGCACAAACAAAACTTAATTTACAAGCCTCATTTTTCATCTCTCATGGTGAGAAAGAAGTTCTATTTATAGAGTTTTGAATGAATTATTTTATTGACATTATCCTAAATCACAAAACATGCCATCAAATAGTCCATATTTATTCTCATGGTCATAGATGGCTCTTGAGGATTTAAGTGTCTTATTGACTTTGAATTTAAGTGATCTTGAATCATTATATTTCTCCCATTGATTTGGAGATCATTTACAACATTCAATTAATATCTTTAATTTTTTTGTAATATTTTTGAAACTTCATTGAACTCATTTTGACTTAAATTGACTCATTTTTTATGCCAGTAGACTTGTTATATTAAGACGTTTAATTTGATTATACATTTATTAAAAATTAGATTTTGAATGATTTATAATTTATTTTAAAAAAAGTTAAGGCACATCTTGCCTCTAGATTCATATTTAATTTGATAAATTTTACTAAGATATCTAAATGTTAAAATATTAAATATTTAAAAATAAAATTATTAAAATATTTAATAAATAATTTTTATTTATTTAATAATTAAATTATATTGAAATATAATATGTTATTTTTGAAATAAACAACACATGTAAATAAAATAATTTTATTATCAAATAAAATGCTATCAGTTTATCCTCAAACAATTTTCTCCAAATTATTTGCATTAATAACTCAAAAAAAATTATTACATAAGTAATCTGAATATAATAATATAATATTATATGATACTCACTCAATACATAATTATTATATATTAATTATAAAATATTATATATTAATATTAATTTATTTATATATATACAATATATTAATATATAATATTATAATAATAAATAATACTTATAACCAATATATAATAAATATATATTAATTAAGCATCACATTTAAAATTTAAATATGAAATTACATTCAAACTCCTCGCATAATAATCAATCAACAATTCGATAATATCTATCAACAACTCGAGGTCTAAAAACATCGAGGCCGAATCGCCCACATTTTCTCGATTGTAATTCCCACCTTACCCTCATTGTTACTTTGTATCCCTTTTTATAGGACCCAAAATGAAAACACTCTCAAGACTGAACTCCTTCCATTACCACACGAAAATTCGATAAATTTCCCAGCTGCGCTTTCGAGCCGTGGAGGCTTTATCGTCGACTACAAAGAAGAATAATCGGTCTATTTTATGGCGGAAACCCTAAATAAGGTGAGCCCTGGGGTCCCTTTCTCTCAAATTCCTTTTGTCTTTCTAGTACTGTTCCTTTCCTCGATTCCATGATTTTCACACAATATAGGTTTTCAATACCATAAATAAGGATTTCGCCGAAGGAGTCGAATCTGGCATGACCTCGGATGATTGGAAGAGGGAGCCGGCACCGGTAGCAAACTTTAATAGCTACGTCGCCCTTGATGTCGCAAATCTCTCGCTCCTCGCCACCACCATCCCCGGCGAAATTGATTTCGTCACCAGTCCTGGAACTCCAGTAATCTCATTTTCCTTCCTTCCTCCCATCTCCGATTGCTATATTCTATGTAAAATTTAACAAGCGTATGTTTATTGTCCTTCTTTTTTTTCATTTATAGGTTAAGAAGGCGCTCTCGCGAAAGGAATCACAGCGCCGAGGAGAGCGAAAGGCACCTGACTCGGCCTGCGTAGTGGCCGCCGGTAAGTGATGACCGCATATTTTTCCAGGTGCAGGTTGAGGGATGGATTTAGGGGTTATTTTTAAATTAGGCATAATTCTAATCTTAATTAATAATTTGAGCTTGAAAATTTTTTTTTTTTTAAGAAAATAGGCCTAGTCGTCCATTTAGTCGTCCATTTTGACGGATGACTGGCGTCGAAGTGTCCACATCAAAGTCAGTCGTCTTTCAAACGAATGACTGACGGAATTTAAATTTTTTTTTCCGTAATTTTAGGAAGCACGGGTGAGAGAGAGAGCAGTTTTATTAATTTTTTTAATTTATATAATTATTTAAAATATTTAAAATATATCATTTATAAATATTTTTTATAAAATATTTAATAACTAAATATTTATATATTTAGTTATTAGTTTATTTATTTATATATATATATAATTAAATATATAACATAAAAATATTTTTAATTATATATATAAATTTATAAATTTATTTAATAATTTTTTATTAATTAATATAATTATTTAAAATATATAATTTTTTATTAATTTTTGTTAATATATAATTTAAAATATTTAAAATATATAAATAAATAATTTTTAATAAATAAATAAAGAAATGAATAAATTATATAAATATTTTATAAATTATATAAATAAAATAATTATATATATATATATATATATATATTTATTTATTTATTTATTTATTTATATATTTAAATTATATAAATATTTTTAAGTTATATAAATAATTTAAAAATATTTATTTATTTAAAATATATAATTAGTTAAATAAATAAATAAATAAAATTTAAATTATATAAATATTTAGTTATTTATATATTTATAAAATATTTAGTTATTTATATATTTATTTATTTATTTATATTTATTCCTTTCTTTATTTAAAAATTATTTATTTTTTTTTTATTTTTATTATTTTTTTATTATTTTATATTTTTTATAATTTTTTGTTATTATTATTATAGACTTATATAAATAAATAAATAAATATAATATATATATATATAATTAAAAAATATTTTATAAAATTTTTTAAATTATATATTTTTAAATATTTTAAATTATTTATGAAACTTAAATATTTATATAATTTAAATATATAAATAACTATATATATATATATATATAATATATATATATATATATATATATAATTCCTTTATTTTTTTTATAAAATATTTATATAATTTATTTTTCTTTATTTATTTATTAAAATTATTTATTTATATATTTAAATATTTTAAAATTATTATATAACTTAAAATATTTATATAATTTAAATATATAAATAACTAAATAAATTTATAAAATATATAATATATATATATATATATATATATATATATATATATATATATATATATATATATATATATATATGTATATATATATATATAATAATATAATACTATATTATTTATATTTATTTATATTTTTATAATTTATTCTTTTCTTTATTTATTTATTAAAATTATTTATTTATATATTTTAAATATTTTTTAAATTATTTATTAACAAAAAATTAATAAAATTATATATTTTAAATAATTATTAATTAATAAAAATTATTAAATAAATTTATAAATTTATATTTATAATTAAAATTATTTTTAAATTATATATTTAATTATATATATAAATTAATTAATTAATAATTAAATATATAAATATTTAATTATTAAATATTTTAAAAAATATTTTTAAATTATATATTTTAAATATTTTAAATAATTATATTAATTAAAAAAATTAATAAAACCGCTCTCTCTCTCTCCTGTGTTTTGTAAAACCATCGAAAAAATAAAATGAATTTCATCAATCATCCGTTTGACAAAGGCCCATTTTTTTTTAAAAAAAATTTTTTAAACTTAAACTGTTAATTAATATTAAAATTATGCCTAATTTAAAAATAAAGTTATGAATTTATCATAATTTTTAAATATAAAAAATATAGAAGTATGAATGTGCGTTTATATATATATATATATATGTATAGTCTGAAAAATGAACTTTCTGAATTGACAAAATATAGATAAATTTTTATGATATTATATATATGAAAAGATATATTTTATCATAGATAAATAAATATTAATAATATTTTGTTATATAAATAAATATAAAAAATTATATATTAAGTATAAATATATGTATATTTATATGTATATATGGATGTATATATGTGTGTAAATCTCTTTAAAATGAGTATTATTATTTATTTTTTTTAAAATTAATCTTATATTTGATTTCAACATGCCATCAAAATAAATATTAATTATTATTTATAAATAAAATTCGATCTAGTTAATATTTATTAATAACATAATATTGCTAATAAATCAAACAACACCTTACGGTTCTGATTGATAAATTTTCTTAAAAAAATAATAATAATAATGATCCTCCATCGATCAATACTGTATTAATTAATTAATTAATTAAGGATTAATTAGCTTGAGAAGTTCTTGTGACGGGCTAACTGCTGAGCTATTTTGATGCGAAGGCGCGGAGAAATTGCCTGCTTTGATACGCGTGTTAGAAGATGGAGGAGAAGGAGCCCAGCGTCTGGGATCGACCGAAACGGCTAGATTGGCCGTGGGTGACGGCCGTTTCCGCCTCGCCATTAGGCGTCCGGCTCGATCCCCGGCGAGTTCTAATCTTCTTCGCAACTTTGTAAGCCCCTGACCTCCATCATAATTCATATATATGACACTAATATCTATATGATACGTGAAATTCAAAAGTCATTTGAGCCGTCAATTAATCTTGAAAAGTTTTTTATAATGCTCATGAATGAATGCTTGATTTAAGCCCATGTTGGCTTCATTCCTGCATTCATTTACGTGATGTACTGTTTGGTTTCAGGTCCAGCGTGGGAACGCTAATCCTGCTATATCTTACGCTCTTTACGGGAAATATTCCGGCCCGCAATGGCGACGTTCGGTGACCTCAGCTGCCCCGCAGCCACGACGAAGTACTCTTCCTCTCTCTTCTCCCATGCCTAATATAAGTATCTGAAGCTTTTCAATGGCGACGCATGCGCCTGAGATAGCTTTTCTTCACGTCACCAGCATCGAATCAGGACATTTTTAAAATGTTTTGTCTGAGCATAGAAGAAATTGCAAAGGGTAAAGTTGAAGATGGTTCGAGTGACTGCTGGTCCATGACCTGAGAAGCAGTGGAGTATGGGCAGAGAGTAATATGCATATAGGATTAGAAGAAAGGTTGCATCTTTACGGCTAGTTTTCTTTTCTTAGGCTATACCCTAAAAGGTTTATATTAAAAGTAGTGTACCACATCCATGAATTAATTTACAATACCATAAAATGTCACGCTTGCCTCTTTTTTTTTTTTTTTTGGTGTGAATGTTAAGGGTTGAACTCAAAATTTCGTAGAAGTGAACATCTAAAAGATATGTATGCACCAGGGAAAAAAAGGCAAAGGGAACTCAAATATTAGATTAAGGACTTCATTGGGATCAATTTTATTTTGTGTATTTTCTTATTTTTATGTTTTTTTTAATATCTTTGTTTAATGTGTGTGTATTAATACATTAAACATTTTTATTTTTTATTTTTTATTTTAAAAAATAAATAATATTATTTTTGAAATTTCTCAAAATAACTATTAAGTGTTTCTAGTATTTTGAAAGATAAATATCATCAACAAATATATTTTATTTTGAATCAAAATATTAATAAAATAATAAATAAGAAATAAAAATGATCAGGAATGATCTTATGGGATACAACAAAAACATGCTCATTATAGTCCAAAAAATCAATGAAGACACCTGCACCAATAGAATCAAAGCACTATAAAAATAATAATAGAAATCATGATAAGCCACTAACACTTGTCTAGACAAGAGAGAGTGGGGGTGGGAGTAAGTTTAATGATACTGGGGAGTAAGAGTGTAAACAAGTCAAGTTTTAATTTAATCGAGTTAAGTTTGTTTAAACTTTATTAAGCTCAAGCTCGACTCAAATGCTCCAGCTCATTTAAAAAGCATAATTTTGATAATGTGATATGCAATAATTGTTGTTATCGTTATGTACGATGATAAGTATTACAGTCAAAAAAGCTCGAACTCAAGCTTGATTATGAGCTCGAGTTCGAGCTCGTTGCTCGATAAGCTTAGCTCGCAAGCTCTTTAACGAGCTGAGCTTGAGTCAGCTCTGGAGTCAACTTAACTCACTTACATCCTTACTTGGGATGGATCTCAAACTACTAATATTCAATTAAAGCCCGTAACATCACTGTATGATGACGGTAGGCATAAACGGTTAGTCACACAAACATAAGAAGCAAAGCCAAGTTATCACTCCACCAAGTAAAGATTGTGTTAATCATTAGGATTTTTTATTTTTTATTATTATTATTTTTTGCAATGGGTATCCATCCAACATCTCACCCATCTTGTGGGTGGGGATGTCGTTATGATTAATCTTACGGGGGCTTAGCGTTATTCATCCACGCGTGTGGTCACTTACTTTCCCCAGGTATAAGCACCTCCTCAAGAGGATTGACTTGGTCAGGCGGGGTTCACCTACCCCAATTAGCTAAGAGACGGTGAGTTGGATATTTTTGGTTATTCTATTTATTTACTTTTTTTTCTTTATAAAGATGAGGAGATTATCTTTATATGGCTTTTGGGGACTTTAATGCTATAAAAATTCTATAGTAAAGTGATTTTTTCCATAACGCCATATATGAGATAGTCACAAGGTTGTGAAAATCGGATCGGACATAGAACTCAAAGAAAGAGAGATTCAAGGTTTGATGGTTCGATAGTTGAACCGGAGGTTAAACCGGATGACGTAATAAATATTTAAATTATTAAAAATAATCTAAATAATGAAATAATATAAATATATGATAAATATAAAATAAAAAAAATAATATATACATAATATTTTTAATAATTATAAAATTCAAATTCAAATTAAAATTTATTAATATATATATATATATATATATATATTTAAAAATTAAGAATAAGTTTATATAGATTTATAAATATTAATATAATTTATAATAAAAATATAATGTTTTTAACGTAATTTTTTTTAATTTATAAAATATAAATAATAATATAATATATAATATGTGAAATATTTATAATATATTATTATAAAATTTATATTTCTAAATAATTTATTTATACTCTAAAAAAATTTATAATAAGAGTATAAAGTTAAAATTTAAAATGTTATTTTTTATTTTTAATTTAAAATACCATTTAATATTTTAAAATGTAAACTCTTTAGTTTAATTGTTTATTCCTATAATTCAAGTCAAGTTTCAACATATTTCTAAAATCTTTTGTTGCATATCATAAAAGTAGCTAATGTTACACTCTTTATATAGAAGAAAAGAGCTTTTCAAGTAAAATCATTTGGACATATCTATGTTGTATCATGATATGATAGCTTGATATTTATTTTATAAATTAATTTAGCTAAATATACATTAAAATATATTAAATTTATTTTTAAAATATTTAATTAAAATGTTATGCTTAATTATTAGTTAAAAAAATTGAGTCATTTTATTAAAAAAATAAAAAAATTAAATGAGATTTATTTGAATCGATTTTTTTTATAAAACTTGTTAAATCGGTTGAACTGGCCGGTCAACAGGGTAGTCATTATGATGTATCAGTATTTTCAAAAAAAAGTATGCAGACATATGTCGGCGATAGAGAATTGTTAAATTAAAATAATTTTAAAAAAGTAATGGGACATCTGTATACTAAATTATTAAATGAATATATTATAAAAAATAATTTTATATATAGTTTGTTAATATTAAGTTATTGTATAGTATTTTAAAAATTTTGGGCATAAGATTTAAATGAGAAACAGAAGATAATAAAATATATTTATTATAAATAATTAAAATTATAAAAAAATAATCTTTATTCTAATGGCCAATCATATTTTCAATTAGATAATATGTTAATTTGATCAATTGATGACAATATAAACTTACTTTAATCAAATCCAAAATTGTTCATTCTTTCAAAATTATTAAGAAATTAATTTACTAAATACAACTAAATAAATTTTATATTCTAAATCTCAAGAACTAGCAGTTGGGGATTAAGAAATAAAAATATAATTGATATGTCACTGAAAATTTTACTAGTTGAAGCGTGAATCTTGATATCAAGCAATTACGAATTGAGGCCAATCGTATTAAGCACTTAAAATATAATTGAAAATTTTGAAATATGAGTTGGATCCGTAAATAGCTCATAAATATGGAGCGTTTATAGTAAAATCGAGGGTCTTGATGAGCCGAATCTAATAAGCCTAAGATCTATTAATTCTGACTTCATTTGAGTATTCAAATACTTAAAATACATCAGATGATCGAAGTAATCATTTTGAGCATTTGATGGAGTGGTTTGGATTTTGCAGTATTTATGAAATGTCATTTTTATAAATAATCTCATTCTTCACTGAGTACCCCAAGCTAAAATGAGAGGCTGTGAAATCGAAGAATCTCAAATAATCGAACCGGTCACCGTCGCTAGATCATCGCCACCCACCACACGCCATACCACCCTGCCGGTCATTGCCGCCCACCACCATGGCGTCGCTACCGCCACCGCCGATACCGCTGGGGATTACCGCCGGGCTTCACCCATCACCACTACTGCCGTATTACCGCTGCCGCGAACTACCGCTTCAACAAGGCTGGATCATCGCCGATTGCCGCTGCTTCACCACATCGCTTGCTACCAACTTCCACCCAACCATTTTTCGATAGTTTTCGTCGGATCATCAAACTACCACCTTAAGCAATGCCTTCATCACTAATCTTGTGAAGCTTGTCACAAAAATATTCTAGCAAGCTATCATTCTCCAACTTTGGAGAAATGATAATAATTGTATCAGAAGCTGATATAGTGAAATATTCTAGCAAGCTATCCTTCTCCGACTTTCACGTAAAAATCGTGAGATCTCTCAAATTTTTTTGTTGTGCGTGTAGAATTTTTGTGCAATGCTAGACATCGAATTCTCATACTCTACCGACTTGAATCTTTCTGCACGCAACAATAATAAGATTATATTGAAATACAAAACATAAATTTGAATTAAAAGTAAAAATAATTTCAATAGATCAAATTAAAACTTCTCTAACATCCAAAATTCAGCTACATCTATCCCTTGGATTAACAATTTAAAATATTATGCAGAGAATTAAGAGAACTCATGATGCACAATTTAGAAAATTAAAAATCGAAAGGAAATAAACTAAGAGGAAAGCTCAAATCCGAGAGCTCTCGCAAATCGTCTCCGTCGCTGTCATCCTCCCCTCGCCGGAATATGTCGAGAACCACAGTAACTTCCATTGACGACTGCTTCAAAAGAAAATAGCACCGCGTAGCCAAAAGCGGTGCCTTGGCGATGCCTTTTTGGTCGAGAAAGGCAGAGAATTCGGGAACGTAGCTTCGAGATAAGCATTGTGGCAGCCTTCTTCTGTCGCTGGAGAGGATGATAGGCACCAGAATTAGGGTTATGCTCCAGTTTTTCTAAGCTTAATGGATGAATGATTGATCTAACCCTGCAAACTCTAATATGTATAAATAAAAAATCAATTTGAAAGTAAAAATAATTGGGCGATTTATATACATACCACACAATTCTTATGTATTTACATATCAAATATCTAAACTTAAATTTGCACATATATGACATCATAAATTTCAATATCATATAAAAAATATCATCATCACTCACTTTTAAAAGTGAAATACATCTTTGAAGCATAGAAAAATATTAGATAAATAAATATCTAATTTTAAGTGTTAGATATATATATATAAGAATTGTGTGATTTATATGTAAATCTTTCAAAATAATTTTGAAGTTATTTTCCACCTTTTGCATTCATGAGTTAGTTTGGTAGTTCAATTTTTAAAGAGTTGGGCACGACACTCTCATTCAATACTGCTCATCACCTTGAAACAGATAGGCAGATTGAGATAAGCAATTGTAGCCTAGAATAATACTTAGACTACTTTGTCATGGACAATCCAAGCAATCGGTCTAGATTTCTTTATTGGGCTGAATATTCTTACAATAGTTTATTCCATAAGCCTGACTTTCTCTATATAAATGCATACCACCTCGCCTAATTCCTTATGTTGGACATTCATCAAATGTATAGGTGTTAAATGACTTATTATTATAATGTGCACAACAATGTATGAAATCACACAAGCCAACAAGCATCATCAAGACATATCCTATGGCATCAATTCACTGGTCTTAGTCAAACTCCACCCATATCAACAACTCTCCCTTCATGATCATCGCTACTCAAAACTAAGTCAATGTTATTATGAATCATTCACGATTTGAATGAATTGGTGCGTTGCCTATCGCCTACAATTACCTCCACATTTCAAATTCCCCATCCTTTCCAATTTCCTTAACCATATACAAAATACTTCCTTGCATTCTACTCAAGGTTCATGGCTAAATCATCAAATTGTTCAACCTTCTATTGTTCTCTAATCACATCAATTATTACTCAATACAGACCCTCAATAACAATATTTAGTCTAGTGGGAAGGTTTACCATAAGAAGATGCTACTTGGATACCTAAACAAAAATTTCAACAAGCTTATCCAACTTTTAACTTTGAGGATAATGTGGATTTCCCAAGGGAGGAGGGACTTGATACGACTTAAATGGGTTCACCCCAATCACCAATAGTAATACCGTCAATCTGACCGAGACATGAAAGACACACACATCAACTAAACTTAAGGACTACTACACAAATTAAATACTAAAATGAATATTACTAGTTGCTGAACATCTATTACAATTTAATATTCTTAAATTTGTTATAGAAGCACAAATGTTCGATGATCATTGGTTGAGGTTATTATTTGCCAAGTAGGCACATTTTGGTTGTTATGTCGAATTAGGAAAGGGTATAAGTGGTGTATGCCATCTTCTCATTCAACAATGAAAAAGAATCCAAAACCTTCTTGATTTATTGTTTTCCTTCTTCTACATTATTTTTCTTGTTCCATTCTTCCAGTCTATGTCGTCTGGATTCTTTGCCTTTAACATGTTCGGAAGAATTTGCTATTACAATTTATTTGGTGTAATCAATAAATATATATAATTAAATTTGATATACTTGATATAAATAATTTTATGATTCCTAGTAACTTCTAAAGTTAAGGGTGTAAATAAGCCGAGTTTGAGCGAGCTGAGATTCTGCTCATATTCAGCTCGTGTTCGAAATAGCTCGTTAACTCACTGTTCGAATTCAACTCGAAAATATATTCGTGTTCTTTAAGAGCTTATGTTCGTCTCGAAATAGCTAGTTTATATATTTTAAAATAATATATTTTAATAATTTTAAATTAAATATTTAAAAAAAGTATGAATAGAAAATTATATTTCATAAGCTCTAAAGTCTAAATTAATAAAAATAAAATCACAGATTCATAATTGATAATAATAATAATAATAATAAATTTAAATCAATTTTTAATGCTTTAATCAACTTTATCAATCAAATAATAATTTCCACATAATTAGAAATCAAATAATAAAATTTGAATTCTGAATATTTCAAACATTTACAAAATAAAAAATAAAATAAATATTAAATACAATAATTTACAAACATTTACTCTGTACACTTATGCTTCTACAAATATTACAAGATATCATTTATAAATAAATTCATAATTACATTACATTTCATATATATACACAATTAAAAATAAATATTCATATGTTTGAAGCTTATAATTAGGATTTTTGTCTTCAATATTCAAAATCTTTAATCCATAATGACACTTCATCCTGCAATCTATATAATATATTAGTAAACCTGATAAAAAAATGATATATTAAAAATAACCAATGGGCTGAGCTACCTCAACAGATTAAATCAAACAATCATTGATGTCATCATAGCTTGTTGGCTGCTTATATTAAATACTTACAAAACATAAATCAACAAAATAAAATACATAAGAATGGATTTTATAGGATTTAAAATGACCAAAAAGAAAATTAAAAAAAATAACAAGATATATTGCAAAACATTAAAAAAAATGGGTTGGGTGTCTGGTACAGCTAAAAAACCATAAAACCAAGTAACAAAAAATTAAACCAACACTAAGTAAGCCAACAAAAAACAAAAGTACATATTGGTTATGCAATACAGAAACAATGAGAGCGGTCAAAAACCGAATCTGCGAACGGAAGAACAAAAAAGCAAGAAACATAATAGAGATAGGATGCACAAGCAGTAGCCAAACTGAATTAGAAAAATATAAGCGTGAAATCCAATTAGACAAAAAGCAAGAAAAGCTCTTAATCACAAAGTTAAACCAAGTATATTATCTGTTATATAAGCAACCAAATAATAAAGGTAAGTTGCATCTCTTATAAAAAATTGTTATTACCATCATAGCCCATCAATTCACAACATTTAGCATAACACCAAGTGCAATATATGTAACCTTAAAAACTATTGAATATATATGTATAATAACAATATTAAACCATAAAATTCAACAGTATATAATAATATAACTGCAGTATTAAACCACAACATTCAACAAGATATAAACAATAACAAATTAGAAGATTAAACCAAAAATAACATAAGTATAATAATATAACATAGCAGTATAGATATAATGCAGAAGCAGCACCGTAGTAGGCAGAATCAAGTTAGATAGCCAACCGAAGAACAAAAAATATGAAAAGCTCATGATCTCAAGATTAACCAAACTGTTAAAAGAATAATCATTTATTGCCTATGTGGGCTTCAAAAATTCGCCACCGACCTCTCAATAATTTTTTGATATTGAATTGAAGAGAGTATGATTTGAAGTGTCGTTGTGATTTTCAGAAGGTAGATGGAATAGTAGATAAGACACTACCCAGAGATTTCATCCTCATTTGGTGAGGACTTTAGATCTGCTTCTAGGTTTCCATAAACACAAGCCCCTATAGTTAATTACCCATCCTAATAAGTGAGGAAAAACTTTCAATTAAGGCTAGTCATTAGATCGCTGAAAGTGTAGCGTATAGTAGCAGCATATAGAGTTTCAGAATTTAGATTATGAAATTCATCATTTCAGCTTAAACCGGATGGTTGGGGAATGATGATATGCTCGATCTAGATCCCATGGTACCATCCCGGGTGGTCCCTAGTTTGAGAGGAGGTAGTCGACAACCCGACAAAAGGATCCTCATCGAACACATGCCATCCAATAATCCTTATACACTAGGGTGGTGTTTATCTAAGGAGATAGTCTTAAGTATACCTTAGGCGAGGGGTTGTTTGCCCTATCAAGTATATCATATGATTCACAACTCAAAGGCGAGCATTGGGGAGCATCTGATACCGATCGTAATATAATAAAGTCTCTGGCCAAACCACCAGATTAGAGGACTCTGGTCATAATTCATCTATGGAGCCTATTGGCCAAGCCACACAGTCAGAGGACACGGGCCACGTCATTACTGGTGTGAGATTGATTGAGAGTGAACATAGAAGAACACTTGATTTGACATTGGCTCCTTTGTGAGCTAGAATTTTCTTAACTTGTCACCCCTGACAAACTATTGCAGAAAGTGGATAGATTGAGTTTAATTTAAGTTTTTAATGATAGAGTTTCATTTAAGCAATTTTTATATTACTACTTAATTTGATTTGAAAAATAGATTAATTTGAATATGTTTAAGAGCTTTAGATCAACTCGAGCCAATGAGAGGATTAGATATACTATCACCTAACAGAATTAGTTTTCTCAGATATTTCACTGATTTGAAATACTTATTATAGGTTTTTAGATTTTGTTAACCTGAACCCAGTCCTAAGACTAAACTGGGAAGCAACCCACGCAGCATCTTCAAACACTTGAATTTAAGCATTCATCGTAATGTCAGGGCCCATGCTGGTGTATTTAAGAAGTTAGGCAATTTTTATTTTTGAGTTATGAGATTGATTTCAGATTACTACTTAACTTGATTTGAAAAATTGATTAATTTGAATATATTTAAGAATTTTAGATCCTGTCAACTCTGTTTAGGCTAACAGGGATTAGATCTCTATCACTGAGTGATATTTCACTGATTTGAAACTCTTATTATAGGTTTTTAGGTTTTGTTAACCCGAACCATGTCCTAAGACTAAACCGGGAAACAACCCTCGCAGCATCCTCAGACACTTGAATTTAAGCATTCAGCATAGTGTCGGGGCTCATGCGGGTGTATTTAAGAATTTAGGCAGTTTTTATTTATGAGTTATGAGATTGATTTCAGATTGCTACTTAATCTGATTTGAAAAATTAATTAATTTGAATATTTTTAAGAGTTTTAGATCTTGTCAACTTTGTTTAGCTGCTAACAGAGGATTAGATCTATCCACCACATAATCGCCGATATTTCACTAATTTGAAACTCTTAATATAGGTTTTAAGTTTTGTTAACTAACTCGGTCTTAAGACTAAAGGACACACCGCATCAAAGATCCTGACACTTGAATTTAAGCATTCAACATAGAGTCAGGGGCCCATGCGGGTGTATTTAAGAATTTAGGCAATTTTTATTTCTAAGTTATGAGATTGATTTCAAATTGCTAATTAATTTGATTTGAAAAATTGATTAATTTAAATATGTTTAAGAGTTTTAGGTAAACTCTATTTAGCTGCTAATAGAGGATTAAATCTACTGTCACCTGACAGAATCAATTTCTTAGATATTTCATTGATTTGAAACTCTTATTATAGATTTTTAAGTTTTGTTAACCCAAACCCAGTTCTATGACTAAACCGGGAAATAACGCAAAGATTCTCATAATTTGAATTTAAGAATTCAAAGATAGTGGCATGCGGTTTATAGTATTTTAGATAATTTTATGTTTGAATTATGAGATTGACCAGATTTTTTATTTAATTCCAACTTTAGCCTGCACAGACATTTCAGACATTAAAATTTACACTTGAAATCTCTATGTTCGAGTACATGCAGACATTTATAGCTTAGCTAATTTCATCTAATCAATGATTTCGTTGATTTTGAAAATCATAATTAGCATAAAATTCCTTAATTTTTTATTACAGGAAGCCCTATGATTTTTATAGAATTGGATTTAGTATTGCCTTCTATCTGCTTGTACAAAGAGTTGCAGATCCAATGGCGAAGAAGACATTTCGATTTAGATTGTAGTTTGAAGTATTACTTGCACTGTGTTTACTTGTTGAGTTTTTGTAATTCTTCCAATTTGATTATGTTCAATTTACATCACTTTTGATAAGTTATGCTGATTTCAATGTTTATTGATTTAACCCTACTTATGCTTATTAGTTAGCATAGTAATCACCTTGATATTCATATAAGAGTTATTAAACCTAATTTGGATTCATCCATAGACTTTAAGTTTCTTGTAAGTTTATTATGAGTTTAGAATTAGTCCCCCCCCTTCCAAAGTCCAATTAAATCTTGTTTAATTTTGAGGAATTTATAAAAAATGAGAACTCGCCAATTACTTCAATTTAAGCCATAGAGAATCACAATTAGAGTTTATAAGTTTAATATAAGCCTCCCCAAAATTTGTGAGTTTAATATTAGCCTCCCCCAAATTTAACTTAGATTTTAAAGGAATGTTCTACTCTTTCCAAAATTTTCTTTAAAGGCTTCCCATTTTTTTGTTTGATGCTTTTAGTTTAAAATTAGCTACAGGTTTTGTTAGCGTTCCTAAGTTAGTTCATTTCACTCTCCCTTTTTTTTCTAAGTCAAATAATTTGATATTTTGGAACCTCTGATCATCAGTGTCGTGATCAGGTGTGGCTTTTGTCAGACGCCTCTTGAGTGAATGAGCTCTTGAAACACCATAGCCATTTTTTTTATCTCGCTTTCTTGAGCACAACTTGATTGAAAAGAAGACATAAATAATATATATTCATCCCCCACCTTGGTCTAGAATTACAAAAATTTCATTAAGCATTTCGCAGGGGAGCATCTAATGAGTGTTGGTTTACTCAGACGCCTCTTGAGCATGAGCTCATGACACACCTGCCATCTCGTCGACTCTCGAGCACAACGAGGTCTTCAAACCCGCAAATAAACACAAGCATGTATATATTTACATTCAAAGATCACACATATTCGCATTTTTTTAACCGCAATGCTACGAGAACAAGGTTGGGTATGAATCGAATATATAAGGAGTTTGACAGAAAATCAAAGAAGAATCCCCTTGACGATGTTTTTCCGATTCGGAAGGTTGGAAGGCTAAAGCGAGGAATACGATAAGGGAAATTGAAAGAAAAATTCACCTCTTGATGATGTTCTTCCTCAGTACAAGAAATTAAGGGGAGCAAAAAATTGAAAAAAATTGCCTCTTAACGACGTTTTCCATCAGGCGAAAGCAAAAAATGGCTAAAGTGAACGCGAAAAAACCAAAAGAAGCCTCTTGACGATATTCTTCTGACGAGCTGCGCTGGCCGCGAGAAATGTGGTTGGGCCGAATGGAGAAATGGGTTGGCAGTGGCACGGGATTGCGTGTGCGGGCCCGTGGGACGGGCAGGCCTGCGGCTTTTATGGGCGAGAGTAGGTTTGATTGGCGGGACCGACAGGATGGAGCGGTCTGCGGCGAGGCGGGACGCGCGATTCTAGCGGGATGCGCAGTTCCGGCGGGATTTGGCCGAAGCAACGTGCATGGGATGGGCCGAGCAGTTGCGGCTGTTGAAGCAGGTTTGGAACGCGGGCCGGATGGGCTTGGGCCGTGGGAAAGAGGGTTTGGAACGCAGGCCGGACGACTTTACTGGGCTGTGGGAGACGCGCCAACGGCGGGTTGGCGGAGCGGCGGTTCCAACGGGATTGCACCGCGATTTTCTGGTAACGGTGGCAGGATCGCTTGCGGGCCGGAGGGATTGCTGGCGGGAAGGCAGAGCAGAAGAGAAAAGACTCAATTACCTGTGTTTTTATTTCATTTCCGACAAGAGAGAGAATCCAGGAGAGAGAGAAATATGGGAAGGAAAAATAAGGAGGGAATAGAGAGAGTGGGGTAGTTTTTTTTTTTTTTTTTTTTTGAATCAGATAAACTAAAAATATAGGAGAACGACATATTTAATTTAAGAATTTTTAATAAATTTTAAATTTATTAAAGTTTTAATGGACTTACGCAAAATTAATACCAATATATATATAAATCAAGTTAATTGTTGTAACGATGGTGTTT
The DNA here is from genome assembly GCA_021442155.1 of Cymbidium sinense. Classification (NCBI taxonomy): domain Eukaryota; kingdom Viridiplantae; phylum Streptophyta; class Magnoliopsida; order Asparagales; family Orchidaceae; genus Cymbidium; species Cymbidium sinense. The sequence continues at coordinate 94,283,054 of CM038231.1, forward strand.
TAATGATCTGACGTTTAGTTTGAGTGCCAAATCAATCCGTTTAAAAAAATGTGCCATCGCTGACCGCTCGATTTTCACGCAGACTCATTTAAATTGAGTGTGAATATACTGATAGATTTCAACGTGATTAATGGTGAAATTTGAAGGTCGTTTGTCATCGTGCCTCCCGACCTGCATGCGCAGACGCATTGACTCGAGCGCTTGATCGTTGATTATCGACAATATTTATATCACCAATTGATTAACGCTGCGAAAGTTCATTCGTGATAGGTCAATTGAGTTAATTTTGCGACGCCCTTGCATTTTAGCCTCGAGAGCGCTTACTGATTATTACATTTTCACTGATCCAATTAATTGTGAATAGTCTTATTTGATAGTTTTCAATATTTTGAATCTAACAACATGATCAATTTCATAAACGAGTCGCTCGGACATCGCGAATTTCGACTCGATATGCACAACACATTGATAAAGCACTTAATCGATTGATCATTAGATTTTGCAATATTTATATTCTGATCAATTTCGATGTTCTGAATGTGGCAGTGAAGTTTGTTCGTCGATCGGAGATCATTTAGAACATTTTCGGTGATGTCAGGTATTTTGATCCCGCGGCACTATCACGAAGTCCGTGAATTAGACTTGTGGGCTTCACTCGAATGACATTAATGGAGGTCACCTATCACAACAATACCCTAAAAATCAACAATAGAGATATAATGCAAAAGTAGCAGTGTAGAACTGAATTAGACAACCAACCAGAAGAGTAAAAAGCAAAAAAGGACTTAATTAGAAAGTTAAACCAAATGTATCATCTGTTATATAAGCAGCCAAAAATTAAAGCTAAGTTGCATCTCTTGTAGAAAATGTTATTACCATCATAGCCCATCAATTCACAACATTCAACATAACACTAAGTGTAATATCTGTAATCTTAAAAACTGCTGAATAGATAAGTATAACAAGCAGTTAGTTATACAAAATATGATTAATCCCACATATTTATTTGCAAGACACTTACTTCAGAAAGATAGAAACCATGATTTGGTCGACTTAGGAAGTAACAGACAGCCTAATTCAGGTGCGATGTTAGAAGTATAATAATATTAAACAATAAAATTCAACAACATATAATAATATAAATGTACTATTAAACTGCAAGATTTAAAAAGTTTTGATAAATCAGAAATTAGAAGATTAAACCAAAACCATCTAATGTTCAATTGTTCATATGACAATGAAGATGTGATCAAAATATGTCACTAACTAATCCTTCATTTTGAGCTTTCAAAACTTGAAAAAGGCATATGTAAGTTTTCTTCTTCCATCAGCTCTTGCTGAAATAAATAAATGATTAATTAACAAAACATATAAGGTGAGTAGGTGACTAATATGAACATTAAACTTTCAGTTTCAGAGTTCACAATATAATAACTTGAAATTATTTCTTACTAGTGGGTTCTTAATATTGTTTTGATAACCTCTAATCCAACTAGATGCACAAACAAGTGCATTAACCATCTTTGAGGATAAAGAGCTCCTAAAATCATCAAAAACTCTACCACCGGCACTAAATGCTCATTTAGATGCAACTGTTGTTATAAGAATTGTTAAGATGTCCTTAGTCATCTTGGATAGGCATGGATACTTCAGAGTATTCATCTTTCACCAATCAAGCTCTTCAAATTGATCATTCATGCACATGTACAACCTTTCTTCTAAATAGATTTGCAAGTCAGATTTTGAGGGTTGAACAAAATCCAAAGTGAACAAAATCGAAACCCAAGCATGCAATCAAAACTATGGATGAGAAAGATGCAACATTTGGTGTATGTGAAGAGCATGAAGCACTTACTGAACTAGTAGGAATATCAACTGCATATTGATTATATATTTACCATATAACATCCTCAACAATCTTAATCTTAGATTCTAATTTAACAAAAAAGTATATTTTAGGAAAAGTGAAGTTGATAAATTTCATCTTCAAATGAGGATCTAGCACAGCTACAACAAACATAAGTAAATTGCATTCACCCTAGTACTTATCAAATTTGGGTTTCAAGACATTTGCCATTTACTTTATGTATGCATCAGATGAGTTTCAATACTCCAATAGCAACTTTTTCACATATATGACTGTTGGAAGAAAAATATTTATGGTGGGATAAAAAGAATCATTTTAGTAACATTATGAAAAATAACAAGAAATTTTCTTATTTGCTCATACTTTATCCATTCAAAATCTTGAGGCAACCATCGATAATTATTATCTCGAGCAGTATAATGCATAAAAACATTAAGATAAAGAAAAGCAGATTCAAGGATCAAGTAAGTGGAGTTCCAACATGTTGGAACATTAATAGATAGGCCTTTTGAAGTGAAAATTCTTAATTGCTTGACCACTTCTACAAATTTATGTAATCTTGCTTGAGACTTTTTGAGATACTTTACTGACTCCCTAATTTTATAAATAATATCATGAACCTCCTTCAATTCATCTTAACTCATGATATTCAAGATGTAAGCATAACATTTAACATGAAAAAAATGCCCCAAAAATGTAACTTGCAACTATACTGAAAAATTAACTTTAAGAGAATTAGCAACAACACCATTATTGCTAGCATTGTCCAATGTGATAGTAGACACTTTATCCTGAAGATTTCAATTTAATAAGCAATCACATACATCATCACAAATGAAAATACCAGTATGTGGTGGCTCAAGCTCAATAAAACTAATGATTCGCTTATGTAACTTTCATGATTCATCGATGTAATGAATTGTTAAACACATGTATCCAATAGTTTGATTGGAAGTCCAACAATTAGAAGTTAGTGAGACTCTATTTATGCCTTTAAGATATGTTCTCAACTTATCTTTCTCTGTTTCATAAACTTTCATACAGTCACTCTTTATAGTGTTTCAAGAGACCCTCTCATAATTTGGATTCAAGACCTTCAACAAAATGTTGAACCACATATGCTCAACAATCATAAAGGGGAGCTCATGCACAATGGTCATTTTTACAATAATTTCTCTGATTTGAAGCTAATCATAATTTTTTGGATCATAAAACATAGGTAAGTCAATCAGTATTGGCATCAAAAGCAAGAAATTTAATAATTTATGTCTTTTATTAGAAAAATTAATAACTTGTTTATTCTCTATTTTAATTTTCTCATTATTTGACATGCCTCAATAGTTGTGAAGTAGTGCTTGTTTTAGATTTATGGAATTTTGTATTACAACAAATACATTGTAAAGAAGGTGAGGAAACTCCTTTGAATATTGATGTAGTTTCAATGAAATATTCTCAAACTATAGATGTTTTTTTCCTACCCTTCTTCTATGGGAGTTCTGTGTTTGCACTCAAAACTAACTATGCCTATAATCCAGTTGGTTCTATTAAAACATTTGGATTTTCACTACTATTTTCAACTTCTATAGCATTAGCAGATGATGCACTTTGAGAAAGATCCAAGGTTGACATGATAACAAACTAAATAAAAGGATAAAAATATGAATTAAAATTAACTCAAATAATATAGTTTCAACAATCCATAGATATTACATTTCCTATAGATGAATTGCATAAACAAGTCATTTGTGACATTTATGATAAAATAATACTACAAGAGGTGTTCAACACAACCTTCATAATATCATTAATGCATTGGATATTTCATACAAAAAGCTAAGTAAAACTCAGTTTTAAAATTTTCTTTCCATCAAGAACTATCAAACTAAACACTAAATAGAAAATTCAACTGATATGTGATGATGAAATTGCCCAAAAAAGACTCTCCAAACTACTAACAAATCATACTACTTTATTCAAATAAATACCAACAAGCATTCCATAATAGATTTGCAGTATAACCCAGTCAATCACTCACTAAGTCACCAAGATACGATCATAACATAGTTAGATAATTCAAGGGAATCATGTCATTGAATAAATAAAATAAAATTGAACACAAATTAAGAATTTACAACACTGTATATTGCCCTAAATCAAAACTTGCTTTCACAACAATTTCAAAAGGTCTGATGAAAATAAAGCATCAAGTTTTTGGATAGCATAAGGTGGAGAAAGATACTAAAGACATCAAGCCCTTTTTTAACATCTTCATCTACATATTAAACACCAAAATCCTCAAGCTATAGAAGTAAAGAAATTTAAAAAAAACCTTTTATGAAGATTCACAAGCATTTACATAAAATAGAGCCTTTGAGTATCCTGGGAATAAGCATATCAAGCATTTCAATACCGGATATAGAAATATATAGTAGGCATCAAGCTATGTTTACCAAGGTGTTGAATCTACAAATCAAATAGTAAAACCCTCCCGTGGAAGTAAGGAATTTTCAAAAAGCCTACAAGCATCAAGCTATGTTTCTCATAACTGAAATTTCGAAAAGGCATCAAACTATGTTTCTCACATTTTAAATTTAAAAATCAAAAAGCATAACCCATAACTCATATAATCGAAATTTCAAAAAGATTCTTTGATGTCTTGATGATTTAGAAATCAAAATCCTAAATCAGAGATTTCGAAAAGCCTAGACACAATAAATAAATCAACATTTGGATGCACACTACCAACTACAAATAAAAAACCAGAGCCACGAATCCTAGAAGCTTTAAGACCATTTATGCTTTTATCAAGAAACCGAAGTAATCACCAAATTCACCACATATTTATTACTTTACATATCAACAAGAAAAACTACATATTAAACAGAAATATGTAGATTGTGAGGGAGAAGAGTGAAGATAATGATACTACATGCAAAGTAGACCGAGTCCCAAGTAGAAGCCTGATAAAAAAAGAAAATAACGGACGATACCAAACCCTAGAAAAACATAAATCGTGTTTAGAGGTTCGACTCTTGCTATAGATAGCAGCGTTGCAACTCGCAAGACTCACAACTCCCAGTTCGAGAATGCCCTAAGAGTAGAAAGTGACGGATTTACAGGATTATGGCAAATGAAGCTAAATCGATCAAGTGTCTGAGACGACGTGTTACGGCCGTGCGTCGTGAGGAAAGGGTTTTATCTGAGTAGGGTTTATAAGTGTTTAAATCTTAGCCATAGCCCAAAAATATGATGGCTATGATATTATCATAATCAAAAAAATTCCTAAAATTCATTATAATATATTTTACCTTATTTGATTTAAATTGTATTAATTAATTTAATTATTTAAATAAATATAAATTTTAAAAATATTTAATAATATAAATTATATTTTAAATAAAATTTATATAATTAATTATACTTATTTATTTATTTCTAAATCGAAATAACACGATCAACAAATGATTGTTCATGTTCGCTCGGATAAATCGAGTTTAAAATATTTGTTCTGCTCGCTACTAACGAGCCAAACACGGCTCAAACAACGAGTTTTTTGACAGCCCTATCTGTAGTAACATGCTAAATAAAAATTCCTACCTATCTTTAATATTCAAAATATAATTTTAAAATGAATTAAAGATGTCATAGCTTCAAATTAATTTAAATATTATTATGTTCTAAAAAATTTATGTCAATAGAGTCAGAGAGTTTTTTATATCTTAGTTTTGTATGAAGATCGAGACAAAAATAAATGAAAAAGAGCATGAAGTGCACTAAAGCTTTTACATGGAAAACCCGATAATAGAAAAATCAAGGAGCCCAGCTCAACTTAAATATTTTCACTAGATGTTTGTTTGTTATAAATATTCTATCATTGCAAAAATCATATAAGATGAGATTATAAGAGTGGGTCTTTAGTAAAAAATATCATAGAGTCAGTCAAGGGTGCTCAATCTGAGGTGGCAGAGTGGAGGTCAGATAGTTGAGTTCCAATGAGGATGATTATAGTTTGATGATATCAATTGGGCGACAATTCAGAGATGGCAATCCAACGATGATCACTCGATGGTCCTACAATAGAGGTTGAGCGGTTGTCTAGTGACCATGATTGATCGTGGTCCGAACAAGTGGAATTATGGCGTCCAAAGAATAAACAATTGGGTGGTGGTGGACATATGATGGCAATTGGGCAATGAACTGATGAAGATGTCCAAACGACGAACTGGTGACAATGGTTGGACAACAATCTAGCGATAGTTATCGAGTGGTGCTCTAGTGATGATGACCAAGCAGTGGTCTCGCAATAGTTGTTGGGTGATGATTCAATGATAATGGTGGTTGGTCGACAGTAGCACTTCATGATTCTTCAAACTTCAAAGTTTTTTTTAATCTATTGTAAGTCCCCTCATGTGAAGAATGATGACTTATTTATAAATTTTGGAAGTGACATTCTATATAAATATGAGAAAAATATAAACCACTCCATCGAAATATCTAGGATGATTCCACCCATCATAAGATGTATTTAAGTCTTTTAGTGTCATAATAAATTAAAAATCTAGGCATCTTAAGCCTATTAGATTCTTCTCATCAAGACTCTTGATTCAACTCTAAGTATATCAAATTCGGATCCATTTGGTAACACAAATAAGATCCAAAAGTTTTCAATTATATTTTGAGTATTTAATCTAAGCTCATCTGAACTCGGATCATGTGCTACTTTTGGGGTAGTCAAATTCGATTTCATCGAGATGACCAGCTTGACGATATGTTTGCCAAGAGTAAAGTTTCAATGAACAAGATTTAATTTCAGGAGTTATACATTTGCACGTACATCAAGATTCATGCTCAAGCAAATGAATTTTTTATGATCTATCAAATATCAATTATCATTAAAATAATTTTAAGTGGTGCAAATTCAAAATATATCAAGATAAAATAATTTACGTGAATTTAAAATTAATATATATATATATATATATATATATATATATATATATATATATATATATATATATATATAATAGATTTCATAAAATAATAATTACATGATGCTTAAGTTAAAAATAAGTTATAATTAAATATTTTATCGGTCAATTATGAAAATAAAACTTTGATATGTTCTCTTAAAACAAATCAATATAATAATCACATGTGAGAACTAGCAAAATATAAACCGGTATGCATACATGTATAGATTAAAATATCCAAAAAAATAAGCTGTATGCAACTAAACACAAAATATTTGTCTCCATTAAATAAAATAATTTACAATTTTAAACTAAATTATGATAAAATAATAAGCCTTAAAATTTATTTTAGCATCGATTAATAAACCTTAGCTACAAGAAATAAGCATGTTGAAACAGCATAAATTCTAAAATATGATTTCTATAAAATTATCACACTTAATTATAATGCTTGTTTTAAAATAAGATTCATACACTTTGAGAAAGGTTCATTATAAACCTTAAAATATTAGTTTAATTATTTATAAAATTAAATTGCTCTAATATCAAAGAAAGAGATTAAATGATTATTAGTAAACACACCTCATATATACCATGACTTCTATTAAAAATGTCAACAAGGCATCTACCTTGATGCTTGGATTAGATTATTTCAACTTGTCTTTTAGGTTAAAATTGCATTAACTATTCTCAACCTCAAGTATTTAAACTTAACTATGCCTCCCCTTGTTTGATCCTCTATTCTTTCCTAAAGATTTTTTCAATCCCTCTTTCATATCTCAACACTAAGTCTTTGCTAAGTAGGACTTGACCTTATAATAACTACAGAATCCTCTAGATATTGTAACAATCATAGGAGGAGCCGATGGCATCATTCAATTTCAAATCATATTCAAGTCTCTTTAGTGGGCTTAATTTTAGCCAACTCTCAAGTAGACATTTTCTCGAGCACGCTCTAATTCTCACAGACTTAGTGGGTGGCATACGCTTTAATTTCTTCCCGTTGGTTCGATAGCAAGTTTATACTTTGTAATTTCCCTTGAAATCCCTAGAGCTTAACCTGTGAGCCTAAGTTTGACCTATAGTCGCTAGCCTAAGGACTCCATGACCATGGAGCACTTTGGTAATTTTTTATCATATGATCTAATCTCTTTGTTCAATCTCTTCTATAGAATTTAGATAAAAATATCATAAGTGATTTAAGCAAAGTTGATCATTATGTTAAGATAGACTCTTTTGTCTTACTTAAACCAATTAGGTTAGTTAAATTAGGATCATATTATTGGATAAATTGCTCATAACCAATTGTTTCATTAACAATGAGGTTACTAGTGTCCAAATGGAACAAAATAGATCTTTAGTGAAGGCTGATTGGTCTTCTAACCCAATCTAGTCATAATGGATGTATTTGACCTTGTAGAATCAAATTCTTCAAATTAATTATTTTATGCCTTACAAAATTTCACTAGGTCGATTATAGATAACTAAGCTCTAATTTGGTCTTGAGTAGATCAATTAGTCTTCTTAATTTTAATTAATTCAGGTTGACTTTAAGGCTACTTTGACTAAGTCAATTAAATTGAGTTAAATGAACCATTAAAATTCATCTCAATTAAGTAATCATAATTAACTTAAGCTTAGTTGAGCCTAAATTGACCACATAATTCATTTGACCCAAATTGATCCAAATGAAGTAATTTGTTCAAATTTACCAATTTGCTCAAAATAATTCTCTTGAAGTTGATGATGATAATTGAAATTTGATTATGATAATTAGTAATAATGATGATAGCATGTTGCATCAAACCAAAATAGGAAACCTTGCCATAATGAATGAATTGCTAAAATGTAAAATTGCTATTCTTACTAAGCACTAAGAGAAAGAGACCAACTCTTAAAGATTACATTAACAGAAAAGGACTCTGTTAACATAACCAGTGGTTACCGGTATATGATATAATCAATTAATTAATCAAGAAATAGTGTCCTATCAGTAATATTAGAGAAGTGAATGATATATCAATATTTAATAAATGAAAAATATTTTAATCTTAAATTGAGAATATTATAAAACTAAAGTTTGTTAAAGTAGGATTAAATCCTGTTGACCTCCATATATGTGTCATAAGTCAAGTGAAGCCTACAAATCGAATTCGATGGACTTCGGAAATGATACGAGCTCAAAATACACTGGATATCACTGAAAATGGTCGAAACAACCTTCGATCGATGAACGTACTTTGCCATCGCATTCAAAATATCGAAATTGATCAGAATATAAATATTGCATAATCTAAAGAGCGACCGTTAAAGCGATTGAGCTATCAATATGACACGAGACGGAAGCGATGATATCCGAGCGACCTCGTTACAAAATTGATCATGGCTTTTCAAAACATCAAAAAACTATCAAATGAGACTGTTTGTGCTCGATTCCGACGAGTCCGTGCAAATGTCGAATGATTGAAAGTGATAGTACGCAAATCGAGGTTGAAATGCACTGAACGTCGCCAAAATGAACTCAAATGACCTCTGATCGATAAACGGACTTTGCCATCACGTTTAGAATATCAAAACTAATCAGAATATAAATATTGCACAGCTTGATGATCAACTGATCAAGCGATCGAGTCGTCAATACGCCTGCACACATATCGAGGTCAAGAGACATCGACACAAATCAAACGACCTCCGTTCTTGAAATTGATTGCATCATTAGCTTTGAAATGTTAAAATCTATTAAATATGAGTATGCACGAATGTCGAGTGGTCGAAAGCGGTGACGCACATTTTGAGTTAAAATGGACTCAATTTGACGCCGACTTGAACCAAACGGCCACCGAATGTGAAACGAACGCATCGCATGTTGAACATCAAATAATCTACATCGATATATATATATATATATATATATATATATATATATATATATATATATATATATATATCTGTGTGTGTGTGTGTAGGTAAACTCAATTTAAAGTCGACACTGATTTAAAAAATTAACTTAAAACCCAAATCAAGCCCTAAATCCCTATTTCTACTCCCCTAAACCGATTTGGCCCGACTCCCTCGTTCGACCCCTTTTCTCCTTCACGCACGTCCTGGTCCGGTTTGGCCTCCTCTACTGCGCGCACGGGAAACCGAAGGCGCGACCTCCCTCCTCCCTTCACGCGAGCTGACGTCACATCTCCCTCTTCTCGCTTGTCGATTCGATCAGCTCCCTCTACTCACTTTATGTAATCCTCCACGCAAGCTCTTTCCAACTATTCCTCTCCTTCTTCAAACTGAAGGGCCTCTGATCCTCACTTCTTTTTCTCAATCCGAAAATCAAGATTTTCCTCCAAAATCGATTTTTTTTCTTCTCCTTTTCTTTCCTTATTCTTCCACCTTTCCTTCTCCCAATCAGAACTCCTTCGATCTTCCTTCCATCCAAATGTTTTTCCATTTCATTTTACAACCAAAATCCAAACCTCTCCTCTTTCCTCCTTCTATTTCACTCATCCTCATTTCCACAAAATATAATTTCACCTCTTGTAAAATCACTGAATTTGTAATCACAAGAATGGAAGATCACAGGTGGGTTCCTTTTTTTCGGTTTCTAATGTCGCACTCCTTTCATTACCTCTTCAAATCTACTTCGCCACAACCGGGGATGAACACCATCATGAGACGGATTTTTTTTTTCACGCCGACTCTTCTTTCATTACCTCTTCAAATCCACTTTAATGAGAAGAACACCATCATGATGTTCTTCTTTCGCTTTAACGCCGTCTTTATTTTCGCCCCGCTTCGACCCTTCACCATAACTAGAGTGGAACATCATGAAGTGGTTCTTCTCTTAGTTATACCCAACCTCATTTCATCGATCATTGCAAGCAGAAAAAAATGAGTGAGAACAAATGTGTGAATATAGATATATATACATATTTATTTTTCTTGCGTTTGAAGGGCCGTGCTCATCGAGAGCGATGAAAAATTGGTTGTGGTGTCGATATTAACACCGCCACGCCATGAGAGTGCATTGGTAAGCCAACATCTAGATCGCTTCTCTAGTGAAATGCCAAAATTTTATCAAAATCTCGTGAATTAGAAAAAAATGGAAAGTAAAAGATTCGGCTTAAGAACGTCAAATAATGAAACATAAAATTGAAATTCAAATTAAAACTCAAAACAAAAAGGAGGGAAAATAATATACAATGAACACAAAAATAAAACAAAAAAGAGGGATGTAAAACACTTATGAAATTTATCTAAGCAGAGTTGAAAGCCCACTAAAGTTTCTAACCATTCTCTTTCAAATGCTCCAACTCCAACCCTTCAAATAAATAGAATGGAATGTGAGACTCCCTTCAAATAAATTCAAGTGCTTGAGAAAGCTGCGTGGGTTGTTACCTGGTTTAGTCTTAGGACTGGGTTAACAAAACCTAAAAGCCTATAATAAGAGTTTCAAATCAGTAAAATATCTGAGAAATTGACTTTGTCAGGTGATAGTAGATCTAATTCTCTATTATCAGCTACACATAGTTGACAGGATCTAAAGCTCTTAAACATGTTCTAATTAATCAATTTTTAAGTAACAATATGAAACTACTTAAATGAAATTCTATCATTAAAAGCTTAAATCAAAACTCAATCTATCCACCTTCTACAACTGTTTATCGGGGATGACAAATTAAGAAAACTCTAGCTCACAAATGAGCCAATATCAACTCAAGTGTTCTGCTATGTTCACTCTCAATCAATCTCACGCTAGTGAGGACGTGGCCCATGTCCTCTTACTACATGGCTTGGCCAGTAGGCTCCACAGATAAAATACACGACTGAGTCATCTCGACGGTGGTTTGGCTGACTCCATTATATTACAATCACATCGTAGCTCATATGCTCCTCAATGGCTCCTTTGAGTTGTGAATCATGGGTATACTTGATGGACGAACAACCCCTCCTGAAGGTGTAGTTAAGCACATCTCCTTAGAAACACCACTCTACAAAGATTTCTTGGATGACATAACCCATGTGTTGCTTGTAAGAATCCTTTGGTTAGGTTGGGTCGACTACCTCCTCTGACTAAGTAGACTAGGGACCACGACGGCCTAGGATGGCGAAATCATGGGATCTAGATCGGGCACGTCATCATTCCCCTAACTATCCAGTTTAAGCTAAAATGATGAATTTCATAATCTCAATTTTAAACTCCACATGTTGTTATTATATGCTATGCATTTAGTGGCCTAACGACTAGTCTTAATCAAAAGTTCTCTCTCAATTATTGAGAGGGATAATTAACTATAAGAGCTTGAGCCTATAGAAAACCTTGAACTAGATTTAAAATCCTCACCAAATGAGGATGAAATCTCTGGGTAGTCTCTTATCTACTATTCCATCTGCCTTCTGAAAATTACGCCGACACTTCAAATCACACTCTCTTCAATTCAATAATTGTCGAGAGGTCGGTGGTGAATTTTTGGAGCCCACAATTTCTCACTCCGGGGATGGATTCTCTTCCATCTTTGGCTAGTCATATACAAGCTATAATAGGGATTAAATTTTTTTGAAAATTCAAAACAAACAATGGTGATTTAAGTGTGCAATAAATTTAATATGATACCCTATGTAGAATGAGTCATTCCGTAGAATATATCATTATTACACAATTATTTTGTTCTATAGCGCCTCTGCATCTTGAAAGTATGGGGTGAAATAATAATTGCTAATTACTAATTCTCATCTTTCAATTTTGCAGAACGTATCTACAAAGAACTCCTTTTACCATCTAGCTAAGGCGTGGTGCGAACATCTGCCTAGTCAATGTTGTCATCAACATAGGAGATGTTGGAGCTACAATTCAATTTGGTAGCTTGAGTTTTCCAAATTATCGCAATCAGAACAAGTACCCACCCGTGGTATATTCGTCTGAGGCCATGCTGGAAGGCCTCAAGTTACTTAAGCTCCTACTAACCATGTGCGCCAACCAGTTTAGTAGCCAATCATTGTCAAGGAGTTCTACCGACAGAGAAGCTTAGTTTTCAAAAGGCTAGGTCAATCTGAAGCCCCCATGATGAAAAGAATCATCAAGGGGAAAACTGTGTCTTTAATGCATCGTGGTACAGCTGCTGCACCTATTGAACCTCTTGTATGTGGAAAGCATGATTATGAAGCTTCCTCATCATGAAGTAAATTAACCAGAAGACAGAGAAGAAGAAGAAACGCTGAGCTAAGGGCTCAGTAGATCCCCTTTGAATGACCTAGTGAACAAGTGATACTGATGCCAGAGGTGAGTATCCCTACCCACAACAACTTTGATAACTTAAAGTGGGTAAAAAGGAATAGCTCTACTGGTGAAGTAAAGTAGCCTTTTTGGAAGAACCAACCATCTCAAGCTCTACCACCACAGAGGAGATAGCCTGAGCCACTGTCTGCCAGGATAAATAAAGTTCTCAAAGTAGACAAGGATAAAGGCCTAATGAAAAGAAGATTTTAGAGGCCTGTGGTAATGGAAAATACTGAAGCTCCACTAAAAAAGTTTCCATCTATTCTGGTAACTAGCCATCGAGTCCAATACGCTTCGCATGGTAAGTAACAGAGCGTGACACTTGGACCGTGTCCAAGAATCTGCTGCCAAAAGGTCCCGATAAAAGGATAAGAAAATATGGAGACCAAGGTCTCGTAATGAAGTCCTGAAGAATGGAAGAGGTGTGATATTTAATACATATACTCAAAAATCCGCCTCTAAAATAACTCATTAGAAGTGGGTACCCAAAAAAGGGATATCATTGATGAAAGACATGATGGTTGACTCCTTGGAGGATTCTCTAGGGGATCCCATTGCTGATCATATTCACCCCTACAAGAGATGGTTGACGTTGATCACAGTCCATTAATAGAAGAAGTATTTGTTCTGCACATTGAACTAGAGATCCATTGGAAACGTAGATCAAAAATGCATGGTCAAGAAGAAAATAATGAAGAGGACACTATGGAAGTTGAAGCTGTCTATATGGTCAGAGATATAGATGAACTTTTTGCTCAACATTATCAACAGCAACATGGATCCAGGGAATCTAAACCTGAATTTGACGCTTATAAAGTAAAGTCTTTACAGAAGCAAATAGAGGATGGATCTTCAATCTTTGCTGAAGACGAAGAAGAAGAAGATCATAATGAGAAAGAGATCATGGGTGTCGAAGCTATCTATATGAACTAGAAATAATCACTAGTACATGCTTTTATACTCGATCATACAACCCTAGAATAAATTGCCTTTACAAATGCACAAGAAGAAGGACTGTCAAGTTCTTTTCCTAAAAATGAGCAAGGAATAGAACAACAATAAGAAATATAAGAAGAAGAAGAAGATCCTATACTGATTGATGCCATGGCGCTAGCTAGAGAGAAAAAAGAAATGCAGCGTCAAATAGAGGTCAAAAGTAAGGAGATTGCACAGCTTAGTACCAAGATGAATGATATGATGGTACAAATTAACATCATGATGGAGATGTTGTAGAAGAATAACCATCAAGTGTAGCACCTATTTTGTTTTCTAATAAATAGGTAGCTAATAATACAACTTCTATACCACCAGCCACTGTGGTACCTCAAGCTCCTTCAATATATGCTATGCATGAAGTGAGGAACAAAGTTAACCCACTACCTCTCTAGCCGATAGTTCAAAATATGGCTAGCACACCTAGAACGATAATAATTGCTCAACTAGAAATAATAATCAATGAAAAGATAAAGGCAGTCATAGCCTTTGGGCAGGCTGAAAAGCTGGTGAGTAAGGTCACCCTTACCCAGCTGAATATGATCAAGTGTCATACCTGAAAGGTTACTCAGTGATGAAATTTAATACTTTCAATGGGCTTAGTAATCCAAAGCAACATTTAGCCCAATTTAAGGCTACTTCTGGTAACACGGGAGAGAATGATGCACTACTTTTTTGTCAATTCATCAGCATCCTGACTTCAGCCGCTTTCAAATGGTATGCAGATTTGTCAAATGATTCGGTTAAAGTATTTTTTGAATTAGAGACTATATTTGTGAAGAGGTTCACTAGTGTAACCAAGAAAATCATAATCAGACCTTACCTTGTAAAAAAAGAGGAAAGATGAGCTGAAAAATTCATAAGTCATTGAAAGTATGAAGACTCGAGTCTGATGATAAAACCACCAACCCACTAGAGCTTAAGTCTGAAGACTCGAGTAGGTTCTAAAGGTCGAACTCAATAAGATCGAATGTGGTCAAGTTGTTGATGCTCTCCTTACTCAACAAGTAAGAAAGGCCGTGAAAGAGCTCATCAATCTAATGATGATAATTATTCAATCTCAAACCAGATCTAGCTTAGTGATTACAATCAACCAGGATCCAAGAGATCTTTCTACTTGATCGATATGTCAAGAAAATCTGAGAGAACTCTCAATTCAGAGCTGTCTCAAATCAATTTATATATTGCATGTAGGGTGACATCTCTATCTATTCTCAAATGATCTGATCAAACTCAAAGCACATATCTAAAACAATCTCTCATCAAGTCTGTCAAAGCAGAAAGCACAGGACCGAGAAAGCAATTCCATAGTTCATACAAAGCAGATGGTAAACTAAAGGAATTTTGTGATTATTTAGTCTGTTAAAGCACATGTTGCTAGACTGATAACTCAACACATATATATAAGCCAAGGGTCATCAGATACCCTTCAACGAGCCCATCAAAGGTAGCAAGATAGATTCATGGCATACATACACTTCCTAACAAGTCAATATAGACAAATCAGGTCAGTCCTTTATCAAGTCCATCAAGCCTAAAGCTAGGACAAAAGGAATTTCAAATTTGACCAAGCACAAATAAACCAATTCCTCCATCAAAGCCAATCAAGCACAAAGCTAGGATTGGAGGAATCTTAAATCAGAATGATATAAGAAAGAGATCTTCAAGAAAAGCCATCAAGAGATGTAAGAACTCTTATCTATCCGACAAGTCAATTTCGACAAATCGATCAATCCCATCATTTAGCATGTCCTAAATAAGGCATCATACTACAAATCCTATCAAAAGATCTCCATAAGCTATTACAATCAAAGCTAAAATGATCCAAGTTCTGCAGCCAACACACAAATTAAACCCAAAGCACAAAACATAAAAATCAAGCCCAAAGCACAAATCAAAGCTGATCTTCTCATCAAATCTCCCAAAGATAAAAGGAAGAGTAAATGTTGATTTCACTAATAAAATAAGATAATACATGACAGAGAGAAAAATGTACATCACGGATCCTAATGTAGCTCCCAAGTCGGTAAATAAGCAAAATGATGCTCACTAAAAGAATCATATCATATCAAAAAGCAAACCTCAAGATCTACCATAGTAGCACAATATAATGCTTATGCTTTTGCTCTAGTCCGAGCCTCGCCCCGCTTAACCTACAACCTCTCGATCTATCAATCTGTAACTCAAGAAACATCTATCGAACTCGACAATCACAGTAGTTCAAAGATTTCTCCTCAAACTCATCATGCACTAGGTCACCATCTCCCTAAAAGCCCCGACTCCTCAAGCTCTATAACACTGAGTGATCTCATCCGTGGATCAAGAACTCTATTTCTTTCAAAAAAGTCTAGATACAGAACCCTCCTCCAATCCAAGAAGCTAAAAGGTCCGTAATGATAAAGATGTGAAGGACTCGGGTGAGTCCAAAGTAAGCCGAGAAACCACATCCCTCAAAAACACCAAGCCACAATCCTGCATGCCCCTGTCACGTGGATTTGGCCTATAGGGATGACAATGGTAGATCTCGTACTCATAACCTACATCAAGCATTGCAAGGAATAAATGAAAATAAGATAAAGTATAGCAAGAAATGTAAAGAAGTGCAACTAAAGAAAAATAAAGGGGGGAGAAATGATGATGAATCATGGCGGTGGTGTTTATATAATCCTTGAGGACCCTCACTATCCGATAAACGCCAGGGGCGGGCTCAATAGAGGCTCTCACCGGGCATGAGGTCCCACCTCAAGTCCCACACAAGGATCGATCAGAGAAAGGTGGCTCCACATAAGGGGTAATAAAATCGAAGTGGTAATATCAAAGGTCAACACACGCAACCCAAAGTCCTCAATAATATCTTCAGTGCTGCCTAACACCTATGGCACTTCATCAAAAGTCATAAATTACTATGGGGAAGACTGGAACAATCAACCAAGCTCATGGCTCGTAAGTTTACTACACCTACGCCATGAAGAAAAATGAGAAATATCAATGTAAATAGAGAATCTCTAACTCCACACAAGTATCCTTAAACTCCAACTAGTGCATCAATCAAGAATCAAATTAGAGTATCATATACATTGAGCATATTTTGATAAAAAAAGAGGGAAGAGAGGACAAAAGTATTGAAAGAGAAGAGAATAGTGATTATACCTCTAGCGCTATAATCTCCTACTAATGGTAACCAACGATGGGTCCTCTGATCTCGAGGAACACCCAAAGATCGCATCCTGTGTTCATATCTCCTGGAACCACGCTCTAGAAAAGGGCCAAAAGATAGTCATACCCAGGTGAGGTAGGTATAACTAACCCTCATGCGACTCTATGGAGGGACTATCTGAAAATGAGCACTATTACCAAGCCTCAATAAATGTAGCCAAACTGCTGAAGTAGTAAAGTAATGTGTCTCAAGGGGAATCGTCCTAATCCCCAAACTACACCATGGATGAATGGTTTTAATACTGACTAGAAGAAACCAAACTTGCATGAACTCATTAGAGCCTCTATAACAATTGACCCCAAATCAAAAACATAACAATCAACGATATCAAAAAGGTACTCCTCCAATGTCCGCCAATGAAGGAATAACTCATTCTCATCAAGACTATCAACAAGATCAACCCTATCAAGTTGGAGGGTAAGAGTATATCCATGTGAACCAACAAAATCAATCTCTAACCAAATGAGGAGCAAAATGAGCATGTGAATTCTCTCCATCTCCAAAGTAGAGGATGCTCGATATAATTGTAAGATAGATATCCTCTCAAAAAAGAATGTTTGATACTCAAAATAAGAAAAGGTACCATGTATGTGGAGATGAACCCAAGCATATAAGTATATAAGTGTAGAATCACATCTCTCAGCTCTAGAAAACCCCCCAAAATCACCCCAATATCCTATAAATCTAACACTAGGGCCGAGAAACTCGCCACCTTGAGAGAGATCCTGCTAATAAAGCCTAAGTGAACTAAGCCCTCTATAATGAGAAGCACAAAAATGTAGAGCCATATCACTATAAATCTGGCTAAGATTAGATCCTTGCTCAATCCCTGTAGGGCTGGAGAAGTCACTTCTGCTAATAAAATAGTCCTCGCAGCCTCCTCAGATAAGCAACTATCATCAGACACACCCAATCGAAAAGGGTCATGTAATGCTACAGTCTCCTCAAATATAGCATAATCCTGTAAGAAGCTCTGAATCCATGTACTCACAGGTAGTGCAACTCATGATAGTCTAGAACGCCCTGAAGGTCTGGTGATAGTGGTCCAGAAGATCAATATAAATAGAAGGCATAGCTAGCCTACCTCGTCGATCACAATCATCTGAGAGCTGTCTACAAAATAACTCCTCATCATGTGGAACACACTCCTCGTATAGATAACCAAATACAAGAAGACCTGACATAGACTGTAAGTCCAAAAGAGTGAATGTCAACTCCTCCGGGCCAATCTAACAAGTGCTACTACTAGGATCCTAGAACTCCACTACTCCACGAGCCCAAGAAGAAGGCATACTCCCAAAGTCAAATAAAGATACATATACTGCCTCATAAACGCACCAGAAAGTATCTTTGTGAGCTCAGAATATACCTAGCCCATGTGATGTATCCATGGAGAAGAGTAGGAATCCCGCCAATAAAGGAATCTCGAAGCAAGTATAGTGAGCCCAAAGTAATGACGTGGCTCGTGAGTCTAGACTATCGCCCCGCTCAATGTTGTCGCAGTAAGACATCACAATATCCAACTAATCGGCTACTAGCTATCAAAGGATTATAGTCCCCACACTTCAGCTTAAGGGTAGCCACCAAATCTACAGGATCCTCAAAAGTAAAGGAATCTAAAGTACAATCAGGAAGTAGGGAAGAGTGTGCAAAGAAACTCTGGTAAAAATCACATCCTCATAGAATATCGGTGGGATGCTCAATCCTATCTCTGATATCTGCATCTCCATGAGGATCATGTCTCACAATCGACCAAATAGCCTTCTCACTAGCTCAGATGACATCATCGTCTCCAAATGAACATTCTACCAACTGATAAGAGAAACATCACTTAAAAATTTAAATGACAGTATAATAAAATGTGTCCACTAGTTTTCAAGATGCAATAAAAAGAAGTGGAACAAAAGGGGGGAGAAAGAAGAAAATCAAAAGTCAACCGCTTAATAAACGTGACTCGCCTATGCAAATTATATTTGTTGGGGGGGCATTTGTTGACCTCCATATATGTGCCATAAGTTAAGTCAAGTCACAAATCAATTGATGGACTTCAAAATGACAATGCCAATCGTGGCTCAAAATGACTATATCACCAAAATGATCAAATGACTCCAATCGATGAACAAACTTCATCATCACATTTAGAACATCAAAATTGATCAAAATATAAATATTTCATAATCTAAAGAATGGCTGATAAAGCGATTGAGCTATCAATGTGTCGATGCTCATATCAGAGTTAGGAAGCTACGATGATGTCCGAATGACCCTTGTTCATAAAATTGATCATGTCGTTAGCTTTGAAATATTAAAAACTATCAAATGAGATTGTCCGCACTCAATTCGAATGAGTCTGTGCAAATGTCAAATGATTGAATGTGATAGTGCGCAAATCGAGGCTGAAATGCACTAGACGTCACTAAAATCAACCTAAATGACCTCTGATCGATGAACGGACTTCTCCATCGCATTTACAACATCAAAACTAGTCACAATATAAATATTGCATAACTTCATGATCAATCGATCAAGTGATCAAGTCATTAATGGGTCTGCATGCATATCGAGGTCAAGAGGCATCAATGTAAACCAAATAACCTCTGTTCATGAAATTGATTAGGTCGTTAGCTTTAAAGCATTGAAATCTATGAAATAAGACTATTCACACTCAATTTAAACAAGTCTGCATGAATATCGAATGATCAAAGCTTGATGCATTTTGAGTCAAATGGACTCAATTGAAACTTGAACCAAATGGCTTAGAACAAATGATGTTGTATTCAAACATCAATAATCATAATTTATATATATATATATATATATATATATATATATATTCATCTAATTTACATAAAACTCGATTTAAAGTCATTATTAAAAATCAACCAAATCAATCTTAAATTCACCTCTAGATTTTTTCTGACTCTTCACAGTCCTCCCTCCTGCCTACTCCTCCCTTCAGACGGAACCAAGTTGATCCTCTCCTTTTTCATAATAATACATCTTTCCTCTCCTTTGATCTAATGTTTTCCTCTATGAAAGAGCAGACAATTCTTTTCTTCTCTCTCCTTCTCCATATTCTCCCTTCTCCTCTCTTTATCCCCATCCATTACTTCACCTTTCTTCCTTCTCCAAACCAGAAGAACTCCTTCTCGATCTTCCTTAATCAAAAAATTTTTCCCTCATTTAAATCAAAAATCACACCTCTTCCTCCTCCTTATATCACTCATCCCCATTATTCCACCTTTTCCTCAAAACCAATCCAATTTCATTAATCACTTCAGAAACTAAGGAAAACACCACATGAGAATTTTTTTTTTTCGCTTTTCCTTTCACACTCCTGATTACCTTCAATTTTTTACACAAGGGGAAGAACACAATCATGAGTTCTTCTTTCATTTTTGACATCGTCCCATTTCTATCCCCTTTCAATTCTCTTTGTCAGAACGTGAGAGAACACGATGAGTGGTTCTTCTCTGATTTTGGCATACCCAACCTCGTTCTCAGCCATCAATGCCAGAAAAAAATGAGTCAATATGTGGGATGTATGAAAAGAAATAAGAGAGAAAGATATATATATATATATATATATATATATACAATTATATATATATATATATATATATATATATAAGAAATATATATATATATATATATATATATATATATATATATATATATATATATATATATATATATATAATATATTTCTTTAAGTTTGAAGGCCCCATGTCTCATGAGGGCTAAATGAAACCCATTGTCGAAGACAACATTTTATGGGTGTAAAGTAAGAACATAAGGATGTCGTTAAAAATTTTTAAAATCTCATAATTTTAAAAAAAATGGAGAGTAAAAGAATCGGCTTAAGAACATCAAATAATAAAACCTAAAATTCAAATTCAATTTAAAAACTCCAAATAAAAAGAAGAAAAAATAATATACAACAAACAAAAAAATAAAACAAGAAAATAGGATGAAAAGCACTTAATTAAATTTATCTAAAGTGTTGAAGATAAGTTTCTAACATTTCCATTAAATGCTAAACTCAACCTTTCAAACAAATGAAATGGAATGTGAGATCTTGGCCTTAAATCAGAAACGGATAGTGAATCCACTTTCAAAAGGAAAAATGATAGTGAAGGGTCCACCTCACAAATGAGCCAATGTCAAATCAAGTATTATTTTCACTCAATCAATCTCACAAGAAGGACGGCCCTGTCCTCCGACAACATGGGCCAAGAGCTCCACGATGAACTAGCTATACCGTGGTCCTCGATTGGGTGGTTTGGCCAGTCAAGCTATATTATATTACATCACGATCATTGTATGCTCCTAATCATTCCTCGCCTTGTGTTGTGAATCATTGGGTACACGTGATAGGGAAAATAATCCTCTATCAGCTAAGGTAGGCTTAAGCCTATCTCCTTAGACAAACATCACCCCAGGTCTACAAGAATTTTTTGGACGATGTAACTCATGTGTTGCTGATAAGAATCTTTCGGTTGGGTCAACTACCTCCTCTGACTAAGTAGACTGTGGACCACGACAGCTCCGGATGATGGAATCATGGGATCTAGATGCACGCCATCATTCCCCAACTATCTTTAAGTAAATGATGAATTTCAGAATCTCAATTTTAAACTCCACATGCTGCTACTACATGCTATGCATTTAGCAACATAACTAGCCTTAATCGAAAGTCTCTCTCAATTATTGAGAGGGATAATTAACTATAGGGGCTTGCGCCTATAGGCAACCTAAAACCAGATCTAAAGTTCTCACCAAATGAGGACAAAATCTCTGGGTAGTGTCTTATCTACTATTCCATCTACCTTCAAACTTACACCAACATCAAATCACTATTCTCTTCAATTCAATATTTGTTCGATGGCAAATTTTCTGGAACCCACAAATCCTTAGAATTTAACACAAATACTTCATGATTAATCAATAACATTTAAAAATAAAGTTTTCTCTCACTAATATTAGAGAATTGAATGATATACCATTGTTGACCATGTATGCTCGTCAAGTCGAAGCTCACAAGATGAATTGACAAGCACAACAAATCGAGCTCAAACATACTGGACGTCGCTAAAATCAATCCAAATGACCTCCGATCGATGAACGGCCTTCGTCATTGCATTCATAACATTAAAACTAGATAGAATATAAATATTGCATAATTCAACGGTCGACCAATTAAGAGATCGAGTTGTCGGCAACGCTGCATATCGAGGTCGAAGTCATATTAAATTGATGACACCGGTTGAAACCTATCAAATGAGACTATTTGTGCTCAATTCAGAAAAATTTACATGAACGTCGAATGGTCATAAGCGATAATGGGCATTTTTGAACTGAAATTGACCCCGATTCAACGCCGACTTGAACCAAATGGCATCCGATCATGAAACAGATAAAATAGACTGTGTTGTTGCATTCAAAATGTCAAAATTACTTATGACAGACATTTATATTGCCCTAGATTACTGCATGAGAAAATTCACTAAAATCTACATGCATTCTAAGAGATGATCCGCATCGTATATATCCCCTATCTTAAAATTAAGTCGAAGATAATTTAAAAAAAAATCGAGAATTAACTTAAATATAAATATATGTAATATATATATTAGTGATAAAGAAAAATTAATATATAAAATGCATTCATTGTCTAATTACATTTTTTTAATTTCAATATCCATTTCTTTAAAAAAAATTAATTATTATAATTATTCAAATTTTAAAGTCAAACATAAATGATTATCTACTGCTTTAACATGTTCATATCACAACTATCTATTTAAAATTTTGATTTAAAAAAAAGAAGTAAAAATGAGTTGTATTTAATGAGATAGAATCACCCTATATAAGATCCATAATACATGTTGTATGAAGGTGGGGAAGACTTCATTATATTTGCCAGCTGCTTCTATACCCACCGCCCATTCTAACCAATAACCAAAGAACCCATCCCTTTATTCTCTTCACATGGAGGAAAAATATTGATGAGTCCACACGTAGTTTTACGTATGGACTCCAATCATAGCCAATGAGTGTCCTGGTTTTTTTCCAGCTTTTAGCTTAACGGTGTTAGGCGGATGGATGGCGATGACGCCATTTATCCTGGCCCGACCCGGCCCGGCCCGCATCTTTCAAACAGCGGGAGAAGAAGCATCCTTGGAATGCGCGAGAGAAATTTAAAAGAAATATATATCTAGATTTAGGGTTTGGGGTGTATTTTTTTCTTGCAAACCGAGCTCAGAGAGAAAGAGAAAATCTCATTTCTTTTTTACGAAAGAACCATGAAGATGGAGAACGAATTTAGAAGTTATGACCTTGAGGAAATAACCGAGGATGTATTAAATAAAAATTCATCGGTAATATTTCTCAACCGTTGTATACGTATAATTTATTTACAGTTTGTTAGTGTTATTCTTGAAATTCTTTTATTTAGTGTATATTTTTTACACTGTTTGGAGTTCTTTGCAAGAGGACTTTGCTTATTTTAAGAGATTTTTAGATCTCAGACTCTCTCCTCATGAGAGTGATAATTTTTTTGAATATTTTGTTTATTTTTCCCGGATGGAGAGAATATGGTCATTACATTCTAGTAGAAATAATTTTTTTGGCTGCTTTGGAGAAATATTTCATTACAATCCATCAAATAATTTGGAGGTCGTTAGTTATTTTTAGTGTTATTTTGCATGCATCTCTTGAGAGTACATATAATTTTTGGATACTTTTCTCAGTTTCTTGACCGGGTTGTTGAGATTATTTTCATTACTTTTACTCTTTATAGCATTTCTATACTCTCTGTACTTTCTATACTCTTTGTACTCTCTATACTCTCCAGAGAGTACAAAGCATTTTGGTCATTTTTTTATTTTTTTAGCATGTTTGGAGGAAATATGTTCATTTGGCATAATTTGGAGACTGTTTGTTGTTAGTGCCAGATGCATTTCTCTGAATCTCATGAGAGTACGATTTTTGTCCATTTTTTGTAGTTTCTTGGCTGTTGAGATTAGGTTTACATTGCAAAGCAATTTGGCACTGTTGGATGGTTTCTGGAGATTTTGCATCAGATTCTCTGTACTCTCATGAGAGTACAGATGATTTTGTCAATATTTTTGCAATTTATTTGGCCTATTTGTAAGAAATATGTTCATTACAATCTATTAGTTGCAATTTTTTAGGGTGACTTGGTTAGTTTTTATGGTTGATTTGCATCTATACTGTCATTTACTAACTTTTCATTTTAAAATTTACCATGTCCTGAAAAGGATAACTGAGATGCGCCCTACCATCGCTCTAACGATGATAATACCGCAAAGACTCTTAGTAATGAAGTCATTGACATTTTACAAAGGCTTCATCTCGCATCAATTCATTAGACTCATGGAATTGAAGACTCATATTATCTCAATCGCCTGTTGGGACATGAGAAGCTTTCTTTCTGGGTGGGCAGTGCATTCCTTTCACCCTCGATGAAGTTGTAGTAATAATAGGGATGCCAAATAGAGGGGAGAAGGTCTTATGGCAGAGGGAATGTGCTCTTTTGAGGTCGACTTCCAGGAGGAAGTCCTTAAAGAGCATCTTGAAGGTAAAACACAAAGCAAAAGAAGCCTTGAGAAAGAAGAGTCCATATGTACTTTTGTATTTTCAGACTCTATACTCTTGTAATCTCTATAGTCTCAGATTTCTATACTCTCAGACTCTGCACTTTCACTATCTACTCTCTGTACTCTTCTCAACTCATGGGTAACTTGATATAATACTGTTTATATTTGATTAGTAATTTTTCTCAACCGTTGTATACATACAATTTTTTTATAGTTTGTTAGTATTATTCCTTGAAATTATTTTATTTAGTCTATATTTCCTACATTATTTGGAGTTCTTTGCAAGAGGACTTTGCTTATTTTGAGGATCTGCTTTGCATGGGTATACTCTCTGTAATCTTATGAGAGTACTGATCAATTTCATGTTATTTTTCATGAGTTTCTGGCCTATTTGGAGAGAATATGTTCATTACATTCCATTAGAAGCAACTTGGAGGCTATTTAGGTTGGTTTTTAGGAGGATTTTGCATGTGTACTCTCTGTACTCTCACGAGAGTATAGTATAAAGTATTTTGGGCATTTTTTCCAGTTTATATAAGAATGTTTGGAGGAAATATATTGATTACAAATCCATCAGGAATAATTTGGAGGCTATTTGGTTGCTTCTTTAGTATTATTTTGTATTTGTCCTCTATACTCTCTGTACTCTTACTTTTCTATACTCTCAGACTCTCATGAGATTACGATATAATCATTTTTCTTATTTGACCTATTTTGGAGAAAATATGTTCATTACAATCTATCAGGATAATTTGGAGGCTATTTGGTTGGTTTTTTTTAGTATTATTTTGCATTTGTACTCTGTGTACTCTCTTGAGAGTACAAATAATTTTGTGGATATTTTTTCTAGTTTCTTTGGCCCGTTGCTCGACATGTTCATTACATTTCGGGAAGCAATTTGTGGGTTTGATGGTTTCGGGGATTTTTTTGCATGGTACTCTCTGATTTAGCTCATTTCTAACACTTTCTTTGGCCTATTTGGAGGAAATATGTTTATTTGTGGATCTATTTTACATGTCACATTTATGTGGAGCTAGAAATGCGAAATGAAGTGATATGATGAAGTCATGATGTTTAATGACCCAAATTTGGGGAGACTCCTTGGAACCAATGTTCGTAACAAAGGAGGCGATGCAATCGCATGACTATGATATCAAACGGGCTTCGTGTTCAAGGACCATAATTATAAACTCAAGAAATTAAAATCAAAAGATTTTATGTGCAAAAGCAGGTAAGAAGAAATCTACCATACTAAACGGCTTAGCAAAATTCTAAAAAACTGATACAAAGGACTGCTTGTCCAGCCATGATTAGATTCTCTGTTGACTTGGAGGGGAACTGGATGGTTAAAAAATATATAGAAAGTCATAATCATTCGTTGGCAAAGCCTGCTGACCTATATCTTCTCAGATCATACAGATGCATTAGCGATGAAAAGGCTTCCGTGTTAAAGACAATGACAGAGGCTGAAATTAAAGCAACTGATGCATTTAACTATCTAAGTGAGAAAGTTAGCAGCGTAGAGAATATTGGATTCACAAAAAAATATGCTTTCAATTTTATTCAGAAAGAGAAAAGACCGAGGATTGCGAATGGTGACAGTAATGCATTAATACAACTGTTCAAGGAAAGACAAGTAGTGGACGGGATGTTTGCATGGGATGTACAAGTTGATGAGTCAGATTGCTTAGTAAATTTTTTTGGAGCAATGTCACGTCTATGATAAAATATGACTGCTTTGGTGATGTGATAATTTTTGATACAAGCTATCGACTCAATAAATATAATCTTGTTTGTGCCCCTCTTGTTGGAGTGAATCATCACTCATAAAATGTGTTATTTGGAGTAGCCTTTTTATCAGAAGAGACGATTGAGTCATTCTCATGGCTATTCCAGACATTTCTTCGGTTGATGAGTATGACATCCTAAACAATATTCACCGATCAAGATTAGGCTATGGCGAGAGCTATCAAAATTATATTACCGCATACTCATCATAGGTTGTGCCAATAATATATTTCGAAGAAAGCACCATCCAACGTTCACTGCTTTAATAATAATTAGAGGGTACAAGGGCTATTTTATGCATGCATGAACAAATGTGACTCGAGGAAGAGTTTGAAGAAGCTTGGTCATTGCTAGAAGAAGGAAATTTGCATAATCATGCATTCGAGCTTTATAAAATTAGATCCAAGTGGTCCATCAGATTCAAAGAAAGACTCATTCTATGGGCATCTTGTCAACGCAATGTAGTGAGTCAATGAACAACGATGTCATGGAATCTCTAAACCAACAAGTTTGCTCATGATTGTTGAGGTTGGAGAAGGTTATGGAGAAATGGGAATGAACATGACTAAGACTGTAAATAATTGTTCTCGTTGTTAAGACCACCAATTCTAAAAAGCTATATTTTTTACAAGAAAGCTTTATATTATGTTTGAGGAAGAATTTTTGCATGAGTTGAGGGTATCATCGGCGATGCCATGGAGTATTTGATGAGAAACCTAGAGAAAAAAATTCATCCAAAACATGGACTGTCCATTTCAATGGGACTACCCTAGATGTAACTTATACTTGTAAGAAATTTGAAATGATGAGATTACTTTGTACCCATTGTATCGAGTTCTAGAAGATGTAGTGCATTCCGATAAGTATCTTCTCATGCATGGTCTACTGAGCAAAGAGGGATATTTACATCGATAGTGCATATAAAAATTAAGAGATGTGGAAGGCAATGGATGAAATGCTAATCGGCATTATTTTTGACACCACATTAGTCGATATGCATCAAGTAAGGGCATGGGTAATAATAAAGGGACTATATGCTTCAATCCTTAAAAAAACTATATGATGTGTAATTTAGAATAGGAGAGTTAAGAAGAAGTCAACCATAAGACAGACATCAAAGGATCACAAACGTCAAAGGGTATTTCCGCTTAGATATGGAGAGATCCGCCAAGAGTAATCTATTTGCTCTTAATTTTAGTATTTAAAATATAAGCTAATCTTCAAACCATCTATTTTTATTATACAAAAAAAACCAAAGTACAAATGATAGATAACGATTTCACCCATTGCAACACCTTTCTCTATTATACTAGAGTATTTTTTAGAGGTACGCACAGAATAGCACACATCGATGCTATAAAAAATCATTAACTGATACGATGTTCTACCTCAAGAATTCAACTCGAGCACAATTCACCTCAAAGGTACACTAAGTTGATGATATTATTACAAAAAATATTTCAAAAGATATCATTTAGTTATGTGTTCTTCGACTGTGCAATCATTTCTGCAGAGAGTACAGAGAGTAGAGAGGCTACATAATTTGCTTGAAACTAAGAAGGTCCAAATGGACTTTAATATGGGTCAATTATTTTCTGCTTGGTTTTTTACTTCACTATGTTGTTTGTTGCTCTTAAAGTAGCAGTACATAGAGTTTAACCCCTATTAAGGACTTTGTAATCCTTAGACTGTGGCAATAAAATTTCTCAAATTTTACCAAATTGCAGTTTTTGATTGATGAGTCTACCTTGCTTAAAAAGATGAACTGATTTTATACTCTATAAAGTACTCTATATTTTATGAAATGATTTTTATTGCATGCATTATAATTTTTGATAAGCCCGTGTGTTCCTATCAACAAGTTTAGTAGAAGCCGAAGAAAAAAAATTATGTGATGAAGATGATATTAGTTTAGTAATTATTTATAAATTTATCAATAATATTAATTTAATTCAGATGATACTTTCGTTATTACATTATTTGAAAAATTCTCATCTTAAAATATAGAATTTGCTCCACAATCTTCAAAAAATTTAAATTTGAATAAGACGTTGGTAAGTCGCATCATCGATAGTTTATTTGTCTATTTTATGCACATGTTTCAGTAGAAAGTAGGTTTTAAGAAGCATGATTGACCGGTAGAAAGTAATTTTATGCATTCACAAAATTCTACCACATTTTTAATGATCATAATTTCCTTTATTAAAGAGTTAAGTTTAATAATCGCATCACTTATATTACGCTCACATGCTAAGTAGTTCATATTGCTTCTCCTGATACTTTCATTGAGGCATTCAATGTGGTGAGTATAACATATAAATTTTAGATAATGTAAATTTTAACTTCTTTTCTTGATGAATTTAAAATATGATATAATTTGAATATCAAAATTAAGCTTATTTTCTCCAAACAAGTAAAAAAATTAGCATAAAATCGTAAACAATATTATATCAACTACCCATGAGTAGAGACTTGTACATTGAGAGTCTAGAGAGTACAAAGAGTACAGAGAGTATAGAGTACGAGAGCACTGGTAGAGAGTACAAGAGTACAAAGAGAGAGTATAGATGAGAGAGTAGAGAGGGTTCACATGCAAAACTGCTCAGAAAACTCATAAAAAAGCAACCCAAGAGCATCCAACTTGCTTTTAGGTTATAGTGAACAATTAATTCCTCTCCGTCCTGCAAAGCAAAAGTGGAAATGGGAAAAATGAGCAAATAATCTATACTATGAGAAGAATACAAAGAGTTAAGCTACAAACACCTCAAATATTCTTATACCCTTCAAACTACAATGGAATGTATAAAGAGTACAGAGAATACAGAGAGTATAGAGAGTACAGAGAGTACAGAGGGTACAGAGAGTACAGAGGGTACAGAGAGTACAGAGTACATTCACATGCAAACCGCCGAAAACTCATAAATCAAGAGCATCCAAAACTGCAAGAAAATTGAAGAAAATAGATGAAATACTCTAATAATACTCGCTAGAGAGTATAGAGTATGATGAAACACATCCCAATAAAGCATTCCAGCCTCAACCAAATTGTTGCAGGTGTTCTCTGCTAATAATAAAATATCCAAACTGCCCAAGGATATTGAAAAGAATAAAAGAAATACCCTGTACAATTATTTCCTACTTTTCAAACTTTAAATGTACGTTATTAGCTTTTTTTTCATTCCCAAACAAAAGATAAAGAGAACCGCCCTAAAGCAATTCATCTTCTTCACCAATCTTGGTGGTCACCGCTATGGGATTTCTAATCGCCTCATGTATTTGCAAACAAACATCCCAAAGTCAACACTGTTATCTTGGACTAGCAGCTCACTCACCATTTTGATTGGCCATTTTGTGGATCGCCATAAAAAAAAGAGCCGCATCTTCAACAAGTAATTTGATCTAAAAGCAAGAAGTATAGTCAATAAGGGGTTAAAAAATAGTTTACAGAAACCAAATTGGAAACAACTATTACAATCTCAGGAAGAATGGCCTTATGGGTTGGTTTTGGTAATGAGTCATAAAAATACCAAGCCCCTAGCTTAATATGCCCAACCAGGAGTGTCCAGTCTGATTATATATAATTGGAAGTAAGAGTAGCTCAGCCCTTGACACACTATCTACAGTGACATGCCGAATGAACATTTTGCTTTCCTTGTGTAGCTATATTCGATAAATAAGAAAAGAAGAGAACATTTATAAATTTATTTTCATATATACAAACAAGGATTGAATCGTAATACACTGCATATCTGTGGGGTAACTTACCCAGTGCAAGCATGAGATGTACAAATAGGGGACATATAACCCCTGACGAGAATTCTCAACAAGTAAGAAGGAAAAGGCATCGACGTGTGCATCTGAGAGATACCGACTGTCGAACTCATCGATCGCCTCGCAATAATGATATTCCCAACCGTGAATAATCTTCACCGTAAGTGAGAAATATTTTAAAGCGAGCTTAATTAAACGAATAGTTATTTTATGTATGAAGGAGTTGATTGAAGATTGACTTACTTGTCCTTGAATCGAGCATGACATGTCAATAAGATGGAGCATCGAACAAGATGAGAAGTCAACAAAATGATGTGCCTCTCGCACAACAAAATTATCGATGAAAAGTTAGTGATGAATTAAGGATCAATCGAGATGATTCATACCTCGACCGATGCTCCTCCACCACAACGACATGGGTCATCGACTTTATTGGCTCATCTTTGAACCTATAAAAAATTTAGTGAAATCTATTTCTATTATCTCAAATTTAAAAGAAAGTAACTTAATACCTCTGCTGCCCGCTTCTCATCTTGAGTGGAGGCCACCACATCACTTATTCTTGCTCGTGACTTCTGTAAGTGTGTGTGAACATAGCTTTCCTCTTCCTTATCAAGCCTTCACACCATGCTCAATGCTACCGATTAAAGGCTTCGGAGCATCTTCATGTGCATTGGAGGCCTCCACAATAGCTTCCCCATGGTGGACTCAACAGGGCTTCCCATGTGGAGGCTACCTCAGGGGCTTCCCAAGTGGAAGTATCCACAGGGCAGCAGTGAAGTTGCCTCCACGTGAGACTCCCCATGGTAGCCTCCACAGGGAAGCTCCTGGTAGCCTCCATGTCTACTTCCTCCTCAAGAGTTCTGCCTCCTCAAGAGTGGTGACCTCCACAGAGCTTCCCCACAAGAGGATGGTAGGACCGCCTGCCAAGAACCTCCTCGATAGAGAACCCACAAATCAATCCCATCCATTCTCTCTATCATTGTTCAAAAAGAAGATACTATATCTTTCAAGTCCTAAAACTGCAAGTATCCTCTCCACCGCAAAGCCTTGGGGGGTAAAGCAGAGGCATGCAGATATGGATGGGGAGAATATCGAGGAGAGACATATGGAGATTCAATGGGGCTGAACTGTGGACTTAGAATGGGATCATGCACAACATGTATTGCATGTTGGGGAAAATGATTCAAGGAGCCGGTCTTTCCGATATGTCCTCAATGAAAGCGCACTGTAAAGCAAACCGATAAAAAATGTGATGACTATAACATAAATACATAATTATATGAACTAAGTGATATTATTATATGTCACCTGTCCTCCTAAACCAAAGGAAGGCTTCATCGAAACTTTATTTTCAACCATCGCAGATAAGTTTCAAATGGAGATGGCCTCATGATGCTTATGTGCATAGATCTACAATTAATATTTATGTAAGTTAACTTCAATGCATCAAATAATACATAACCAAAGATATAAACATACCATAAGAAGAGTGACAACCACCATGTACCCTGTTTCTGTATGAATCTTTGATGTAATATCATCAAATCAGGAAACTAGAAAGCCCAAATGGCCTCCAGTTGTATTCAAGAAATTTATCTATGTCATCGCGAGAATCAATTCGATGCCACCCTATAGTTGAATATACAAAAAAAAATTTGACAGAAAATATATGTATAATCAGACAAACTGCTACGTAACAAAATATCCGCATGCTCAAGCATAGTCTTATAATCCATCAACCTGAATCAAGATAGGATTTCTACCATAAGAACTTCTCCTCTGTATCCGCTATTAACTTCATCAGGGGTGAAAGGAATGCATTACCAACCCAGAAAGAAAGCTTGCTTCTTTATCTCCCAACAAGACAGGATTGAGGTAATGGCTATTGAGTCTTGCTGAATTTCGTGGAGTCTAATGAATTGATGCAGATGAAGCCTCTTTAAAATGTCAATGACTTCATCAGTAAATCATGCTACAAAATTATTGAACACCATTCTAACGATGGTAAACCTGCATCTCAAAGTTATTCTTTTCCAGACATGGTAAACTTCAAAAAAAAGTCATTAATGAAAAGACACAAATCACCCATAAGAAATAACCAATCCCTCCAAATTATTTTCCCAATTGATTTGTAATGAACATATTTCCTCCAAACAGCCAAAAAATTGAAAAAAATATCACAAAATGTATACTCTCAAGAGAATAGAGAGCAGATGCAAAATAACACTAAAAAAACCAACCAAACAAGCTCCAAATTGTATGGATTGTAATGAACATATTTCCTCCAAACAAGTCAAAATGAAAAAAAATGTCAAATCTCATAAGTACAGAGAGTAGATACAAAAATCTCCTAAAACCATCCAAACATACCAAATTGCTTCCATTGGAAATAATGAACAAAATCAACAACCAGCAAAAAGAAAAAATATCCATAAAATGTTATCTCTCAAGAGAGTACAGAGTACGATGCAAAATAATACTAAAAAACCAACAGCCTCCAAATTGTCCCTGATGGATTGTAATGAACATATTTTCTCCAAACAAACCAAAGAGATAGGAAAAAAATGGCCAAAATGCTTTGTACTCTCATGAGAGTATAGAGAGTGCAGATATAAAAATCTCCCAAAAATCATCCAAACAGCCACCAAATTGCTTCCACTAAAATATAATGAACATAATCTGAACAACCAGGCCAAAGAAATAAGAAAAAAATGTCCACAAAATTATTTGTACTCTCAAGAGAGTACAGAGAGTACATATGCAAAATAACACTAAAAAATCAACCAAACAACCTCCAAATTGTCCCTGATGGATTATAATGAACATATTTCCTCCAAACAGGCCAAAGAAATAAGAAAAAAATGACCAAAATACTATGTACTCTCATGAGAGTATGAGAGTACATGCAAAATCCTCAAAACCATCCAAACATACCAAATTGCTTCCACTGAATGTAATAAATATAATATGAACAAGTGCCAAAAAAAGAAAAAATATCCACAATTGTATACTCTCAAGAGAGTTGAGAGTATAAATATAAAATAACACTAAAACCACAGCCTCCAAATTATCTATGGATTGTAATGAACATATTTCTCCAAATAAGCAAAGAAACAGAAAAATGAAAAATTGTACTCTCATGAGAGTACAGAGTACGATGCAAAAAAATTCCCAAAAATCATCCAAATAGCCACCAAATTGCTTCCATAGAATGTAATGAACATAATCAACAAAGCCAAAGAAACTAGAAAAAATAAAAATTATCTCAGTACTCTCAAGAGAGTAGAGAGTATATATGCAAAATAATCTAAAAAAATAATCAAACAGCCTCCAAATTATCCTATGGATTGTAATGAACATATTTCCTCCAAACAGCCAAAGAAATAAAAATGAAAATGCTCGTATTCATGCAAAATCTCCTAAACCATCCAAATAAATCCAAATTCTTCCACTAGAACGTAATGAACATAATCAACAATCCAAAGAAACTAAAAAAATGATAAAATCATTTGTACTCTCAAGAGAGTACAGAGAGTACATATACAAAATAACACTAAAAAACTAACCAAACAGCCTCCAAATTGTTCCTAATGGATTGTAATGAACATATTTTCTCCAAACAGGCCAAAGAAACTGAAAAAAATGATAAAATGCTAGACTCTCATGAGACAAGAGACAAAATAAATCAAATTTTAATGCCATCCTAACATACTATCATCTAATCAGCCATAAATTCATCTTGAAATGACCAAACATCCTACCATGTGATATACTAA
Source organism: Cymbidium sinense (assembly GCA_021442155.1). NCBI lineage: Eukaryota > Viridiplantae > Streptophyta > Magnoliopsida > Asparagales > Orchidaceae > Cymbidium > Cymbidium sinense. The sequence continues at coordinate 94,317,335 of CM038231.1, forward strand.
ACATTTCACAAGAATCGCTCAAAATTTGAAAATAACTGTACCATGTTGACAAGAAGAGTACACATGCAAAACATCTCCAAAAACTACTAAAATATATCTCGTTCATTTAAAGAACTCAAATGTTCTAAAATGTTCACAAACTAGATGGTGAGAAGAACAGAGGAAACCCTAAATTCATTAAAGTTCGAACACAAGTGCAAATACCTCATAGTACAATACCTCAAAAGTTATTCTAAGATTTACTAAACCATGAATCACCGATCGAGAGAAAATTAATAGCGAGAAAGCCCAAAATGTCATTAAGGAATGTAATGAACCCATCTTGTTTTTCTTCTCATGTTAATGTGGGTAATGTCAGTAAAAAATCATGTATCAATTAGATGTTAAGCGCTAAAAAATGCAAAAAAAAAAATACTAAAACATCGAGATTGGTGTCATGATTACATGTACTGATGTAATATTTTCTCTACAGGCCATCTAAAAAAAAAGATAATTATCTATGTAATTTCCTCGATGGATATCTAGATGTATCATAATTTTTTCACTGATGCACATAAATAATATTTGTTTATTTCTTTATAAACAAATCCAAGAAATACTCAAAAAAGCAATATAAAAGAGTATGTCAAAACATAAAAGAATATTTAAATCTATATCAAAAAATAAAATTTGAGAATGTTTGATCATAAAATGAGAAAATTTTTGAACATGACAAGATGATGATGATAAAAAAAAAAGAATGCTATTTTAAAACTCAAGGAGCATCTTGAGATGGACATATAAATAAAATCAAAAATTATTGATTTTGTTAATTAAAAAACAATTCATAAGAAATAATAGATAATATAAATTTGCTTACTTGTGTTTTATCAGTAAGAGATTATACATATAATAATATGAATCAATTCTTTTATTAATTGTAATAAATGCTTATCTCTTTCCTTCTTATAATTGAGAAATTAATTTAAACAATAAAAGTGAAATCTTAAACATTCTTCAAATATTTTTCAATTTACTTTGTTATATAATTAAATTTTTCACTTAAAATTAATCCATCTCTTATATGTGATTATACATATCTATAACTCATATTGAGTTTGAAATGGTGTTTAAAATAGAAACATATCAAAAGAATGCATTTGATTGAAGATCTTAAATAAAATATTATTCCAAAGATACAATTTTGATTAAATTCTTTATGCTCATTTTACAAATTACATCAAAATATTAATCAATGTGTTGCTTTAAAATAAGAAATATTTTGTAAGCATCATTAGAAAGACTACAAAATAATTTCAAAATGTCATTTAGTATAATAATATGATTCTATTTTTATGTTAATTTATTATCTAAGATAATGATATCACAAATGTAGATCATACATATCAAATTTAAAAATAATATGTATTCATTACAATACAATTTAATCACAAAATAAACTATAACAAATAAAATGTTACAATAAATGAACTTATTTGAAAATGATAAATTAAAGAAAAACCAACATATATGCTCTTTTAAAAATTAAGATGATCTAAAAATAGAGAAAATATAATAATTATAAAGATGCATCAATTCAAATTATAGAATTAAAATTTAATACAAAATAAAGGCTCAAAATTAAAAATGAATTAAAAATTAATGTTTGAAGAATTTAGAAAGTAATATCATTGAAAAATAATCAAATGTAATGATAATCAATAGCTCATTTATAATATGATGTAGATCACAAAAAATTGATTGACAAGACTTAAAAGATGCAAATAAAAGTATTAATAAACTCAAAGTAAATTAGATAAAAATAAATCAAAATTAAACTTTCATATAAATTCAAAATCTTTAAATAAGAATGATTTTACAGAGATCTCACAATTTTAGATCATAAATAAAATTTAATGAACTGAGAATTTGTCTCATAATAAGAATAAAGTTCATGAAGCTTGATCTTAATATTTTATTAACAAACAAAATTCTAGGATTTGAAATTGTCCTTCAATGAACACATAAAAAATAATTTTAATGAGACTTGTGAATATTTCTTATAAAAGTTCCATAAACTTAAAGATATTTGATATAACTATGTAAAGGAATAAATATTAATTAAATAATGAACAAGAATCAAAATGCTAAATTATACATTAATGCTAATGAAAATATTTTTAAATTCTAAATAGACAAATTTATTAAATTCGAGCCAACTATCACTCAATTTAAGTGCTTTAATTTATGCAATCATTTTGAAAGAAATGAATTCTTGTATAAAAATATAAAGCAATCGTCAATTAAATTTGATCTTTCCAAAATTAACACAAGTATTCTAATAACCCGCATGAGCCCCAACACTACGCTGAATGCTTAAATTTAGTGTCTAAGGATAATGACGGTTGATTCTACAGTCTTAGACCGTCCAAAGTTAACAAAACCTAAAAATCAAATGATGTTATTATAATATTTTCAATCTAATAAAATATCTGAGAAGCTAATTCTATCATATGACAGCATATATGATCCTCTATTATTAAATTAATAGAGTTAACAGGATTTGAAACAGCGAAATAATAAATCACCTCAATGATGGTCGTGTTGATTGAATATTTCAACTAGAGAAGTTTTCATAATAATAATAATAATAATAATAATAATAATAATAATAATAATAATAATCTATTCAAATTTTAATGTCAAATCATTATTAAATGACCAAATATTCAAACAAAAAATAGATAAATAAAATAAAATTAATTATTTAAATTTAAAGTAAAATCTATGCACTCATCTGTAACCGTTTGTCGAGGGTGATAAATATATATCTATTTTCACACTCAAATAATCTTAAGGCCATAAGAACGCTCTGTCCTCCGCAATGCGGATTTTCAAAATGATACTATATAAATGTAATGCATTTACCGATCGATGATGGTTTCTATCATCATAATTATTCCAATTATAATAAACTTTATTATAATTTATACATAATTATAAGATAGAACATCAGTACGATAGCAGCATTTTTAACTGAAGAGTTAACACGGCCTTATCTTGTCTTTGAGCAAATATGTGAATCTTAGAAGGAAAAACTTACAGGCCATTAACAAAACCGTGCCAACGACCACTTGAGAGAGGCCTTTGAAAGCCCATATAATCTAAAAGATGACCCATCCAATCTTTAATAATTAAAATACTTGAGATATAATTTTATTTTTTTATAAAAAGTAATATTATAATACTAAAAAGAGTATAAAAGAAGACTCCATATCAATAGATGATATATGACATATCTATCATATGTTGTTCTTGTGATAATTCTATAGACTAGAAAACCAGTTGTCGTAGAGTGAAAGTTTACGCCTTAGCATTGCTATAAAGTCCATCACACACACAGGTATTTAAAGAGTGAACAAGAAAACTCTAGAAAATTTTACATAGAAAAACCTCAAAAAGTGGGAAAAAATCACGGGGCCTAGCCCAGCAAAAATCTTCCACTATGTATCTGTTTCAGAGTACAAAATTTTTTTCGATAACGGGATTACAGAATTGTATATGAGAAGGGAACAACAACTATGTAGTCACATTCAGGTGGTAACAGTTGCTAGTGGTAGCAGATGATGGTGAACATGGGATTGACCGAATGAAGGTCATGGACCGCAGAGATTGACGACGCCGAGGATCAACGGATGGCTACCGACGATGACTCGGCGTGGTGGTAATGACCGGAGTGGTGGCATGCTTGGAGGATCTTCAAGCTTTAGAGATCTCTCCTCTCTCCCCCCTCATATGAGAATGAGGACTATTTATGATTGGAGGAGTGGCATCTCGTGAATATATGCAAAATCCAAACCACTCCACTTCATCGGACTTAATGATTCCTTTGATCATTTGATGTATTTTAAGTATTTGAATGCTCAAACGAAGTCAGAATTGTGAGATCTTGGGCTTGTTAGATCCAGCTCTTCGAGACGCTCGATTTGACTATAAATACTCTATGTTTGAGTGTTATTTAAAGATTTAACTGATATCCCAAAGTTTCAATGACACTTTAAGTGCTTGATCTCGACCAGTTTCAACTTCGGAATAGTTTACTTTCAACACCAAGATTCATGCTTCGACTAGTATAATTTTTAGTGTCATCAATTGCCTCACTATTTTTGGATGACATTATCTCAATTATCCAAAAATATTTATGCCATATACTTAAAAATAGCAAATTCTTCAATGAAATTTGGTCCATTAACCATACATTTTGAGAGTGATCTTCATGTAAGCACAAAGATTATGATCAAAAGCTGCGGATGTGTGGTATGCGAAATACAAGATTTCGGTTTATAGACCATCCAACTTGAGATGTCATGATCCTGAACCAGGCTACCAAGAGGAATCACGACATGTATTATACGACAAACGAAATGCTACGCCATCGATGGGGCAAGTGGATCCAGCACGGGCGGCGATGAGGTGGATCAGGCCTGGAGTGGAAGATGGCTGACGCAGATCAGCAAATGAAAGCGCATGTACGCAAGCTGAGTGCGAAATCGCTGGGTGTGGAGCACGGGCTGCAGAAATGCATTTTGCATCACGCAATGTCGAGGTGCGACTGTATTTGTATGCACGCTGGGAACCGCGAGCTTTCATGGCGATCATCACCGCCAAGGTTAGATAAGCACGGCGGTCGGTCAAGCTCATGCATATCAAGCCTGACTATGGCATGAAAGCACGCTGGGTGAGTGTACTACGGGCACGCTGAGGGTCGCAGTAGCATGCTATACCACGACGCCAGCTGGTGCAAACCACACCGATGAGGGTATTTTCATCCATTTTTGTCCATTTTCCATGGTGTTTCATGATTTTGAGCGATTTTAAGCCGTTGTCTTGATTTTGACCTTTTGCCCTATAGGGTCTATAAAACTGACCAGGAGAATGTACACCTTCATATGCTTGAGTGTCCCTCTTCTTAAGTCATTCAAAGTATCAAGAGTATAGTCATAATGACAAGGCTCCAATTTTCCTCGAAAGAGGTTTCAACTGACCTCGCCAGACCGGACCGGGCGATCAAGACCCATTTCATATGGCAGGCCCAATTTTCCCTCGGTGAGACCTCATCGGACCAAACAGGTTCGGAGGCGATCAAGACCCGTAGTTCATATGCCAAGGCTCCAGTTTTCCCTTGAAAGAGGTGTCAACGACCTTGTCGGACCGACCGGGTTTGGAGGCAATCAAGGCCCGTAGTTCATACGACGAGGCTCCGGTTTTTCCTCGAAAGAGGCGTTGACTCTTGGTGGACCGACCGGGTTTGGAGGCGATCAAGGCCCGTAGTTCCTACTTCTTCTTGTAGGAAATTTTGATTTCTTGAAACTTCAAAGCAGTTGATAACTGCCAAGGTGGCGGAGAAGCTTCAGCTAGGAACCATCGTTCGAACGACTCAGAAAGTTTGGCAGGTAATTTCTGAGCATCATTAGTGGGGAGTATCTTCTCTCTCTCTCTCTCTCTCTCTCTCTCTCTCTCTCTCTCTCTCTCTCTCTCTTATATGTATGTATCTTTTGTCATTGGAAAAAATTCCAAGCTATCCTGAGTGAGAGTCATAAAGGATATGCCCAAGTATTGGGGTAAGTTGCTTCACAAAATTTCTAGATTTTTGTCATTTCTTCCTCTTTATTTATCATGTATTTTTATAGGGTGATGGCCGGAAGAAAACCCATAACATGATGACTACAGACGATATATCATCCACTATCCATCAGATAGTTTAATGATGTTTCACAAAAAATTTTACTTCCCTAATGAGTTGGTGGCCATTGTTGCTAAAAAGTCTGATCGATCCCATTCACCTCCACCAGGGTACTTTATTATTTCTGAGATGATTCTTCGTACGGGACTGCGATTCCCTTTGGCTCCTGAGTTGATTGAGATCTTTAAAATATGTGGTATAGCTTTATCATAATTTTTATTTGGTTTGACTATCTTCTTTAGAGAGCGTGGTGTTACTTTGATCATCAAATACTTATGTAGAATGTGTAGATTCACATGTGATACTGTGGACATGTTTATCGACTATAAAGAATTGGATAGAATTTTCAGCATGGGATCCCTCTAAAAATTGGTCTACTGGATTCTTTTTATGAAAAATAAGTGGGGCCCCCGAGATGGGAAGATTGAATAACCTTCCAGATCCATTGCTGATTGAAAAGAATGAGATATTGGTGACTCTTAATGTTCATGATGTAGAAAGCTTAGAGAATGAGTTACGTCACATTAGCAAATATAAGTTGAAGATAGAATGTTCAAGGTTGGACTTTCCATCCAGGCAGGGAGATCTCATTCTTTTCCACTAAAGAGGTCAAGTAAAGGTGATGAAAGGTCTCCTCATATTCAGGTTCTTTTCAAGAAGCCCGCCACAAAAATCGGTGGTGGCAATATTTCTTCCCTAAAGAAAAAGAAGACATAATCAAGTGACTACGTGATATCTAGAAGAAGATGTTTGCCCCCACCCTCTGAGAGTTTAGTTAACTCATGATGGGGAGTTCATTTTGAAGATGCACATTCAAGAGGTGTTAAATCACATATGCAATCAAGGCCAATGAGCATATGAATTGGTACGTTGTCTCCTTCTTTCTTCTTTTCTTTCTTTTCCTCCTTCTTTTCTTTGTAATATTTGTGATGGTTTTTTTTTTTATAGGTAACTCAAACATTGTGATGGCTCATTTGAGTGTCTCTTTAGATGAGTGGAATATTGAATTTGTGAAGGTAAAATATCTGCAAGGAGAGTATGAGAGAAAGATGAGTGTTAAGGCCAAAGAAGTGACGACTTTAGAGGATCAGCTAACCTGCAATTGAGCTAGCAACATGTCGACTTTCTCTCGTGTCGAGGTGGAGTGCACTCATGATGAGTTGATTAAGGTGAGGATAGAGGCTCACCAGAAAGAGAAAAGACTCAAGGCACTTGCAGCAGAGAAGAGAGCTCTAGAACTAGAGAAGAAAGCATTACAAGATCGTCTTTCTGAGAAGGAGCATACAATGTAAGTGAAAGCAAATGAAATCTCCTTGAAGGAAGACTTTAAGAACTCCTTTATCGGATACAATCAAAGACCATGTCCAGGAAGCTCGTAATCATATTCTTGATGTTGAAGTGAAGGATTTGGAGCACCAATGTTTAGAGGAGGGCTTCATCCAGGGTTCCTAAAAGGAATCCGCTTAGTACAGACCGAGCTAGTATTGAGGATCTATCTCAAGTATCCAAGTTTTCGTCATTCGTGAGATGAAGGAGTTGAGAGTGAGTCCAAGGAGCATCTCCTAGTGGTGAGGAGGACGTTGATATCACCAATGATATAGCATCACTTGAGGATGCATTTTTTTATCTATGTATTGTTATTAGTGTATCAAAATCTTGATTCTTTCTTATATCATCATGTTAATACTGTCAATAAAATTTTTTTATTTTTTTATTTTTAGATGATACACTCTTATTTTGTTTTTACCTATCTGTGGTAATTGGTCAGAATATTATTCGATGATGCTAACTTGTACGGATGAGGTTGAATTGAATCCATTGAGGATTTTTGACGAATTTGAGATTATTTGTCAAAGTGTTATTTAATGACGTTAACCTGTATGGAAGAAGTCGCGGGATGTCCACCAAGGACCTTTTGACCTATCCTGTGTATCGAAAGTGTTTGACTTTACGTATGGAAGAGGTCGCGGGATATCCACCAAGGACCTTTTGACCTATCCTAGGTATCAGCCAAAGTGTTACTTGACTTCTTACCTATATGGAAGAGGTCTGATCAAGTCCCCTTGGATTGATTATGCCGAGATACAACGTGAGTTGTATATTTCAAGTGGGAGGATTAAATGAAGAAGAAACAAGCTTGTAAGAAAAAAGCTATAAATTCATTACTACATACAAGTGATACAATCATAATATGATTTTAACATGATATGAGTTTCAAGAAGAAATGATGACAACAACAATAAGTCTTTATCCCACTAAGTTGGCTACATGAAGAGGAAATGACAAACGAGACAAAATAAAAGTTACAATAATTATGCAAGAGAATTACGATAATATTTTGAGATTCTCATTCCAAGTTTGAGGTAAAGTTTTTCCTCTGATCCTTGAGCTTGAATGTTCCCGCTTTACCATAGCTATAACCACATATGGGCCATCCCAAAGAGGTGAGTTTATGTTGAGGGCCTTTGCTGCACGAGACTTCAGGACCAAGTCACCGATATGGGATGAGGTTTTACTCTTCTGAAGTGAGAGCTACCCTTTGGTGATAGGAAGCAAGGCAAGTAGGCCATGTCACGAGTGGGAGGTGTGTCAGGAGTTTTTTTCATTACCATCATGATCGAATAATTGAACTCTTGACTTGGAACCCGATATCTAAGTATAATAGCTCGTCAAACACAAGTTATATGGTGTCTCACCAATCGAAGTTCGTGATGTAGTGCGGTAAGCCTAAAGAACATTAGAGAGGTCATCAACCCGTTGCCCCTAGCCTTTTCAAGATGCATTTTTAACCCTTTGAGTATAGTCCTTGGTAGCTTAGTCCCCATTAGTTTGAGGATGTGCTATAGCAGTTGAATGTAAAGATCTTTGCAAAAGGATATAAAGACTTTCCAAGTAAATTGTTCCATTATTGATGATCTTTGCAGAAGACAATCGACATACTATATTTTTTCCAAATAAATTGTTTAGCATTTGCCTCCTGATTTTAGTGGTTCTTCCCACCCATTTAGTGAAGTAGTATGGCTAAAATGATAAACTTTGTTGCCCTGATGCTATCAAAAGGTCCCATGATATCAATCCCCACTAAGCAAAAAAGCCACGGGCTTTGAATGAGAGCTGTATGAGGCATGTGAGGGAGGTTAGAGTGCAACCACAACTTGCACATTTTTTGAACCCAAGGCATCTTGTTTCATCGAGGCCAATAGAACCCTTGCCTTATAATTTTAAGGGCTAGCACCTTCCTCCTAGTGTTCTCCACATATCCTGAGTGAACCTCTCTTAATGCGTAATCCTCCGAAGGTGAGAGGCATTTGAGGACGGTCCAGAAAAGCTCATTGTATAGTTCACCTCCATAATAGTAAAGTTTGAAGCTTGTCTTGAGACGAGTTGTTGGGTCTTGTGAAGGGTTCCTTCTTATAGAAAAGATGGATGGGGTCCATCCATAATGTTCCTTTATCTCATTAATTGCTTGAATTACCCATGACCCTTGATACTGGAAAAATATATTTCTTCAACATGTCTCTTAAATAGATCTCCAGCATATGTAGCAAGCTTAGCGAGAGCGCCAAGTATTCTTCTCTCACAAGATGTGAATGATTTGATGTGTCTTGAAAAGAAGAGACTTACCAAGTGGAGGTATCAGGTGAGGATTATATAAAGTTTCCCTCAACTTGGGAGGTGACAAGTGAGTGGATCACTAAGTCTTGAGCTTCCAATGGCAAGTCTCAACCTGATGAGAGCCTCATATTCATATATATTATTAATTTCAGAAATTTTAGGCTAAGTCCATACTCTAAGGTATTGTGGGGAAATAAGTAAGATTCTCCACCGACGAGATTTCAAGCTCCATCAACATAGAGGTCCATTGAGGAGATGAAAAGGTGTAGCGATAGCTCTGAGTTAGCAGATTCCACTATAAAGTCTCATGCAGTACTTGAGACTTTATAGCCGAGGTAGAAAATTTATATCAAACTATCCCACCCTAATGACCATTTGATTAACCTCCGATGCTTCGCTCGTAGGATGGCCCTTAATGGTAAATGAGTGTAAACGATGTGTGAAAGTATGGACGTAATTTTGCTTGAAAAACTAAAGCCAAAGTCACCTTATCTGCAAGTGGATAATGACTTTTTATGTCAGGAAGAATTTTGCTGACATAGTAAATTGGTCGTTGTGTCCCATTTTCTTCTTGCACTAAAATTGAGCTTATCATGTGGGAAGAGACTGTGAGATATAAGTATAACATCTCTCCTTGAATAGGCTTGGATAGTAGGGTGGAGATGCTAAATACTCTTAGTTGCTCAAAAGTATCGACATTCATCAATTGAAATTATTATTTTTAGCTCCCTTTAATATTTTAAAGAATGAAGTATTTATCCCCAACGGGCTAGAAGGATAACACAAAGAATTCATCCATTCAAATGTTGAACTTCCTTGATATTCTTCGGAGGAGGCATATCTTTGAGAGCTTTGATTTTCTTAGGGTTGGCCTCTATCCCATGGTGGGTTACCATAAATCCAAGAAATTTTCCCGACATAACCCCAAAAGCACACTTGGTCAGGTTAAGTCGCATGTTATAACATCGAAGAAGGTTAAAGCATATTTCTAAGAAATATGTGATTCTTTCAAGCTTTTACTAACATATCATCCACATATACCTCCATTGTCCTAATATCTTTAAAAATCTTATTCATAAGCTTGATAGGTAGCACCAGGATTTTTTAACCCAAATAGCATAACTTGGTAACAGTATAAACCTTTATATGTTTGAAATGCTATAGCTTCTTCATCCGTTGGGTCCATTTATATTTGATTGTAACCCGAGTAAGCATCCAAAAAATTGAGCATTTGATGTCCGAGTAGCATCAACCAATTGATCAATTCGAGGAAGAGAAAACTATCTTTCGCAAGCTTTGTTGAGGTCAAGTAATCAATACACATTCTCCATGTTCCATTTGTTTTCTTAACCATGACAACATTTGCTATCCATGTAGGGTAATGTACCTCTATGAATCCTACTCTAGAAGCTTGTTAACTTCTTGCTCAATAGGAGCATCAGTGCAAAACTTTGCTTCTTGGATGATCGGTTTGAATGTTGGATCAATCTTGAGGGAGTGCATGATCACATTGGGGTCCACGATGTCCGGACTCAAAGATGTCTTGATTTCTGCAAGAAGTCTATGTATTTTTCCTTGTTATCCGAGAGCAGATCCAACTTGCATTATTCGTAATGGTTGGTCATCCGATAATGCAAAGAGCAAGTCTTCAAGGGAAGCTTTTGGTACTCTTCATCTCAAAATTAAAATCTTCAATGCTGAAGGTCACAAAAGGCATGGTTGAGCTTGTCTGAGGTAGCATGATTGCGCTATCTATTGATTTTCACAGACCACCCCAACTCCAACGGGGGTTGGAAATTTCATCTTGAGATGAGATACTGAAGTGACTGCACCAAAAATTGATTGGAGGGGCCTTCCAAAGATAGCTTATATGTCAATCGACTTGACCACCATGAATTGGATTAAATGAGTCACTTGTCGAGGAAATTACCAAGGACAAAGAAGGGTGATTGTCCCTCTACTGCATTGTATGATTATCAAACCCGTATAATGGTCTCAAATGGGTTGGAGCTTTTCCCAACTGTGCCCATGCTAAGAAATGTGAGTAAAATAAGATATCAATTGAACTCCCATTATCAATCAAAATTCTCTTAACATTATAGCATGACCAACCCTCGTACGATGATAAGTGGATCTTGATGAGGAACATGGACTCCTTCTAAGTCCAGTCATTAAAAGTGATGGAATGATCAATACGAGACTTCTTTAACTCGCTCTGAGTGGTAATGAGAACTTGATTAGATAGTATTGGTCCTCCTGATTATTTTAATTTCCCAATTGTTTGATGATTATTTTATTATTTTGTGATGACGTCGGTTGCCCCCCTTGGAGGTATGTTTTGTTTGATTGATTCTTCACAAATGACAGATATCCTTGTTGAATGAGTCTCGATTTCTTCTTTGAGTTGTTTGCATGCCTCAAGTATGTCCACACTTCATGGAAGTGACATTGCTCCCTCGATTTCCGAATTTGGTTTGGGATGCGCCACTTGTTTTTTCTTCATCTTGAATAGCCATTGGAGGTTGACACGATGTGTTCGCGTGTATTCCTTTTGGTCGTGTGGTTCACGTCATTGATATGGGGCCGGAGGGAGATCACGCCTTGTTGTTTCTTTTGATGGGACATGTCCCATTCCTCACGCTCTTACTTTTCCTGAGATTTTCAAATTATTTGGATGGGCATTAATAGCCTCATCACAGAGATTTGTGCTTCCACACGATGAACTAAGTCCATATGAGCGACTGTCTGCATTAGGACAAGTAAAAGTCGAGAGTCTCCAAGGAAAACTCCTCTTAATACCTGTGGGAAGGAGAACCTCGGAAGTATTCCAAGTGATTCACCCTCATTTTAACAATGAGAGATGGGAGGAATCTTTAATGATCCTCGTTTGCAATGAACTTCACAAAAATCTTAAGTTCATCAAAGTACAATGGATCTTGGAAGGGAGTAAGTGCGAGTAGCCCCTCGAGGGTATCGGGAAAGACGCAAAGGTGTCGAGCTCTGGATATGCATGATAGTCGTAATGGTCGATGTGTTCATGTGGTCAGCCCATCATGGAATCAATGCTCGAAGCTTGAAACCCACGAGAACAAGATGTTGAAGAATAACTGCCTAAAGGTGATGATTCTCATAACCGCTGAGGGGAAGATGATTTGTCTTGAAGGTGAAATTCATCTTGCATTAAGAGTCATAATTCTCGCACATATAACATGACGAGTGGGGTCAGAGTGAATGTGCTACCAATAATAATTGTGGATTAGTGTTTGAGTGACGATGGATGAGAACTAGGGTCAAGAGATCAGATCATCTCTATGGAGGAACTTCGATCAAGGAGATTAGCATTTTGACCTCCCATGCAACGATCGATCTTGGGGAGATGTATCCGTAGGGCCGTATGTTCGCAAAAGTGGATCATCTCATTTTGAGACTCTTCCATTCAGACATGATCTTCTAAAGAGATTCCTATCGCCTTCCACCACGTGGTCACCTATCGTGGGGGAGGCGAAGGCCCTGTTCAAGGATTGGTTTCAAGAGTGATGAGTTGGAGCGGGAGGCTCCATGATTACATGTTTATTGGCCATAACGAGGTGTTCCAGAATTGTGATTGAAGGGTTTTTTTCCACGACAGCCAAACTATTGTGTGCTAAAACCAATGAGAGTGAAAGTTTATGCCTTAGCCTTATTATAAATCCAAAGACACACTATGTATTTAAAGAAAACAAAAAAGAAAACTCAAAATTTTACGGAAAAAAATCTCAAAAGAGGGAAAAATCACGCTAGCCCAAAAAAATCTTCCACTATGACTTTTGAGTACAAAATTTTTTCCACAATGGATTAGAGAGTATGAAAGGGAACAACAACTATGTACACATTCTATGGTACTTGATAGTGGTAGCGATGATTTAAATGAGGACATCAAGACGAGCGAAGGTCATCATGATGGAGACCGCGAGATTAACGCTAGATATATGCCGACGGTGTGGTGACATAGTGGTGGCTCACATTTGAGGATCTTTGCTAGTGCTCTCCTCTGTTTCCCTCATATGAAATGAGGGCTATTTAGATCTGGCGTCTCGTGAATACATACAAAACCACTCCATTCATCTGACTCAATGATTCCTTGATCATTTGATGTATTTTAAGTATTTGAATGCTCAAAAAGAATTGTGAGATCTTGCTTTTAGATCCATGTGATTTACATTATAAACATTTTGAGCTATTTAGGATTTAAATATCCCAAATTTTAATATTTGATTTTAATTCGATTATAGATTAGTTTTATTAGATTTAATGATTTAAAATTTACGATTATGTTTAAAAGAATAAGAATATATCTAATTTATGACAAAATAAAATTTTAAATATATAAACATTTTGATTAAAAAAAATACTTTATTTTTAGTAATAAATCATTAAATAAATTACTGACTAAACGGATCATATGAATAGATTAATAAGATTTCATAATTTATTTAAATATATATGATATATTAAGACTTAATAGATTACTTATAAACAATTTAAAATAACTATAATAGAGAAAATCAATCAACTTAAAGGGCTTAAAATACACAATGAATTATACAAAAATAAAGTGATTTTAGTACAAATGTGGTTAAAAAAAGTTCATTTTCACCAACAACTCATGTTATTAAAATAGTGATTTATAAGTTTTGCTAACAATGAGCCAAACAGACAATATTTAAATCGATTTAGAAACAATCAATTGTCGATATTTAGATTTTGAAATAAAAAATTATATTATATTATATTATAATATATTATAGTCATTAATTATTATTAAATTATTATTTTGTCATTATTATTAATTATTATTATTAATATTATTTATTGGTAAATCAAACAAATTAATTAATCAAGAAATAGTGTCATCATAATATTAGAGAAGTGATGATATATCAATATTTATAAATGAAAATATTTTAATCTTAAATCGAGAATATTATAAAACTAAGTTTGTTAAGTAGGATTAAATCGTTACCTCCATATATGTGTCATAAGTCGTAAGCTACAAATTGAAATTGGACTTGAAAAAAGTGCAATCGAGCTCAAAATACCGACATCATCAAAATGGTCAAAAACCTTCGATCGATGAACGATTTCATCGCATTCAAAATGAAATTGATCGTAATATAAATATTGCATAATCTAAAGATCAATAAAGCGATCGAGCTATAATGGACACATATATCGAGGGAAGCGCGATGATATCCAATGACTCTACAAAATTGATCATCCAAATGTCAAAAAAATATCAAATGAGACTATCCACGCCAATTCACTAAAATGTCGAATGATAGTGATAACGAAATCGAAATATTACGCCACCAAAATCAACCCAAATGACTTCCAATCAATGAACGGACTTTTCCATCACGCTCAAAATATCAAAATAATATAAATATTGACATATGATCAACCCATCAAGCGACGATCAAATCACCGCATAATATATCGAGGTCAGAGGCACCAAAATCAAACGACTCCGTCACAAAATTGACGCGATTAGCCATATCAAAATCTAAATACAAATTTGCACTCAGCAATTAATCGAGCGGTCAAGCCGCATTTGAGAAATTGACTCAATTTGACGCCGAAAACCAAATCTAATCTAAACTGACGCTATGCTGCATCAATAACCTATATAAAAGATATATATATATATATATATATATATATATAAATATATATATATATATATATATATATATATATATAATGTATATTAAACTCAATTTAAGTATACTTTTAAAATCAACTTAAAACCCAAATCCTAAATCCCTATTCTTCCCTAAACTGGTTTTCTCTCCCTCTTCGACTCCTTTCTCCTTCCTTCATGCACCAGCCCTGGTTTCTCCTCTCATCTGAAACCAAAGAGCCTTCCTCCTCCTCGCAAGTGATCTCTTCTTTTGATTCTTTTCACTTTCACAGCCTCCACTTCCCATCTCTTCCTATTCTTGATCCTCCTTTTTTCTTCATCCTCCTTTTTCCTCCTCCTCCCTTTTTCCCTCTTCCTTTTCTCCTTTCCAAAAAGAACTCTCTCGATTTCCTTCTCCAATCCAAAATCAATTTTTCCATTTTCCTCATTTTTCCAAAAAATCCAATCCCTCTCCTCCTTCTCATTTCCTCACCATCTCCTCATTTCCAAAAAAAAAGAAAATTTCCTCTTTTCCTCAAAAATTTTCAATCCCACTTATTTCACCTAACTGGGAAGAACACCATGAGGTTCCTTTTTTTTAGTGTCACTCCTTATATTACCTCTTCAAATCTGCTTCACCACAACCGAGGAAGAACACCATCATGAGGTGGGTTCTTTTTTTCGGTTTTTGATGTCACACTCCTTTCATTGCCTCTTCAAATCCACTTCATGAGGGGAAGAACACCATCAGAGTGTTCTTCTCTTCATCTCCCATTTTTTTTTTGACCCTTCTCTTTGTCATAACTAGAGAGGAACACCGTCATGAAGTGGGTTATTCTCTTGGTTTTTGGCATACCCAACCTCGTTTCCTCATCGATCATTGCAATATGCATAAAAAATGAGTGAGAACATGTGGGATGTGTGAATGTGGATATATATATATACATATTTGTGTTTCTTTGCAAATTTGAAAGATTATCTAAAAAAAGAAGATATAAATTGAAAAGAAGACAATACTTACACTTAATAGGGAATATAGTGCAACATCCTGTTATTGCTCTAGTTGAAATGCTGCAAAAATTTTGTCAAAATCTCGTGACTTAGAAAAAAATGTAAAGTAAAAGAATCGGCTTAAGAATGTCAAATAATGAAACATAAAATTCAAATTCAAATTAAAACTCAAACAAAAAAAAGGGGAAAATAATATACAATGAGCACAAAATAAAAGAGGGATGAAAAGCACTTATGAAATTTATCTAAACAGAGTTGAAAGCCCACTAAAGTTTCTAAATTTTCAAATGCTCTAACCCAACCCTTCAAATAGAATGGAATGTGAGACTCTCCTTATTTATAGAAATTAGAAGGATAGTGAAGGGTCCACTTTCAAAACAAAAAAGAGGAAGGGGAAATGTTGGAAAGTTTGAATAAAAGAGGGGAAAATGGAAAAGTTTAAAAAAAAATGAGGGGAAAATGAAAGCTACTGAATAAATCTTTTAAAATAACAAATTAAACTATCTTTGAATCTATAGCTTCAAATAAGGTTCAAAGATTTGCAATTTTACAAGACAGATTTAAACTAATTCTACAAAAAAAATCATAGCCTTCAATCAAAAATTATGGAACTTCATTCTAAATTATAATTTTTAAAAATCAATGAAATCACTAATTATGTGAAATTATCTAAGCTATAAATACATGCATGTGCTCGAACATAGAAATTTAAATAAATTTTAATGTCTAAAAAGGCTGCACAGTCTAAATGGGAATTAATTAAATATTAATCTAAAAAATCTAGTAAGATACTGGATCAATTTACAACAACTTTTTATGTCACCGATTCAAAACACTTTGTATAACAAAAAAGACATTAATTAGGGAATTCTCAAATACACCCGCATGGGCCCCATCACTATGCTAAATGGTTAAATTCAAGAAAGATAGTTGTTACCCGGTAGTCTTAGACTGGGTCCTTTAACAAAACCTAAAAAATCTATAATAAGAGTTTCAAATCTGAAATATCTAAGAAACCGATTTTGTCGGTGATAGTAGATCTAATTTCTTAGCCTAAACATAGTTGATAATCTAAAGCTTTAAACATATTCTAATTAATCAATTTTAAATAAATAATCAAACTACTTAAATGAAATTCTATCATTAAAAGCTTAAATCAAAACTCAATCTATCCACCTTCTACAACTATTTATCGAGGGTGACAAATTAAGAAAACTCTAGAGCCAATAGTCAAATCAAGTGTTCTATGTTCACTCAATCAATCTCACTAGTGAGGACGGTGTCCTCCTGACATGGCTTGGCCAAGTAGGCTCCATGATAAAGCGCAACCCGAGTCCTGATCGAGTGGTTTGGCTGGCCATTCCATTATATGATCACGGCGTAGCCATATGCTCTCAATGGCTCCCTTTGAGTTGTGAATCATAGGGTATACTTGATCAAAAACCCTCTGCCTAAGGTAGACTTAAGCATGTCTCCTTAGAAACACCACCGTGTCTACAAGATTTCTTGGATGATAACCCATGTGTTCGATAAGAATCCTTTAGTTAGTCAATGACTACCTCCTCGACTAAGTAGAGGGACCATGGCCTGGATGACAAAACCATGGAATCTAGATCTCATCATTCCCCTAACTATCCAGTTTAAGCTAAAATGATGAATTTCATAATCTAAATTTTAAACTCAACTCCACATATTGTTATTATATGCTATGCATTTAGTGGCCTAACGACTAGTCTTAATCAAAAGTTCTCTCTCAATTATTGAGAGGGATAATTAACTATAAAAGCTTGCGCCTATAGAAAACCTGGAACTAGATCTAAAGTCCTCACCAAATGAGGATGAAATCTCTGGGTAGTCTCTTATCTACTATTCCATCTGCCTTCTGAAAATTACACTTTCAAATCACACTCTCTTCAATTCAATATTTGTCGAGAGATCGGTGGCGAATTTTTGAAGCCCATAGATTTCTTGCGACTTCAATGATAGATTCTCTTTCCATCTTTTAGTCATACAAGCTATAATACAATTAAATTTTTTGAAAATTCAAAACAAAAAATGATTTAAGTGTGTAATAAATTTAATATGATACCCTATAGAATGAATCATTCAGAATATATCTTTATTACACCATTATTTTGTTCAGTTACACATCTTGAAAGTATGGGGTGAAATAATAATTGCTAATTACTAATTCCCATCTTTCACTTTTGTAATGGATCTACAAAGCACTCCTTTCACCATCCAACTAGGGCGTGGTGCGAACATCTGCCTAGTCAATGTTGTCATCAACATAGAGATGTTGAGCTACAATTCAATGGTAGCTTGAGTTTTCAAGCTATCATACTCAAGTACCCACCCGGTATTCATCCGAGGCCATGCTAAGGCCTCACAAGTTTCCAGCCATATGTGCCAACCGTCAGAGCCAACCGTTGTCAAGGAGTTCTCCCAGAGAACTTCAATTTTCAAAAGGTTAGGTCTGAAGCCCGTGACGAAGAGAATCATCAGGTAAAACTGTGTCTTTAATGCCTGTATGCTCGATTGAACCTTTGTATCTAGAAAGCATGATCATGAAGCTTCTCATCATGAAGAAATTAACCAAGAAGAAGAAGAAGAAATCGAAATGAGGGCTCAGATCCCCTTGAATGACCTAAACAAGTGATAGTGGCGTGAGTATTCCTACCCACAACAACTTTGACAACTTAAAGTGGGTAAAAAGGAATAGCTAGTGAAGTAAAGTAGTCTTTCTGGAAGAACCAACCATGTCAAGCTCCACCCACCAGAGGGAGAAACAGACACTGTCCAGATACAAAAAGTTCTCAAAGTAGCCAAGGATAAAGGCCTAATGAAAAGAAGATTTCAGAGGCCTGTGATGAAAAATACCTCCACCAAGAAAGTTTCATTCTCTTAACAGCCATCGAGCCAATGCTGAGTGAGCGTGACACTTGGACCGCGTCCAAGAATCCGTTGTGAAAGGTCCCATAAAGGATAAGCAAATATGGAGGCCAAGGTCTAAATGAAGTCTCAAGAATGGAAGAGGTGATATCTCATATATATACTAAAAATCCTCTAAAATAACTCATCGAAGTGGATACCCAAAAGAAGGGATATGATGAAAGACATGATGGTCGACACTGAGAATCCTCTGGGATCCCATCATAATTAGATTCACCTACAAGAGAAGGTTGACTTGACAGCCCTTTAATAGAAGATCGCATTGAACTAGAGATCCACCGAAGCGATCAAAAATTCATGTGCAAGAAGAAAATAATGAAGAGGACACTATGGAAGTGGAAGTTGTCTATATGGTCAGAGATATAGATGAACTTTTCACTCAGCATTATCAACAACAACATGGATCCAGGGAATCTAAACCTGAATTTGACGCTTATGAAGAAGAGTCTTCACAGAAGCAAATAGAGGATAGATCTTCAATATTTGCTGAAGACGAAGAAGAAGAAGATCATAATGAGAAAGAGATCATGGGTGTTGAAGCTATCTATATGGTTGAACCGAAAATGATCATTAGTACACTTTTTTATAATATGTCGCATACAGAATAGCTGTCTCTACAAATGCACAAGAAGAAGGACTGTCAAGTTCTTTCCCTGAAAATGAGCAAGGAACAGAACAACAATAATAAATAGAAGAAGAAGAAGAAGAAGAAGAGCTGATGATTGACGCCATGCTAGCTAGAGAGCAAAAGAGAAATGCAAATCAAATGGAGGTCAAAGACAAGGAGATTGCACAGCTTGATACCATGATGAATGATATGATGGTACAAATGAATATCATGATGAAGATGTTGTAGAAGAATATCACATCAAGTGTAGCACCTATTTTATTTGCTAATCAATAGGTAACTAATAATACAACTTCTATACCAGCAGCCACTGTGGTACCTCAAGCTCCTACAATATATACTATGCATGAAGTGAGGAAAAAAGTTAACCCACTACCTCTCCAGCCGACAGTTCAAAATATGGCTAGCACACCTAGAACGGTAATAATTGCTCAACTAGAAATAATAATCAATGAAAAGATAAAGTCCATACTGAAAAGAGTGAGTAAGGTCACCCTTACCCACTGAATATGATCAAGTGTCATACCTGAAAGGTTACCTGAAATTTAATACTTTCAGTGGGCTTGGTAATCCAAAGCAACATCTAGCCCAATTTAAGGCTACTTGGTAACATAGAGAACAATGATGCTTTTCATCAATTCATCGATTTGACTTCACTTTTTGAATGGTATGCAATTTCAAATGATGATTTTATTTGAATTAGAGACTATATTTGAAGAGGTTCATGTAACCAGAAAATCATAATCACGACCTTACCTTGCTAAAAAGGAGGAAAGATGAGTCAGTGACAAAATTCATAAGTCATTGGGCATACCTAAGTATGAAGCATGAGCAACAATTGAAGAAGAACATGCAATCCAATTGCTAATGGGCAATATGGATGATAAAATATCATTTTATGTATGTATCATTGCAACATTCCAAGACTTGTTCGATAGATGACTAAATTTGAAAAGTTGAATTGCCCTAAGTCAAGTCTATGATAAAGCAAAGAGAAACAAACCTTCAGACTCAAGAAGAAATGAAATTCATGCCACTTATAGCTCAAATGGTGAAAAGGGTGATATATAATATGGATAAAGGAAAGCAATGTATAATGATGATAAGGGTAAAGAAGCCTATTCTAATCCATAGACAAAATTGGTATTATGAGGCAAATGACAAACCTCAGACTTTTCTAAGTGGTGGGGAGCATCCAAAACAAGTAACAAGAGATGATGAGTAATGCCCATCTCTTAAGAAAAGATGAACAAAGAATATTCCTTTAGAAGGGACTGTCTAAATTATTTCAAGCAAAGTCGGTCTACAATTAAAAATTAAAAGGCAAGAAGTGATCAAGTCAACAATCCAAATTACTATCCTATCATCTGGATGATCGTCATCCTATCAAGATTATTATGTCTTCAAAGATTGGCTAGAAAGAAAGTTTCAGAGGTGAATTTACAATAGTGTTCTAGTCAACCCAAAAAGAGAGTCTATAAGGATGATTATGTCCTCTTCCGTAACATCCATCAAAGACAAACAGAATGAGAAATCAATTCAGACTGAAGAATGGCAAATAGTAGTCTCCAAAAAGAGCATGAAAATGCTGAAGCAGCTAAAAGACGTCCCTAGTGTTAAGTGAAATCACCACTTGAACCTATATTGAACTTAAGAGATGTCTAAACCAAGTATTTGGGCTCAAGCATTCTGATAAGGCAACTTCACAAACATGAGAAGTAGTTTACTAAACATGCCTCATAAATCAAATAAGCTGGTTAAGAAAAAGAAGATTAAGAAGAGAACTGCAACTCAAAAGATCATTAATAATTAGAAGAGTATCACCAGCCGACAAGACAACCATTTAGGCTTGCAGACTTTATGCCTAAACTTTGCATTGATGAATCAGATGAAGAAGATAATGGTGAATCTTGTCCAGTAGAGACATGTCGAATCATCTGTAATATCAAATGTTCTTCAACATCGTTGAAATGATAAGGGTAGTCAACTTGACCAACCCATCAAAATTTTTTCAAAGAAAGTAAGAGAGGAGCTAACATCAATTTTGTTTAATGACTCAATAAGATAATAAAGTTAGATGAAGATCTATGTTTTCGATGGAGAAGAGTCGACTCATCGATATCATGTGTATGAAATGTATGAAAAAAAATGAGTCTAGATCTTTCCCTTAAATAAGAAGGAATTTGAAGAAACCTCTTCAAAAGAATCTAATCAAGATAAGGTGATTCAAGTTGAGAAGTGGTAAAGTCTTACCACCTTCATCAAAGAAGGGAAATGCAAATAAAGATAAAGGTAAAATTGAAGTCAATGAGGATATCATTCCCAAAAATCGATAAGCCTAAATCAAGCAAAAAAAGATAGATTATAATATTCTATCACATCAGAAAGATCCCTACACAACAAGTGTGAGGCTCTCTTGATGTCAAAAGATCTCGAAACTTTGATACAGCTCTCAAAGAGCCGAGAGTTATGAAGCTTACTTCACTGAAAATGCATGATCAAGCATTGCAAACTCAAGATCTCCCAAGAATCATATTTTCTAAAGAAGATATTGGGAAATCAGATCACAACCATCCTCTATATGTTACCAGAGAGTGATGGCATCTCGATCAATATTGATTGATCCAGGTTCTTCTATCAATCTTATAAGTTTAAAGGTATTAAGAAGATTATCACTTGATATCCAACATATTGGGAGAAATAAGTTGATGATTCATGGTTTAAATGAAAAAAGGGAAAACTCGGGTTTTTATTCTCCGCTCAAGTTCGTGGATTTATATGAAGCCAAGTTTCATGTAATCGATGTGATACATCATTTAGAACTCTCTTGCATATGAGTATGGTATGGTCTCATCAACTATGCATGAAGTACCTAAAAGATAAGAAGAATTTAATTCTAACCTACAACCATTCTCCGTCAATGAAGCAAAAATTTATGAAGATGCAAAGTACTTCATCCTCAAAGAGCCTAAGCCAATAGAGCCTCTTGAAGCGATAGCATCCACTTCAGGAACTAAAAAGCAATTTCACAAGTGAAAGAGAGAAGCAAAGAGGGAAGAAAGAAGGCAATGTCGACTCTCCCTAAAGCACTTGATT
The DNA here is from genome assembly GCA_021442155.1 of Cymbidium sinense. NCBI lineage: Eukaryota > Viridiplantae > Streptophyta > Magnoliopsida > Asparagales > Orchidaceae > Cymbidium > Cymbidium sinense. The sequence continues at coordinate 94,340,018 of CM038231.1, forward strand.
CTACCTAAATCAAAATCAAGAAAAGTTCCTCATTTGGGAAGTGACACAGAAAAAGAAGATATTCTCCAAACCTAAGGGAACTTATAAGCTTTCAAGAAAGGGAGTACAAAATAAGTGATTGACTATGACTTTGAATCATTTATGGAAATAGAGTTCAAGGGTCGCATCAAGGAGGATAGCTCACTTGGTAGTGTTAGATGACTCCCTCAAAATTATACCCATCCCACAATAGCACTTCAAAGAAATCACTCCACTAGAGATTCATAACATTGAAGAATTGATGACATTCTATGTGTCACCGTTGAGCGAGAGTGGCGAAACATGAACTCTATTTTACAAATCTGAAGAGTCTTAGCCTCATAATTTTGATTAGCCTACTCAATATAAAAATTATGATGAGATAGTGCCAACAAAAATATAAATATACTATCCACAAAAATTATGAAGAAAGATGCATAAGCTTGGAATTCATATTGGAACTACTAAACATAGAACTCAAATCATTAACAAGATGTGGAGCCAAAAAAGTCCTCAAGCATCGCAAAGAAGTGATAAGTTTATCACTAAAGGTCTTAGGTTCATCCACAAATCTCATCAAAATAGAGCATTATAATATAATAGAAGGAGATCACTAATAAGATGAAGAATATGATTCCCATGAAATTCTTAAAATGATGAAGAAGTAGAAGCCAAGCCCGCACCAAGAACTCAAGATGGTGGACAAATAACTAATATGGATGACCTTAAAGAAATCAACCTAGGAGCTGAGGATGATCTCCATCCAACTTTCGTCAGTGCCCTTCTGGCTGATGAGAAAGTTGAAGAGCTAAAAATGTTACTTTGTGAATTGGATTACTTTGCTGACATATTCTCAAATGTCGCTTATCCCCTGTAATTCATAAACTAGCTATTAAACTAGATGCAACATTAAACAAGCTCCTAGGAATGAGATTGAGATTGAAGAACAAGTAATTGGAGAAACTAAGAAGTCGATCAAAGTGTGGCTTCATCGAGATAAGTATGCATTGATAGCCAACATTGTCCCATAAGAAGAAGAATGGTCATCTTTCTGGATAAATAAGGCATGCCCAAAAGATGACTTTTCGCCCATATCATAACTACTAGTGGACAACACTTTCCAACTATGACATGTTCTCATTCATGGATGGATCAGATACAACCAAATTAAAATGGCACCTGAAGATGAAAAATACATCATTTAGAACACTTATTACATCTATTGTTACATGGTCATGCCCTTTGGTTTGAAAAATACTGGAGCTACATACCAAAGAGCCATGACATATTTTGATGATTGATTCACCAAAAGGTGGAATGTTATGTTGATGATTTGGTGGTGAAGAGCTTAAATCATGAAACCACTTTGAAGACTTGAGAATTATATTGAGAGAATCAAAAATATGATCTCAAGATGAATCCTCTAAAATGTGCATTCGGGTATCTTCCAAAAAAATTCGGGAATATTGTATGTCACGAGGTATTGAAATTGATCCCGCTAAAATCAAGGCTATTCCTCCACCAAAGATTTGTTAGCTCCATTCTTTATAAGGATAATATTCATCCATCAATTTATATCAAACCTATCGTGATTAACCATTTGCAAGGTTGATGAAGAAGGATGCTCCATTCAAGTGGGATAAGGAGTGCCAAGAAGATTCAATAGCATTAAAAGCTATATTAAATCCACCAATCCTTACTTACTCCTGAAGCCCCTCATTCTATACACAACTGCATTATAAAGAGTCTCTGGAGCATTATTGGCATAACATAATGAAGAAATCAAAGAGAATGCTCTTTATTATATCACGGAGTGATTGAGAAAAATGAGATACTCTCCAATAGAGAAGTATTATTTAACATTGATCTGTCCAAAAGCTTCATTATTATATGTTATCTCACAAGATTACCCTCATCTCAAGAATCGATCCACTGAAGTACTTGATGATAAGACCATATTGACAGTCGCTTGGCAAGATGTGATTCTACAATTTGATATCACATACATTTCCAGAAAAGCAAGAAGGGACAAGTCTTAGATTTTCTAGCTACACATCCCATCCTTGTGGACTCTTCTCTTAATGATGATCCGATGAGCAAATTATGCTCATTCATGAAAGAGAAAATCACAAATTTGGAAATGTACTTTGATGGAGCCTCATCGATCAAACAAGTTAACCTCTAAATTTTCCAAGGGTAAGAGCAGAAATTGACATCATCTTCATAACACCATAAGGAGGGATAATGAGACGATCATATGGGTTGACTGAGCCAAGAACTAATAATGAAGTGAGTGAAGTATTAGTGGGTGTCTTGAAGAAGCTATTTTCATAGGCATTCAAAACTTGCATATTTTTGATTCTCGCCTTATTATAAATCAAGTACTTGCATCTATAAATTAACAAGCTTGAGTTAGCTTTATATCACAAGTGAGTTCTCGAAGCTTATGAAATACCAAATATCACACTAACTCGAAGTCTCGATCCGAGAATAGAAGTCGATTGCTTAGCAAAATTAGCTAAGGAAATGACAAGTATGAATGGTGATTATGTCATGATCTATATTTACTGATGAGTTCTAGATAAAAGTATCAATCCGGTAGAGGGGTTATTAAATTCTACACTACAGGATGTAACTCAAGTTGCTCCTCATACAAAAATCAACAAGAAGTTATACTAGAAGAGCTAAGGACATTGCTTCGTAAAAAGTAGTGAAAGCCTTTATTGTAGAAGAGCCACATGATTGGAGGCAACCCTTCATCGACTACTTTAAAGAAGGAAAATTACCAAATAATAAATCATTGGCAGCTCAAATTGAGAAGAGAATGTTGCACTATGCTTTCATCAACAACACTTTATATCATAGATCCTTTGAACAAATGTGGCTACGATGCCTAAACATAGGGAAGCTAGCAAAGTGATGGTTGAAGTTCATGAAGAACTTTGTGGTGCACATCAGTCAAGTCCCAAGATGGCAGTAAAGATCAAAAGGATGGGCTATTATAATCTATGGTGAGATATATCAATCATGCTAAGAGGTGTCATGAATGTCAAGTACATGAGAATATAATCCATCAACCTCCAAATCCATTACACCCAACAATAGCATCCACATTCAAATATTTGGTTATATATGTAATTGACCAATCCATCATCACCGGACATCGCTTCATCCTAGTGATTAACTATTTCTCTAAGTGGGTTGAAGCTACCCATTTAAAGAAGTTATGATCGAGTGATCAACTTCTTCAATAATAGTCTATAGATTTGGAGTGCACATCAATAATTTTATAATATACACAACTTTCAAAAGTGCAAAGATTTATAGATTCGTTGATCGACACAAAATTGATTGGTGATACTCTTCAATATACAATCCAAGAGCAAATGATTTGGCGAAGGCCTTCAACAAGACATTAGTCAAGCTGCTCAAGAAGATCCTTACTAAAAATAAGAGAGAATGACATACTAAGTTAATAGAGGCACTATGGGCATATCAAACCACCTACAAGATGTTGACTAAAGCCACTTCTTATTCATTAGTGTTTGGAACTGAAGCAGTTCTCCCACTCGAAGTTGAGTTACCTTCACTCCGAGTAGTCATCCAATACAATCTAACTGAAGATCAAAATGCTCATCTAAGGATGGAGGAACTCGATGCACTTGATGAAGTTAAATTGCAAGCTCATCAAAATCTGGAAGTTTATCGAGCAAAGATGTCCAGGGCTTTTGACCATACGGTGGCCTCGAATAATCCAAAAAGGAGAATCATGTCCGAGAAGACCAATTATTCTCAATCAAAATTTGGTGGAAATTTGAGCCTAATTGGGAGACTTTTGTCATTGAGAAGTGTACCAATGAGGCATACCAACTCATTGACCTAAAGGGTGAAAGACCAATGCCACCATTAATGGTCGATACTTAAAAAAGTATTATACATGAGGAATACATTCCGGTATAATAGAATCCCAAGAAGAGGGCATTTTTTTAGTATATCTATTTAGGTCGACACTTTCATGCCGAGATCCCTAATAAATATACTTACCAAGATGAAAGAATTTTCTATAAAAAATTCCCATGCAAGATATAATATTTAGTTTATGTTAAGATTATTTAAGTTGGCATCGCACTATTAAGATGAGATCTTGAATACATGTCGATTAAGTTGATATCGAAGCTTTATAAAATTTTGAATACATCCATAATGGTTACAATTAAGTTGTAGGTTCTTGCATGAATAAAAGAATCTATTTCACTCATGAAAAATAACCCTAAATGTCAAGAAATTTATCTTCATATTTGCAAATTTTGGAGATCAAGTCAAGAACTCCTAATTTTGAAGGCTTCAATCAATTAAGTTAGAGAAACATCAACCTCTACATCCTGAAGTCTAGGACATAGATGGGTTCTAAAGGTCGGACTTAACAAGCCCACAAATGGCTGAGTTGCTGACGCTTTCCTCACTCAACAAGCCACAAGAAAGGCCAAAGTGAAAGAGCCCCCATTCGTCAATCTGATGATAAAACCACCAACCACTACAGCTTAAGTCGAAGACTCGAGTAGGTTCTAAAGGTCAAACTCAACAAGCCCAAATGTGGTCAAGTTGTTGATGCTCCTCACTCAACAAGGTAAGAAAAGGCCATGAAAGAGCCCCGCTCACCAATGATGATAGTTGTTCAATCTCGCCGATCCAAATTAGTGATTACAATCAACCGTGATCCAAGAGATCTTTCTACTTGATCGATATGTTAAGACAATCTGAGAGAACTCTCAATTCAGAGCTGCCTTAAATCAATTTATATATTGCCTGTAGGGAGACATCTCAATCTATTCTCAAATGATCCGATCAAACTCAAAGCATGATCAAAGCCAATCTCCTCATCAAGTCTCCAAAGTAGAAAAGCAGATCGAGGAAGCAATTCCATAGTTCATACAAAGTGATGGTAAACTAAAGAATTTCGTGATTATTCAGTCTGTTAAAGCACACGTTGGACCGATAACTCAACATACCTATATAAGCGGAAGGTCATCATGTACCCTTCAACAGCTCATAAAGGTAGCAAGCACTGGATTCATGGTACATACACTTCACAAGTCAATATGGACAAATTAGGTCATCCTTCATCAAGTCCATCAAGCTAAAGCTAGGGAGAAGGAATTTCAAATCACAATGAATAAACCAATTCCTCCATCAAACCAACCAAGCACAAAGCTAGATTGGAGGAAACTTAAATCGAATGACATAAAGAAAGAGATCTTCAAAGCCATTGATAGTAGATGTTGTAAGAACTCTTATCTATCCGATAAGTCGATTCACAAATCAATCAATCCTGTCATTTAGCATGTCCTAAATAAGGCATCATACTAATGACAAATCCTATCAAAAGCTCCATAAGCTATTACAATCGAAGCTGAAATGATCCAAGTTCTGTAGCTAGCACACAAATTAAACCCAAAGCACAAAGCACAAAAAATCAAGCCCAAAGCACAAATCAAAGTCGATCTTCTCATCAAATCACAAAGATAAAAAAAGAATAGAGTAATAAATAAGATAATACATGTGAGGAGAAAAAAAGTACATCATGGATCCTAGATCAGCTCGTTATAAATAATAAGCTAAAGAATGATGCTCACTCTCAGCCAACTATAAAGCATCAATAACTCTAATCAAAAGATCTACCATAGCCCAGTGACATACGATAATGCTTATGCTCGCCTATATCCGAGCTCTCCCCGCTAACTCTGCCTCTCGATCCTAGTAGTCAATCTGTCTAACTCAGAAGAAACATCTATCGAACTCTGACAATCATGTAGTAGAGATTCAGCACTCTCCTCAAACTCATCATGCACTAGGTCGCCCATCTCCTACGAAGCTCGACTCGCTCATCAAGAAAGTGCTAGAGCTGATAATACGAGATCTCATCCGGTGGATCAAGAACTCTATTTCTACAAAGTCTCCAGACACTGAGAACCGCTCCTCCAATCCGTGAGCTAAAAGGTCCAATGATGTCGCATAAGATGTGAAGTCGCCCAGTGACTCGTGAGTCCAAAGTAAGAGAAACCACGCCCCTCAAAACACCAAGTCACAATCTGCATGCCCCTATCACGGATTTGGCCTGGGATGACAATGGTAGATCTCGGACTCATAACCTACATCGCACCGCAAGGAATAAATGAAAAAATCAAATAGCGTAAAATGTAAAGAAGTGCAACTAAAGAAAAAATAAAGGGGAGAAAGTACCTGAACATGATGAATCTGACTGAAGTGGTGTATTGTAAGCGATATAGTCCTTGAGGACCCTCACTATCTGATAAACTCCATGGCTATGTGGCTCAATAGACCTCACGCATGAGGTCCCTCACCTCAAGTCCCCACAAGGCTGAGAGTCGATCAAGAAAGAAAGGTGGCTCCACATAAAGTAATACAAATCAAAATTTCAACCCAAAGTCCTCAATAACATCTCCAGTCCTAACACACACACTTCATCAAAGTCATAAACTATGGGGAAGACTCATGGAACAATCAACCAAAGCCCATGCGCTCAGAAGTTGACTACACCTACGCCAGCATGAAGAAATATCAATGTAGAGAAAAATCCTAGCTCTAACTCACCATAAGTGGTATCCCTCAACCCTAACCCGCTTCCAACTAGTGCATCTATCAAGAATCAAATTAGAGTATCATACATTGAGCATATTTTGATAAAAAAAGAGGGAAGAGAGGACAAAAGTATTGAAAGAGAGGACTATAGTGAGTATACCTCTAGCGTTGTTATCTCCTGCCAATGGTAACCAACGATGGGTCCTTGATCTCGAGGAACTCCCAAAGCATCTGTTCATATCTCTGGAACCACGCTCAAAAGGGCCAAAAAGATAGTCATACCCGTGAGGTAGGTATAACTAACCCTCAGACCCATGGAGGGCTATCCAAAATGAGCACTCCAAGCCTCAAGAATGTAGCCAAAAAGTAGTAAAAGTAATGTGTCTCAAGGGGAATCATCCTAATCCTCCTGAAATCCACTACACCATGGATGAATGGTCTGCCATTACGAGCAGTTGACTAGAAGAAACTAAACTGTCATGAAACTCGGTTAGGCTGATAGCCCTCTATAACAATTGACTACCCAAATCGATAACATAATCATCATGGACGTATACTGAAAAGGTACTCACTACTTCATGACCATGAAGCAAGGAATATCTCATTCTCATCAAGATCCAACAAGATCAACCCTATCAAGTCGAGGGTGAGTATATCCATTGTTGAACCAACAAAATTGATCTCTGACCAAATGAGGAGCAAAAAAGAGCATGTGAATCCTCTCCATCTCCAAAGTAGAGGATGCTCGATATAACTGTAAGACTGTAGGATATCCTCACTCTAAAAAGAATGTTGGATACTCAAAATAAGCAAAGGCACCATGTATGTGGAGATGAACCCAAGCATATAAGTACTGCCAAGGTAGAATCACATCTCATAGAACCGCCCAAAATCACCCCAATATCCTAT